>BLBF01000032.1:22890743-22906833 GCA_015471245.1 Laticauda colubrina
CACACACACACACACACACACACACACACACACACACACACACACTCCCATGTTATCTTTGGCATAAAAGGATAACAAGAGAAAGGTCTTTCTGCTGCAGTTTAATTTTGCTCATGTAATTGCCTCAATTGCAAATTATACACAGAATGAAAAAAGAAACCCACCCCAAAAGAAAATGGTATAATTATCAGGAATAATTCAGAATTTAAACACGTTTCCAGTTTGTTGCTTGGGAGGGATACTGCCATGACTTCACTAAACTGACCCATATAATTGCACATGTTTATCACATTTGTACTGCAGGTGCTTTCTTTTTAACTAGATATGAATAGTGGAAGACGTTTCAGGCTTTGATTGTGAACAAGACAACATATGAGGTCTTGGTGGGGCAGATTGTTACAGTAAACTCAGATTTCTCCATTTCCTGAACAGAAATATATCTGTGATTTCACAGGTAAGACAAGCTGATTTATTGCTAATGTTGAAATATCACAATATCTGTTTCAATCAGTTTCATTAACAGTTTGCTTCTAAGCAGTGTTCAATTAGTGCTCCAAGTTTCTACCTCAGTGGCACAAAGGTAGTCCTTGACTTACAACCATTTGTTTAACAAATGTGGTCATGTGGTTGTGACCTGAGCACTTTGTGAGCAGCTCACATTTACAACAGTTGCAGCATTGTCCTGTGGTCCCATGTTCATGATTGGCAACCTTCCCAGTCAGTTTTTTGACAAGCAAAATCAATGGGTAAATCCAGATTTAAACAACCATGGCGATTTTCTCAATGGCAATGAGATTCACTTAATGATCTCATGATATGTTTAAATTTTGCAGTGATTCACTTAACAATCATGGTAAAAAATGTTTATAAAATATTGTGATGACTTTTAATGAGTGCATCACTTAACAAGTGTATTTTAGTCCCGCTTATGGTGCTAAGTTAAGGAGTATCTATATCAGACCATGGCTGCAGAAATCCAGAAGGGATAATTTTTGCAAAGAGATGCAGTAAACTGTAGTGCTGCATTTATACAGACCAGATATGATAGCCTTAAATCAATATTGACATGATTGTTAAAACATAAAGTCCCTCTTATTGTAAAGAAGAAATCAGGTAAACTCACATTGTTTATTTAAAGCTACTAGCAATACAACTTAGACTTAAACTCTGCTCCATAGTGCTTTACAGGATTCCCTGGATGGTTTCCAGTATCAACATATTGTCCCCAACAATCTGGGCCCTCATTTTACTAACCTTGGAAGATGGAAGGCTGAGTCAACCTTGAGTACACCAGGATTGAACTCCAGGCTGTAGGCAGAGTCAGCCTTTTTTGCCCTTTGACTGTAAACACCATTAGATGGTGGCAAAGGGACATAGAAAATGCTAATCCCTAGCAGACAAAGTTTTGCAGTCCAGAAAACAATAGCCGTTCACATCTCAAGTTGATCTCATCAATTCTGAGCCAAAATAAGACCTTACTAATCCTAAGTAGTTGGGTTTTTAAAATCTTTTTACAGTTTTCTTCTCTCAAGTCCAGTTCACTCAAAGTTCTGTAACAGCCTTCTTCAAGCTGGATAGCATGCAGGTAATATGAGTTTCAGCTCCCAGAATTTTCCACTCAGCAGATCCATTGCTAAACATTTAGAGGTTACATCTACCATAATTTGAGGTCATTTGCTCTAAGTCCTTTTGCTCTAAATCCATTTGCTCTATTATGGCTTGTTTGTTTAATGGTTTAATGTGACAAGTAAAGGTAAAGACAAAAGTTTTCCCTGCCCAGTTATAACAGAATCTAGGAGTCGGTGCTCATCTCTGTTTCTTAGCAGAGGGAGCCAGCATTTCTGAAGATGTTTCATGGTTAAGTGGTCTGTATGATTGTACACTGAGATGCATGGAATGCTATTACTTTCTCTCTAAAGTGGTACCTATTGATATACTCTCATTTGCATGCTTTCAAACTGCTAGGTGGGCAGGAGCTGGGGCAAATAATTAGAGCTCACCCCATCATGCAGTACTTGAATCTCAAACTGCCAACTTTCTAGTCAACAAGCTGAGCGTCTTAATCACTATGTGATCCTTTTAATATGACAAACATGAATTAAAAATCCTGGCTTTATTTCTATGAATCATTTCTTCCCATGATTAGTTTGTAAACATCATTTTTCAAAACATACAATTCAGTTACCTTAATTTTTACGTCCATACATTACTTATCAAAATTCATACTTTCCTTATCAGGCAAAGCCATCAAAATACAGAATACAGAAACTAGCATTCAGAAAATTCAAAAACTAGGACACCAGTTTATGGAAGGATGGCTTAAGCAATGACTGCAGTTGTCTAGCCCATAGCAATCTTGCTATGCATCAGGTATAATAATGAACCAAAGCAACTCTAAAAATCATATCATATACTCAGATTTTACCAGCAGTGTGCATAATCTGAACATTTTGCATCTAACTTGATAGCACGTAGCAATGGATAGTGAGACCTCTAGTGGTAAATATTAATCATCTTTTAAAAATGTGTTTTGTTCCCTCTATACTTGAATCCTCTGAACAAACAAGGAACCACATTGTGATTCATATAACTCTGACTGGCCTTACTTCAAAAAGACTGATTCTGCCTTGTTAAACACTTCTTTTGCACCCTGCATAGATATGTGAAACGAAGACTTCCGACTGCCAGGATATGTCTTGCAGTTCATCCCATATTTTACATCATTTAATTGCATGTATCAAGAAGAGAATATCAAAGCACACCGATACACCAGGGAGAAAATGTTTGAATGACTGGGAAGTCGCTCATAGCTAAAAATGAAATAGAACTGTACTCAAGAGCAAACAAAGTGGAGTTGGTGGAGTTTCCCTTTCACTAGATACATTCAAGAGGAAGCTTAGCATTCTAATTTTTTGAAATGACTGTGTCTCATCCCATAACTGAGCAAATAAGATAACTGTGATTATGAGCAACTGCAAGGCATTTTTAAAGAGCAGAAAAAGTAAGGATAAAAATTTAACCACCTCCTAAAATTAACAAAGATTCCTTCCACATACAAGAGCTGCATTAATCTGGGACTGTGCCAACAAAACAGTGGACCTTCCCCAGTTCCTTAAGCCCATGTCACACTGAACCAACGGATGCAAAGAGGATGTAAAACGGACAAAAAACCTTGCCACCCATTCGAAAACGGGATGTACTCACTGCCTCCGTTTGGCTTCCTCTCTATCCGTCCACCATCCGTTTATGGACGTTTCATCCGCTCCGAAAGTTTTGGGCTGCCTAAAACTTTTGTGCGGAAAATGTATCCAGTTCGTCCATTCTGCATCTGCTACTCATCCGCTACACACCCGTTACACATCCATTACGCATCCGCAATATCCGCTAGGCATCCGCTGCGCATCCGCGGAACTCCATCTGCCCGGATGCAGGGAGGAAGCGGAACGGATGCAGAACAGATGCAGAACGGATGCAGAACAGATGCAGAACGGAAACAAAGCGTTTAAAATGGAAAAAATGTTCGCAGAGGGGACCTATCTCGGATATTAAGGATGTCTAGAGGATGTCTAGAGGATGCCTAGAGGATGCCTAGTGGAAAACCTATATTTCCTATAAAAAGGGGGAGCAACTCATCTGCATCTCACTTTCAGAACAGCAGCCCAGCGGTGCAGACCTCTTCAGCCTTCATCTGGCTCTTCCTCTTCCACAGCATCCAGTCATGTCCACCGTGGATTGTAACAAAGTCCTTTCGGCAGCCACCATCGTTCTGCAACAGTGCGAAGCCATCTGCAGGCTCTGTGAACTCTATGGCGAGAAGAAAAAGAGGCAGCCAAAAAGAGTCTGGGTCTGAAGATGGTTCACCAGAAGAGCAGAGGACGGACTGTACAACAAGCTGATGGTGGAGCTCAGGAGCGAAGACACTCGGGCGTTCCAGAACTTCATGAGGATGCTTCCAGCCATGTTTGACGAAGTTATGCAGTGCCTGACACCCAGGTTGACCAAGGAAGACACCAGCTTCTGGCCCAGCCTGGAACCTGGGCTCAAGGTGGCACTCACTCTGCGCCACCTGGCCTCAGGGGCCTCCTACAGAAGCATGCAGTACGGCTGGAGGGTGCCATCCAACACTATCAGCATTGTGGTCAGAGAAGTGGTGCAGGCTATCATCGTAGAATACAAGGAGGAGCTCTTCCAGTACCCCTCCACTGAAGAAGGATGGAAGAAAGTTGCAGAGCAGTGGTATCAGAAGTGGAACTTACCACACACCGTTGGAGCCATAGATGTCAAGCACGTGGCCTGCAAATCTCCAGCCAACTCAGGGTCCACTTATTTCAACTCCAAGGGCTTCTTCAGCAACATCCCCTTCGCCATGGTCGATGCTGACCACAAGTTCATGTACATCGATGCTTCAGGCAACGGCTCATCTTCAGAAGCCCAGGTATACAATGCCAGTCACCTCAAGGAGAGGCTGGAACTCAACCTCATCGTGGGCTTCCCAGATCCAGAACCCCTGCCCAACGACACACAAGATGTGCCCTACTTCATCGTGGGGGATGACGACTTCTCCCTCACAACCTACCTAATGAAGCCCTACACCTCCAGACTCCTCACCCGTGAAGAGAGGATCTTCAACTACAGGCTGTCCAGGGCAAGGCGGGTGGTGGAGAACACCTTTGGCATCCTGGCCAACAGGTTCCAGGTACTTCTCACCACCATGCAGCATTGCCCAGAGACTGTGAGGAGGATCATGGAAGCTTGTTGCATCCTGCACAATCTCATGTGCACCCGCTACCCAGTCTTGCAGAACAGGCTCGTGGACCTCCAATAAGCCAATGGGGACATGGAGCCTGGGGAATGGAGGCAAGGGCGAAACCTGATCGAAACTGAGGATGTGCAAGGCCCCAACAGAGCCTCACATGAAGCGAAGAAGCAGCGCAACTTCCTGAGACACTGGTTCAACTCCCCAGCTGGAGCAGTAAAGTGGCAAGACAGGATGGTAGATGCTTAATGGATGCTTCCTTCAGCCTGTCTCATAACACGGATGAGATTGGGCCATGTATGTTGGGTTGGCCTACAATGAACAGGGTGTTTAATAAAGAGTTGTGTTTATGTTGACATGTGTGGATAATTATTACATTATTATTGATAATAAAGGGCCGTAAGTGTGGCACCTGGGAGGGTGGACCATACAGTCCCACTATGCTTGCACTGGAGGTTTATCTATCCCACTGCTATCCTAACCCATCCCACAGCTATTACCCATCCCACAGGTATCCTAACCCATATCAAAGCTATCCTTACCCATCCCACAAGCATGCAAAGGCTTAAACCGTTTCTAAAAGTTTCCAGCAAGACTTTATTAAAAAAAAAGAAATGAAGCAAGTGTGTGAATCAAAAATAGACTTTATTAACAACAAGCTATAAGACAAAAAATAGTCTCTGGCACTCCTCTTGGTCGCTCAGTCCCACGGGTGAAGGGTGCAGGTGCTGTGGAGGTGGCTGGTGCTGGAGTGCTTGTCATCAGCTCCTCCAGAAGCAGAAGTAGCAGAAGCGCCAGCCCCAGAAGAGCGAGCCCGTGCTGCAGAAGCCCCAGCAGAATCAGAGTGAGGGCCAGGGGGTGGGATGGTAGCCCTGTCCCTCTTGCCAGGGCTGGCAGCAGATGGCTGAGGCTTGCTGTGCTTCCGCATGGTTGTGGGATTGCTGGCTGGCAGGGAGGCTGGCAGGAACCAAGGCTGGCAGGAGGGCTGGCAGGGAGGCTGGCACCAAGGCAGGCAGGAAGGCTAGAAGGGAGGCTGGCACCAAGGCTGGCAGAAGCCTGGCAGGGAGGCAGGCACCAAGGCATGCAGGAAGGCTGGCAGGCAGGCTGGCAGGCAGGCAGGCACCAAGGCTGGCAGGCAGACATGAACCAAGGCTGGCAGGAAGGCTGGCAGGAAGGCTGGCTGGCAGACATGAACCAAGGCTGGCAGGAAGGCAGGCAGCAAGGCTGGCAGGCAGACCAGCTGGCAGCAAGGCTGGTAGCAAGGCTGGCAGCAAGGCTGGTAGCAAGGCTGGCAGCAAGGCTGGCAGGCAGACATCCAGGCAGGGCAGGCAAGGCAGTCGATGTGTCCGGCAGCAGGTCTTTCCTCTGAATGGCGACCTGCTTCCGAGCTGCTTCCGTTATATCCGCGCGGCTGATGCAATGCATCCTCCCTGCATGCGCAGTGAACGCCAGGCATCCATTAGGCTTCCGCTGTGCATCTGCTAGGCTTCCGCTCTGCATCCGCTTCATCCGTTCTGCATCCGCTCTGCATCCGCTCTTTCCGTTCCGCGTCTGCTTCGCTGAGGCCCCCCGGAAGCCCTGCGGATGTGTCACCCACTCTCATCCGCTCTCATCCACTTCCATCCGCTGGGCTTCCATTCCACATCCGCTTTGCATCCGCCCTGCGTCCTCCCCACGTCCGTGTTATCCGTTCCGGTTATGCAAATTTTTGCCCCTTTTGAGAGCGGATTACAACGGATGGAACATTTTGCTCATCCGCTGTGTCCTTTTTGCATCCGTTGGCCAGTGTGACATGGGCTTTAACAGCTGAGTTGGTAAACTTTGCAGATTAAATGGGGACAGTTGTTGCTCTGTAAATAATGCAGCAAGAATAAATGTGCAGTAGTTTTTTCCAAGTATAAGGACTTTTGTTCACCTCAATTCATGGTTTGTAAATTTTTCTCTCTCCTTCCAGAAGTTCATGTGCAAAGATGAGCTGCCTCATTCCCTAACTCAAATCAATTGAAGCAATTCCTCATACAGTAGCCCTATATATTTACAAAATCACAAATCAAAGGTGGTGTTACTTTTTTCACTCCGACATGGGCCAGCTGAGAGAAACAGACACTGGCTAATATGGCAGCTAGAATATGAATGAGGCAATATGATTGTAGGTACAATGCTGTGGGAATGCAAGCTATGAGGAAATGACCTATAGTAAGTAAAAATAGAGATTGGATTTCAGGTAGACAGGAAGATGCTAGTCTATCAAATTCAAATGTCTTAAATTGTTAAGCCATTTTTTTAATCAGAAAAAATAGGAATAAAGTTGGATTGAAATGTATATCTTGACACAGAGACAGGAAGCAGAAGCATTTAATATATCTAAATTGGATTTTCTATTGGGTCTGAAAAGGAGATATTTCTTCTGAATTCAGTATAAGCAGTGTAAAGAGCCAAGATCATAGGAGACTCCATTGTAGTATGTATAGGGTTCACTCAATGATCGCTTGCCTTGCTGCCTCTGCCTTGTTCCCCTGGATTTACTGAGTGCATAACAAGAAGAGCAAGGAAAAGCAGAAGCCTCTTCTTGTCTTGCTGTAAAAGTATAAATTGAGGATGGAAATACAAGAAGAGAGATGGAGGGGAGAAAAAGAAGAGAAGAACTGATTAAATAACTGATAACTGATTAAAGAATAGTGACAATGTCAAGGAGAATTTGGACATCAGAAGAAAAAGGCTGAACTAGCACTATCCTTAGGGAGGATAGGCAATCACACAGACTCAAGGACAGCATCCTTAATTTGTTTTCAGCAGTTGTCCTCTGCTGGAAGACAGAACTGAGCATGTTAAATAGCTTCTCTTGAACCCATTCTGCCATCTTCTTGGTCTTCAGGTGGACTGGAGCTTGCTAGTCCATGAGACCTGCTTATTCAATTTCTGTGGATAGGATCAAAGAAGGAACATCATCTTTGACATAAAGAGTAAAATGCCTTTGTGATAAAGTTTTCCTAAATCCAGGAAACCACATTTGAAATACTTAGGTCCTTTGCAACATGAAACTTTATAAGGTGACCATCTAAGAATTTCATACATACTAAATGCAGCTAGCTAGGTGACTAATAGTTAACTAGTTAATTAGCTATTTGTCTAATTCCATAAACCACAATTCAGTTAACTGTAGGTTAACTTACATTTGTGGACACAGGATAGGTGTAATAGAAACATATGGTTGCCATAAAAAAATCTTCAGTTTTGCCAAATGCAAAAAGAGAACTTGATAATTTTGACAGGTGTATAAAATCAGAAAATATAGTTACGGCAGATGCTCATGCTAGAAAAAGTGGAAAAGTGAACTGCAGTTCACAACAAAATTGAAATGTGTTTTAAAAGAAGCAGAAAAAAAATCAAATGTTTTTTTTAAGGATTTCAGAGTGCAACCATGATTTACTATTTGGAAAAAAAAACCTTGACACTCATAAAATTCAATTATTATGGTTCTTGGGGGAATAATGATCATGAAGGTGAATAACAGGAGAAGTTAAAATAAATTTGCAAATAGTTAAGAATTTCAGGGTTGATAAATACAATTCAAAGATGATCAGATCTGTGTTTGTATCCCTGCATTTGGGAATGTCATTCCTCCTTCTCCGTTTTCTCTTACTGATACAAGTTGATTTATGTGCAGAATCACACTTGGATAAAATTACCTGTTCCACCCTATTATTGCAATTATGGTTTTATGGTTGCTATTTACATATATTCCTACAAGCAACATGACTCAAGATTTTCAATGAGCTTCTTAAATAAGAGGGCTTTAAATCTGGATCTTTCCAGACCTAATCTGATTTTTGATCACACATGTTTTCACAGGATGGAGAGAAATGTTGCTTTCCAAAGGTTATTAGACTAAATAACATTGAAATAAGGATAAATAAATAGTAGCAGGGGCTGCCACAAAGAAGAGAGTATCAACCTATGCTCCAAAACACCAGAAGGCAAGATAAGAAACAATGGCTAGAAACTAATCAAAGAGAGAAGCAACCTAGAAACAATGACAATTTCCTAACAGCGAGAACAAATCACCAGTGGAACAGCTTGCCTTCACAAGTTGTGGGTGCTCCATTACTGGAGGCTTTTAAGGAGAGACTGGACTTATCTGGAATGGTATAGGGTCTCCTGCTTGTTCAGCGGGTTGCACTAGAAGAATTTCAAAGTCCCTTCCAACTCTGTTATTCTGTTACATTTTCCATTATCTCTGATAGTGAGCTGCAAGTTTGTGGTTGATGGAATCAGAGGGTCCAATGACATCTGGAAAACCCACTCTCTATTCTAACCATTATACTATCTTAGTTTTCAGTTAACTATGGAAGACATGAGAACTTATTGCCCCCCCCCCTTCCCTTTTCAATTTCAAATTGAAGAAATGGATTAAAGCAGATGGGAAGAGAAAGAAAATTCAAAAGAAATGAAAGCTGCTTTTCATCCAGGTGATTTAAATCCTGATTCCAAACTCAGGAATTGGACCAAAAAAAAAGCAACTTCTTCCTCAACATAAAAGCTGATTTATCATAAAGAAGACCAAGTGTTAGGTTGGTATAGAAATGCTTTGCATAGAAAGGTACTTAAATACATGCACACACAAATACAGCACACATAGCACCCACAGCAATGCTTTCAGCATAATAATATCCACTGACTGTGCAAATAGCCTTTGAAGCTGAAGATATGCTAATGAACTGAAAAGGTTTGCCTGTTTCATTCCTGTTCTCTCATAACTTACAAAGCTTCAATCAATGGGTATTATTTATGATACACATTCATAGTATATTAGAGACAATTACAAGAATAGCAGTAAATGGAACATAAGATAATTTAAAACCATCATTATCATATGTCTTTGGATCAAGCATCCAAACTACAACCATCTATAAGCACTGATCTTCTGTTACAAATGTGTAGATTCATTCTCAATCTAATGCGAAGGTTTGCTTATACAAACCTGCTACTCAGAAAAATAAAATTCATAGAGGACATCAAAAAGGCAAATTCTGGGACAATAGGGGATAAGGCAGCAAAGAAAGACAGGACTCCTTCTATTGCCAAAGGTAATTATTAACTAGCTGAGTAAGATCTACCCTGGAGCCACATCTTTATGTGAGGCACCATGGTGGATCAATATTGGAACTTTTTCTCTGTATGCAACTCTGCATGATAATACTTTCCCAACAACCAATTGCTTTGCTGAAAGCTTGTGATAAACAGAACAGCACCATATGTGCAGCATTCAATACATGAGCACAAAGAACTCATTTCATAACTTCAGAGAAAGCAGAAGACACAAAAAAGGGCCTCAATGCTTTCAGTGACAAAACAGCAATCATTGGTCCCGCTTGTTGTATTATGCTTGTTCATTTCAGGCAGACTTTTCTCTCTATGAGTATGCACAGCTTTGAACTACTGTTTCTTCCTTCCTCTAATTTTCAAAAAGTTTTTTCATAGTAATGGGAAGGGAAGGGAGACTTTTTTCCTTGATTGCCAATCTCCTAGAAAAAAAATCAGAGGTTAGGAGGATGCCTTTCATTGCATTGGCTTCCTTGGCAGTTTATTCCCTCTTCATTACTGTCTACAATAAGCCCTGGTGATGGAAAAATAACATGCATGAAATGATGTCAATTACAAACCACTCCCTTGTTTACTAGTATCCCTATGTCAGGCATAAGAACTGTAGTTGCCTGATTTGCATAGTGACATCAAGGTGCATCTTTCATCATTTGCCCCCACCTACCTACTCACAACTGCTTATTATTATCGTCAATCTCACAATCCATTTTATTAGGGAATCTCATCTAATTAGATTCATAATCTTAGAATCAATTTCCTAATTTTTAAATCGATAGTTAAGATAAATAAAATAATGCTAACAGTAAAACCCCGGAGTTCAATTTTATCTGTTAACATAAACATTATGCACTTTTTGCCTAAGAACCTCCCATAGGTAAAATTGATAGCACTATAGCTTTGAAACACAATGTGTTCAACAGTGCATAAAAACACAGCTTGAAATAACGATATCATGAGAGGAAACAGAGGAAAAATGTGAATTTTTAAAAGAAAACAGGATTGGAAAGTTGAGTTTTAAATGGTGCAGTATAGGCCACAATATATTTGTCCTGGATAAAACTCACATTACATTCTAAAGACCACATAGCATGATTTGAGATTGTTATGAAAGTCTAAACAAGAATAACACTATTAATATTGTATTATATTGGATTGCACTATGTCACCAAAAGATTGCATGTTATCCCACTGTTTTGTCACCCAATATGCTGACCAAGAGAAACACAGAAAAGCTATTATTTCTGAAACGTATGGAATTAATCACAGTTGGCTAATAAAGAATAGATAGGCTTGCTTTAACTTGTCTAGATAAGCAACTATCTGGAAGATATTTTGATTGACATATTTTGACAATGGAAAGTTGAAATTTACTTGGCCTGGATGAGTTTGCAAGGGAAAGCAGGAAGAGGGACAATAGTATGCACTGTATCATATTAAAGGTCAATTTGACTTTGGAGTTTTGGAATGTGCAGGGTAGCAGAATTGATTCATGGATTAATAGTGCTGGGTGAGATCAAGTATCTTCAACACTTTGGAGTTGACGTATACATTTGGAATAGATGGTTTGTGGCACTGTTTTTCTTAGAAAGGGCTCCCATGGTAGAGCTTTTCCATTCACAAAATGATTGGCATGGTGAGCATGGCCAGTCAAAAAACACATACTACTATATCTATCAGAAGACACTTACTATATCTATCCTTACCATTTCCTCAACCTCCCAGGAAGTATCCTATTACCTTTAGCATACCTTTATTTGAGAGGACAAATGGGAACACATGGAGAGATAACCTTGTTGAAGGAATGGATGAGCCGTTAAGATAGGAAAAATTACAACTTAGTTCTGGGAAAGAGAAGAACATGGGAGGAAATGTCAAAATAACCTCCCTTTGATTCTGTTGAGTCCCCAATGGGACAGAGAAAAACCTTCACAGCCTTTCATGATTCTGTTATTACATCCAATAGCAATAAAGTAGCATTCCTGGAATCATGGTGGTATTGATTTCCTGACCTGACCAGCCTTAAAGAATGGGCACAAATGAAGCATTGGATTCTATCTTCTTTATTTTTTAAGAAGTCCAGTGAGTCTGGTATAATTGGAATTAAAGATAATGCTTGAGGCTGGAAGTTTGGTTTGTGGGAGGCCAAGTTCTCATTTAGTTTTCAATTCCAATTTATGTTTAAGATTAATGTTTTATTTTAAAAACAAATAATTAAAAGGTTACAATAATGAGTCTGGTAGATATTCAGCAAGAAATATGTGAATATTTTGACATTCATGGGCAGAATTCTGGGACTACTAGATTAGATCAACTACCAGTAGTGAATGAGAATAAATGGGATGCTGATTGAATGGTTCAACAGTGAACGTGAAGTAACACAAGGAATATTGATGGTTGAATGCATAGATGGCATTAGAAATATGTTGAGTGGAAATGAGAATGTGAATGTTCATATGCTTTGGCGGGTAGACATTGCAATAATATTTTCTGAGAACCTGATAGTTTTTCAGTGAATGTTAGAGAAAATATATGATGTAGCAGGAAAAATTACATCTGAAAATCTGTCAGGGACCAAAGGAGTCAAGTTTTATAGACAAAACTTAATGAATTACTTAATGAATTATTTTATGGGTAAGTTACCCATAAAAGGGGAAAAAGAGAGAGCTGGCCAATAAATGAATTTATGTATCCTGATAGAATATACTCAAAGATGGAAAATGAGTAGAGATGTTTCAAAATGTGCAAATGCTGATAGAAAGATAGCAGCTAATAAATATTCTGAGGAAGGAACATTTATTTAAAGAAGTAAAAATAGCCTTTGTAGGAAAACCCTTTTTCATCCAGAACTAAAACCTGAGTATATCAGGAGAAAGAAGAGATAGATCAAGAATATACAGGTGTTCAATCAGTGTAGTCACAGCAGACAAAAATGAACAACCAGTACAAAAGACATACACTAAAGTGACTTGATTATTCAGAGAGAATGAACACAGATTGAATTGCAAAAGAAATATATGAAGGGAAAGTGAATAATTGAAAGAAAGTAGACCAAATAATGGTTGGATAGAGTTAATGAGAAAGGCAAAAAGGAGAAAGGACAAAAGGTAATGAATGAATCGATGAAGGGATGTCATGAAAGCAAAGGCAGTTTGAAAGGACAGAAAGATATGGGGAGGCACAGTGATTGGTATTGGCTATGTTTCTTTTCCTTTTCTTGCTCATGCTTTTAATTTCATTTGATTGATAATACTTACTGCCTGACTATGTTTGCCATCATTGTTTTATTTTGTATATTACTAAGGTATTTGTTCTATTCCATTCCAGATTGACTTAAATTCTCCAGAAGGGAAAAGCCGGGTGGATATGCATATGTCCCTTTTGTATTGTGCATCACACTAAGGAGTATTGGGGAAAATAAAATAAATAATAAGTGCATGGGGGGGAGGAAACCCGTTCCTTAAGTTAAGAAATGAAATATATAGTTTTAAAAGTTAGGAAAAATAATGTTACAATCAAAATATTTGAGCTAACGTCAGAGAAAGGAGTATAAAGTTATATTGTACTGGATTGTTTCCATTTCTTTTCCTGGGCAGAGCATTTGTCACAATAAGAAACCAATTATATAATTTACTAGGAAGATACTATTCAAAATTGTACATCAGAGTTTGCAAGCTCCAGAAATCTTCCTTGGGCAAGTTGGGTGAAGACTATTGGACCCAAAGCTTGTATAATCTTTTATATGCTCTTTGAGATAATCAATTTTGCTGTACTATTTAATTTGGATTTCTTTTTAATCATTAATCAATACAACTATCATTTTTCTTATTAGAAGTCTCATCAATCCAAATCACTGCCTGTTTATCTTTTTATGCCTTGCAAAGATAACATAGTGTCCATTTTTTAAGAAGACTTCCTTGAAAATATACTTTATTAACCATGAAATTATATCTTCATACTCTCTTAAGCCCATGTCACACTGCACCAATGGATGGAAAGAGGATGTAAAATGGAGAGAAACACTTGCCATCCATTGGTTAATGTGATTCATCCGTTCTGTACTCACTGCATCTGTTTTTCATACTCTCTATCCATCCAGAATCCATCTATTGACATTTCATCTGCTCAAAAAGTTTTGAGCTGCTCAAAACTTTTTGAGCAGAAAATGTATCAAACGCGTCCGTTCTGCATCCACAACGCATATGGGGAACATCCGTTCTACATCCGTTGCCATCTGTTACGCATCCATTATATCCGCGAGGCATCCGCTGCGCATCTGCGCAACTCAAATCCACTCCAGCGGAAAGCGGACACAGGGAGGAAGCAAAACGGATGCAGAACAGACGCGCACCGTTAGTAGCACAGACGGAGAAAGGATGAAAGCGGATGCAGCTCACAAACAACGCATTTAAAATGGAAAAAACGTTCGCAGAGGGGACCTATCTTGGATATTAAGGATGTCTAGAGGATGCCTAGAAGATGCAAAAGGACATCTAGTGGAAAACCTATATTGCTTATAAAAAGGGGGAGGAACTCACCTGGATCTCACTTTCAGTCCAGCAGCCCTGCGGTGCAGACCTCTGCAGCCTTCATATGGCTCTTGCTCTTCAACAGCATCCATTGATGTCCACCATGGATCGTAACACAGTCCTTTTGCTAGCCACCATTGTTCTGCAACAGTTTGAAGCCATCTACAGGCTCTTTCAACTGTACTACGGGAAGAAAAGGAGGCAGCCAAGAAGTGTTTGGGTCCGAAGATGGATCAGGAGAAGAGCAGAGTATGGACTGTACAACAAGCTGATGGTGGAGCTGAGGAACGAAGACCCTCGTGCATTCCAGAACTTCATGTGGATGCCTCCAGCCATGTTTGACGAAGTTGTGGAGCGGCTGACACCCAGGTTGACCAAGGAAACACCAACTTTCGGCCCAGCCTGGACCCTGGGCTCAAGGTGGAACTGATTCTGCACCACCTGGCCTCAGGGACCACCTACAGGAGCATGCAGTATGGCTGGAGGGTGCCACACAACACCATCAGCATTGTGGTTAGAGAAGTGGTGCAGGCCATCATCGAAGAATACCTGGAGGAGCTCCTCCAGTGCCCCTCCACTGAAGAAGGCTGGAGGAAAGTTGCAGGGCAGTGGTATCAGAAGTGGAACTTCCCCCACACCGTTGGAGCCATAGATGGCAAGCACGTGGCCTGCAAAGCTCCAGCCAAGTCAGGGTCCACTTATTTCAACTACAAGGGCTTCTTCAGCATCATCCTCTTTGCCATGGTCGATGCTGACTAGAAGTTCATGTACATCGATGCTTCAGGCAACGGGTCAGTTTCAGATGCCCAGGTATACAACGCCAGTGACCTCAAGGAGTGGCTGGAATGCAACTTCATCATGGGCTTCCCAGATCCAGACCCCCTGCCCAATGACACACAAGATGTTCCCTACTTCATCGTGGGGGATGACTCCTTCTCCCTCAGAACCTACCTCATAAAGCCCTACACTTCCAGACTCCTCACCTATGAAGAGAGGATCTTCAATTACAGGCTGTCCAGGGCAAGGCAGGTGGTGGAGAATGCCTTTGGCATCCTGGCCAACAGGTTCCAGGTACTTCTCACCACCATGAGCATCGCCCAGAGACCGTGAGGAACATCGTGGAAGCTTGCTGCATCCTGCACAATCTCATGCGCAACCGCTACCCAGTCTTTCAGAACAGGCTCATGGACCTCCAAAAAGGCAATGGGGACATGGAGCCTGGGGAATGGAGGCAAGGGAGAAACCTGATAGACACTAAGGATGTGCAAGGCCCCAACAGAGCTTCACGTGAAGGGAAGAAGCAGCGCAACCTCCTGAGACACTGGTGCAACTCCCCAGCTGGATCAGTGGAGTGGCAAGACAGGATGATAGATGCTTAATGGATGCTTCCTTCAGCCTGTCTCATCACACTGATGAGATTGGGTCATGTATGTTGGTTGTGCCTAAAATGAACAGGGCATTTAAAAAAGAGTTGTGTTTATGTTGACATGTGTGGATGAATGATTACATTATTATTGATAATAAAGGGCCATAGGTGTGGCAACTGGGAGGGTGGACCATACAGTCCCACTATGCTTGCACTGGAGGTTTATCTATCCCACAGCTATTACCCATCCCAAAGGTATCCCTGCCCATCCCACAGCTATTATCCATCCGAAAGGTATCCCTGCCCATCCCACTGCTATCTTTACCCATCCCACAGGTA
>BLBF01000032.1:22921202-22932908 GCA_015471245.1 Laticauda colubrina
GATAGATAGATAGATAGATAGATAGATAGATAGATAGATAGATAGATGTACAAGCTAAAACAATCATTAAAAATATAAAAACCAAAGGCATATAAGGATGCATAATAATTATAATAACTCCCAGGCCAACTGGGACCCCCAGGCCTGATGACAAAAGAATGACAAAAAGGGTGACAAAATAGTCAGATTGATAGCTACAAAAATGTTATTAAAGATTTTGCCCTTTTTATATAGGCTAAACACAACATGTATGTAAACATGAGCAAGGTTTTGGTTGCATGCTTAAGGCCACCATCTCATTTTTGTTGATTCATTTCCTCTCTCTCTCTCTCTCTCTCTCTCCCTCTCTCTCTCTCTCTCTCTCTCTCTCTCTCTCTCTTTCTCTCTCTCTCTCTCTCTCTCTCTCTCACACACACACACACACACACGTCTCTGAGTAGGAATTTCTCATTTGATCAGATGTGATTATATTGTCCCTTTGCTCAACCTGAGCACAGAATGAAACAACTCGCTACAGCCAATTCACCATGGCCAACTTGCTGCAGGACAACTTGCCATGGTCAACTTGCAATGGGATAACTTGGCTGTGGTGAGTTGGTCCTGGTGAATTGTCATAGACCCACCTGAGCATGCTTTGATCTTTCCATATAATAGAATGGGAGAAAGGCAAATATTTATGTTTAAAAATGGCAATCTACAACAATTAAATAGTAGGTAGAAAAATAACTGCCTCTACATGCACTATTAATAAATTATTTTGGCAAGACATGCCATATTTTAGCTGACCATCTTTTGCCAACATTCTTAATATTACTGCTGCAATCTCTTAAATTAATCTTTTTCCTGAAGCCTTTAAAAGTAGCACTGTGCAACTGCTTTCTTTTTGAAATGTTATAATTGTATTATTGAAATATAATAAGTAACATGATTGTTTATTGAAATACAAAGTACAACTTTATAGCCTAATGTCCCTTTTACCAATTTAATTTTTATAAACTGGCTTGAACACATCATGTTGGCAATGTTCCTATTGGTATCTTCTCAAGCCTGCTTTCTGTCTATAGGTGATGAGAGATTGTTCCAACATATCCTAACATCTATAGGATGGGGAAGACTAAGTTACACTTTAGGACAGGACAAATCAAATCTATACAAATTCTTAACAACATTGTGGAAGGATTGATTTATTCCTCTCATTAAAGCCCATGTCATACTGGCCAATGGATGAAAAAAGGACACAGCGGACAAGCAAAATGTTCCATCCGTTGTTATCTGCTCTCAAAAGGGGCAAACATTTGCATAACCGGAGCAGAAAACACGGACGTGGGGAGGACATTTGGATGCAAAGCGGATGCGGAATGGAAGCCCAGCGGATGGAAGCGGATGAGAGCGGATGGCGCATCCGCTAGGCTTCCGGGGGGCCTCAGCAAAGCGGACGTGGAATGGATACAGCGGATGCAGAGTGGATGCACAGCGGATGAAGCGGATGCACAGCGGATGAAGCGGATGCACAGCAGAAGTCTAACAGATGCACAGCGGAAGCGGAACAGATGCCGAGCATTAATTGCGCATGCGGGGGGGATGCATTGCGTAAGCCCCCCGGATATAAAGGGAAGCAGCTCGCACGTGGCCAGCATTCCGAGGAAAGACCTGCTGCTGGACATTTCGAGTTCCTTGCCTGCCCTGCCTGCCTGCCTGCCTGCCAGCCTTGCTGCCAGCCTGCCTTCCAGCCAGCCTTGGTGCCTGCCTGCCTGCCTGCCTGCCTTCCTGCCAGGCTTCCTGCCAGCCTTGGTGCCTGCCTGCCAGCCTTCGTGCCTGGCTTCCTGCCAGCCTTACTGCCAGCCTTGGTGCCTGCCAGCCTCCCTGCCAGCCAGCAACCCCACAACCATGGGAAGGAAGCGAAAGCCTCAGCAGCCTGCCGCCATCCCTGGCAAGAGGGACAGGGCCAACCTCCCGCCCCCTGCCCCTGACTCTGCTTCTGCTGG
Organism: Laticauda colubrina; assembly: GCA_015471245.1. Lineage (NCBI taxonomy): Eukaryota > Metazoa > Chordata > Lepidosauria > Squamata > Elapidae > Laticauda > Laticauda colubrina. The sequence continues at coordinate 22,923,188 of BLBF01000032.1, forward strand.
TGCTTACTCTGTTGAAGCTGCTCCTGGTACTGCTCATCCTGCACGTGCTCCTGGACTTGCTCCTCCTTCTTGTGCTCCTGGACTTTCTCATCCTGCTGGTCCTGCTCGTGTTCCTGGTCCTGCTCGTGCTCCTGGACTTGCTGGCCCTGCTGGTGCTTACTCTACTGCTGCTGATCCTGGTCCTGCTGGTCCTGCTGCTGCTGATCCTGCTGTTGCTGCCACTGCTGCTGCTGCTGCTGATGATGATGATGATGATGATGCTGATTATGATCCTGCTGGTGAGGATGATGATGATGATGATCCTGCTGGTGCTGCTGCTGCTGGTGGTGGTGTGGAGGAGCAGCCCCTACTACCTGGGAGCCCCTCTGATGAGGGCCCATCTAGTCCTGCCAAAGGGAGGAAGAAGCGTATGCGACAATGGGAGAGGAGGCAATACTATATTGAGGAGGCGCACGAGGATGAGCTGCTCGAGTGGCTGAGAGAGAATGACTATCTGTGGTGGAAGGGACACCGGCTGTAAAGGGACACCAAAAGGAAGCAGGCTGCTTGGAGAGAGAGAGAGGACAGTATGGGCTACACTTCGGAGGTGCTCCTCGGCTGGTGGAAGCACATGCACACCTGGTATGGGAAGCTGCACCTGAAGAAATCTGGCCAGGCCACTGTGAAGCTGATGGACAGAGAGACCTACGTCATGGCCAGGTGCAGCTTCCTGGAGGGTGAGATCTGCCACCGAGGAGCAGCCCCTCTCACGACCCTCTCTCTCCGGCAGCCTGCTGCCACCCAGTCCTCTTCCGGCCGAGAGTCAGTCCCTGTCTCCAGGCAGGTTTCTGTGGAGCGTGCCATGGTGGAGAACCCACGGACAGGTGTGGTAAGCGTGGTGGAGTGCGTGGAGGACTCCCTGGTGCAGTGGGAGAAAGGAGACATCGAGTCCACCACAGTCCTAGCCGCATCCACCACCCCCCCAGCTCTGCCTCCGCAGAAAGGCAGAGATCCGGACAGCAGGAGGGGCAGAGCCACACTGTCCTGCTGGAGATCAAGGACACCATCCGCATCAGCATAGATCTCCTCTCTCAGCTGGTCCACACTGACTCCTCCTCCTCCAACCGCAAGCCCTTCCTCACCTATATCAACCAGACCCTCCAGGAAATGGCAGATCCACAGTACTAGCTGGTGAAGGACCGGATCACCGAGCTGCTTCACAAACCTCCAGACCCAGAGGAACCTGCTCCCACCCAGTCCAGGTCTGCTCCTCCACCCCAGGTAATGTCCCTCCCATTCCAAGGCTTCCCACAGGCCCTCACCTACCAGGGCTACGGCTACCAGGAGGTTCAGCAGCACAGGCAGCAGCCCTTCCCAGTCCAGGCACAGAGTAATCGGGTGACACCGTTGCCTCCGATTCCACTGATGCCACCAATGCCACCCACGACAATGATGCCACTGACGACAGCGATGCCACCCACTCCAATGATGCCACCCATGACAGTCCTCACCCAGCTGCAGAGCAGACAGCCCCACTACATTGCTCCTTCCTCCACCCCACAGCCAAGCCTGGCCTCAGTACATCTGTCATCAGTACTGGGGCTGACACCCCATGTTATGGAGGAAGGACCTCTCAGCATCACGGGGCTGAGCCAACTGTCCGACACCTTCCTCAACACACCATCCCGTATTGTCCTCTCAGGGCCAGGCACTCCAGCACCACCCAACACCACAGCACCTGGACCCTTCACCCCTGAGACTGGGCACATCTCCAAGTGACCGATAAGAGTGCCAGAGACCGGGTAGCTGGCTACCTGTGGACTTTATATGGACACTTGACTTGGGTCATTTTTCTGTTACAGCTTATTGTTCAATAAAGTTTATCTTTGATTCACACAGTTGCTTCATTTCTTTTTTTCAATAGTCTTGGTGGAAACTTTTAGAAATGGTTTAAGCCTTTGCATGCTTGTGGGATGGGTTAAGATAGCAGTGGGGTGGGCAGAAATACCTGTGGAATGAGCAGGGATACCTTTGGGATGGCTAATAGCTGTAGGATATATAAACCTCCAGTGCAAGCATAGTGGGACTGTATGGTCTACCCTCCCAGGTGCCAAACCTCGGGCCCTTTTTTATCAATAACAATGTAAGCATTGATCCACACATGGCAACACAAACACAACTCTTTATTAAACACCCTGTTCATTGTAGGCCCACCCAACATACATGGCCCAATCTCATCAGTGTGATGAGACAGGCTGAAGGAAGCATCCATTAAGCATCTACCATCCTGTCTTGCTACTCCACTGCTCCAGCTGGGGAGTTGCACAAGTGTTACAGGAGGTTGCGCTGCGTCTTCCCTTCCCGTGAGGCTCTGTTGGGGCCTTGCACATCCTGAGTGTTGATCAAGTTTCGCCCTTGCCTCCATTCAACAGGCTCCATGTCCCCATTGCCTTGTTGACGGTCCACGAGCCTGTTCTGCAAGACTGGGTAGCGGGTGCGCATGAGATTGTGCAGGATGCAGCAAGCTTCCACAATCCTCCTCACGGTCTCAGGGCAATGCTGCATGGTGGTGAGAAGTATCTGGAACCTGTTGGCCAGGGTGCCAAAGGCATTCTCCACCACGCGCCTTGCCCTGGACAGCCTGTAGTTGAAGATCCTCTCTTCACGGGTGAGGAGTCTGGAGGTGTAGGGCTTCATGAGGTAGGTTCTGAGGGAGAAGGCGTCATCCCCCACGATGAAGTAGGGCACATCTTGCGTGTCGTTGGGCAGGGAGTGTGGATCTGGGAAGCCCACAATGAGGTTGCCTTCCAGCCCCTCCTTGTGGTGACTGGCGTTGTATACCTGGGCATCTGAAGATGAGCCGTAGCCTGAAGCATCGATGTACATGAACTTGTAGTCAGCATCGACCATGGTGAAGAGGACGATGCTGAAGAAGCCCTTGTAGTTGAAATAAGTGGACCCTGAGTTGGCTGGAGCCTTGCAGGCCACGTGCTTCCCATCTATGGCTCCAACGGTGTGTGGGAAGTTCCACCTCTGATACCACTGCTCTGCAACTTTCTTCCATCCTTCTTCAGTGGAGGGGCACTGGAGGAGCTCCTCCTTGTATTCTTTGATGATGGCCTGCACCACTTCTCTGACCACAATGCTGATGGTGTTGTGTGGCACCCTCCAGCCGTACTGCATGCTTTTGTCGGTGGTCCCTGAGGCCTGCTGGTGCAGAGTGAGTGCCACCTTCAGCCCAGGTTCCAGGCTGAGCTGGAAGTTGGTGTTTGCCTTGGTCAACCTGGGTATCAGCCACTGCACAACTTCGTCAAACATGGCTGGAGGCATCCTCATGAAGTTCTGGAATGTCCGAATGTCTTCATTCCTGAGCTCCACCATCAGCTTGTTGTACAGCCCGTACTCTGCTCTTCTCCCGATCCATCTTCGTATCGAGACGCTTCTTGGCTGCCTCTTTTTCTTCCCGTAGTAGAGTTCACAGAGCCTGTAGATGGCTTCGTACTGTTGCAGAAGGATGGTGGCTGCCAAAAGGACTGTGTTATGATCCACGGTGGACATGACTGGATGCTTTGGAAGAGGAAGAGTCAGATGAAGGCTGCAGAGGTCTGCACAGGTGGGCTGCTGGTCTGAAAGTGAGATGCAGATGAGTTGCTCCCCCTTTTTATAGGCAGTATAGGTGTCCCTTTGCATCCTCTAGGAATCCTCTAGGCATCCTCTAGACATCCTTAATATCCGAGATAGGTCCCCTCTGTGAACGTTTTTTCCATTTTAAACGCTTTGTTTCCGTGCTGCATCCGTTCTGCATCCGTTCTGCATCTGTTCTGCATCCGTTCTGCATCTGTTCCGCTTCCTCCCTGCGTGCGAGCAGATGCGAGTTGCGTGGATGTGGAATGGATACCTAGCGGATATAGCGGATGCGTAACGGATGCGTAGCGGATGCAGAATGGACAAACTGGATACATTTTCCGCGCAAAAGTTTTGGGCAACCCAAAACTTTTGGAGCAGATGAAACATCAATAAACGGATGCTGGACGGATAGAGAGGAAGCAAAACGGAGGTAGTGAGTACATTGCGTTTTCGAACGGATGGCAAGCTTTTTTGTCCGTTTTACATCCTCTTTGCATCCGTTGGTTCAGTGTGACATGGGCTTAATATATTCCACTTTGGGTGCAAACATACACAATTAATTAATTAGATGAGTGTTGTTATCTATTACATAGCTATTCTACAGCTACTATTTTACTACTAGCAGTAAAGCATTAACACTGGCAAATGAATGAAGGGAACATAACAAGGAGTGTCTCTTTCACATCAGTATTATGAAATATTTTCTGCATGAAATGAATTTATGATAAGGTATATTCCACACTCTTTCAATTAACAGCTTTTTATTTTAAACAAATATTATAGAAGTCCTTTAACTTACCCCATACTTAATAATGATTATTACGCACCTAGAAACTAACAGTATGTTATTAGCATAGCAATCTAATATAAGCTAAACTGTGATCCATTATATTTTATTATTAAAAAGGAAGTAATTTAAGAGTGTTTTTTAAAAAGGTTTAGTTAAAGCTTGATATTATCTTCAGAATGAACACTGGCAGAGTTGATCTCAAAAGAAGAGGAAATATAGTTATCCGTGATTATTGTTTTAAAGCTGGGAGCCAGGTTCCAAGACTTTCATCTCATTAAATTATCTAATCTCTTACAACTTAGGTTGGGCTAAAAGAGTGATTTGCACCTGGTGAAATTCCATGGTCAGAGTAGACTAAAACACTAATTTTGCTTTTCTTATTCTAACATAGGGCTGTCAACTTGCAGCCTGTGGGCCTGATGCATCATGCGCTGGCCATGCCAGTGCCCAGTTTAGTGAAGGGGAAAAAGTCATGATACATCATGTGACACTGCCATGACAACATGACTTTGACACCTCTTCTCTAACATCTTAAACAATAGACCAAGCTATCCTACATCCCAAACTGTATTTGTATTATCCTGTTCTTCTGCTTTCTTTGCAACTTAAAAAAAAGTTGTTTGTGCAGAGGGAAACTAACTGGAAATTGATCCCAGTGTGTGTGTGTGTGTGTGTGTGTGCGTGTGTGTTTGTGTGTGTGTGTAGGCATTTGCAACATGTTGCCCTAGAGTGACATATGATACCAAATCCTTTGGAAGGAAGCATACAATGAAAATCAGAAACATTCTCTTCAGGAAGGAATATATATTCCATGGATGTTTCAATACAGTGAATTAAGTCTATCTATCTATTTTTTTAAACAAAGTCCTCGTTGTTTAATGATGTACTCTCCAATCAGCCAATGGCTCCTGTAACTGCCATCAGTAATACTTACTGGATCATAAAATAATTTGTTTTAAATTTAATTAATTTGTTCAATTAATTAATTACATTTTAATTAATTTGTTTGAAATTGGTAGACCATCATGAATACCTGGAAAAAGAAAAGACAAAGGAAAACTATTCAATTTGCCTTTAGGACTCAGCATGGATTACAAAAATAGAATTGGAAGGGGCCATTTAGAGTAATGAATCCTACCTCCTACTTAGTACAAAAAGTCAAACTGAAGCATTTCAGGGAGAAAAAAGTTTAGCCAAGTGATGGCAAAACTTCAGGGGTTTTCAGAAAGTGCCTAACTCCACTTCCCCCAAACATAAGATAATAATTATAATTATCTATCTTCCCATCATCTAGGTCACCCTGAACACTGAAGCCAGCACTGAGCAACATTTCCAAGGATGGGCCTGAAGTTGAGGTCCAGGTTTTGATTTCAGCCCTAACATGACCAGTACCACTCAAAAGCTTTGGGATTGGCATAATTGCCCTCATGGCTCAGTGCTCTGCAGGATCTGCCATGCGCCATGTGGTCTCTTTTTGTTGAGAGGCCCCTGTGGCAGAGGTGGTATTCAGCAGGTTTTGACCAGTTCTGGAGAACCGGTAGTGGAAATTTTGAGAAGTTCAGAGAACCAGCAAATACCACCTCTGACTGGCCTGCCCCCATCTAGTCTTTTGAGTCCCAGCTGATCGGCTGGGTCTTCTTTTGTTGCCCTGCACAGGAGAAGGGATCTGGAAAGCAGGTTAGTGGGGCGGAGAAGGAATGGGGATTTTGCAATATCCTTCCCCTGGAGTGGGGTGAAAATGAAGATTTTACAGTATCCTTCTCCTGCCATGCCCACCAAGCCATGGCCACAGAACCAGTAGTAATATTTTTAACTCAACCACTGCCCTGTGGTCTGCCCAAGGCTGCTCCAGACCACCTAAGGCCCTCAGTCTTGAAGTGGCTTTGGAGAATGTTCTTCCACGGCCTCTGCATCTTCCAAAAACTGTTCAAAAGCATGCCCCATGCTCACATAACTTCTGAAGGGTCTGGAGGGCACACAAGAGCATTCTCATATTGCCTCTCAAAATCAGGCAAGAATGGGGCATGCTTTCAACAATAGCTGTTGGGGTGTTGGTGAACTTCCATATTCTTTAACACAGATATCTCTGTTAAAACTAAACAAATCCAGTTCTCATCACTCGAGTTTCCAGTCTGAATCATTTTTGTTGCCCCTCTTCATACACATTCTGGTTTCTCTTAATCTTTCTTAAAAACTGGTGTGGAATCTGATCAGCATAAAGCAAAACGTAATTGTTGATTCCCAAGATTCAGAAATAATGTCACTGTTGATGCAGCTAAAATTTGCTTTATTTGCAGAGACATCACACTGCTGAATCAAATTCAGTTTCTAATCACTAGAATTGTAGGGGTAGAAGCAAGGTAGATTGGAATCAGCCCGTGGAGGCAATGTAAAGCAACTGAAGTGACTCCAAACCATCTAGACTTAATACCACAGGGAACAGTTTCCTGAAGACTTCTCCAGCACTGACTAGTGCTTCCAAGATAGTTTCTGGACTGTCTACGCTAGGTATGTCAATCTCACGTCATCATGGCAGTGTCACATGACGTATCGGGACTTTTTTCCCCTTTGCTAAACCAGGCATGGGCATGACTAGTGTGTGATGCATCCAGCTGGCAGGCCAGGAATTTGACAACCCTGGTTTACACTTCTGAAACAAACTAAAGCTGCCTCGTCTGGAAGCACTTTAGTAAGTATTATTTTGGACTGATAGTATTTACTATACAGTTATGGAGATGCAAATGGAATGTTTTGTTTATCTCCAGTCAACTGTAGTTACAATGAGACCTATGACAGTTTCTCTGTAACAATGACCTCCCCAAAGCTGCTCACCAAGGAAGCCTAGGGGATTTCAAGTTTCTTGAAGCAGACCTTAGGTCTTTCTCGCCTGGATAATCTTCAGTCCTCGTAGCCTGCTCCTGCAATGCTCAGCAAAGAATGTTAATCTCAGGTACTGTCATAGCACAAGCTCTTCAGGAAAAGAATGAAAGATGCTTTAAAGCAGTACAAGAGGAAGCAACATGATTACTTTCCTTAGTTCTTGGAAGGAAGAAGACAATGATACTAAGAAAACAATTTTAAGGGATATGGATATGGATATGGAAAATAAAATAAATTCTACATATGAAGTGAACCCATTTTTCAAAGCTACACATAAACTCTGCAATCAGTTATTATTTTAAAATCTATTTCTCAAGAACTGTCATTCAGCCAAGTGTCCTCCACTTGATACCTTTGCTTATGATTTTTATAGCCTAATGAAGAATTCCCCCACAGTTATTCCATGATGAGGCTAAATGATAGCATCAGTACATGGGAGAGTGGAGCTTTCTGGCTGTTTATGGGTAGTAGTTGGTCCTGTTAGTCTTGATGGAGGTTTTTTATTTCTTTCTGATCCTTCCACATTATTTCTTCCTTGATTATCCATCTGGTGTGTTTTTCATGCTTATTTGGATGTTAGCTGATGAAGGCAATGTGTTCAAGACCATTTTTATTATTTTCAACATCTTTTGCCAACTTCAGCAAAAGTCTTGGGTGGTGTTTTCCTTGTGCTTCCATTTATTTTAACAAAAATACTCTTTGCTCCTGTCAAATTCATTTACTAGATTTCTGAACAGGTACAAATAGTTTTAACATACAGGGCAACTCCTTTCCCCTTTTATTTCTTCTATTCATTTTGAACAAATTGTAACCTTCTACTTTTGCTCGCCAATCATGAAAGTCATCCCACTACATTCCACTATGCCTATTAAGTCATACATTTCTTCCAATACCAAGAGTTAAAGCCCATCCTGATTACTTTTCATTAAAAGGTAAAGATTACCTCAAATTGAATTGAACCTCCCTTTAGCCCTGTTAGTTCTTACAGGATTCATGAGCAATAGCAATAGCACTTAGATGTATACATTGCTTCACAGTGCCTTACAGCCCTCTCTAAGCAGTTTACAGAGTCAGCATATTGCCCCCAACAGTTAGAGTCCTCATTTTACTGACCTCAGAAGGAAGGAAGACTGAGTCAAGGAAGACTACTGAGTTGGAGCCTGTCAGGATTGAACTCTTGGTAGTGGGCAGAGTTAGCCTGCAATACTGCCTTCAAACCACTGTGCCACCACGGCTCTCATTCCTAAGATCCAACCCTACTTAGGTTTCTTTACATCATCCAAAGTTGGCTCGGTTCTATCACCTAGCTGGGCTTTAGTTATCACAATCTCAGAGTTACTGAATAAACAAAAAAGGCCAATTTTTTTTCCTGCTTGTTTTATTGAGTAGTTTAATAGGGACCATTACAGCATACTGCTATATCCTTCTAAAGTCTTTTTCTGGGAGTTCTAACTTCAAGGTTTTCATCTCCAGCTCCCACAGGATTTAGTTCAAAGCCCTTTTGATCAAACTCATCACAGTTTGGCCAAACTCATTTTTTACAAGCCTTTGTAAGATGCTTCCCATCTCATGAGGAGTCCTGTCCTTGTTATTTCTGTGGGTTAATCAGTGTATTCTTTGAAAATAATGCAGTCATTAAGGAAGCACAAACTGTTTTCTTCAAGTAAAATATTCTATTAGTTGCACCATCATAGTGAGATAACTCACACTTACACATCTAGCCTTCTGCCTTGCTTGCTTATTTTGAATTGTCTGATATATTACAGCAGCACCTTCCTGTATTCTAAAAGGTGCTATAAAGACAAACCTGATTGTAAATGTTTCTCCTATGATTGAATTAATTTATTGCATTAACCAATAGAATACAATTTGCAAATTATATAGTACTATGCCCAGACCAAAATCAATTAGTCTTTGAATTGTAAGGTAAGCTAGATAGTGTTCATTTTTTAAGTCAAATTAATTGACTGAGGGAAAATTGTATTTTCAAATGAATTCAGAATATGCCTTGCAACACAAATTTCTTTGCACTTCCAAATTTCTGGATATGATCCTAATTTAGATTTTGTCACAAAACCAGTACCAATCTTTCAGTAAAGATAAGGTTACAAATATGTATCAAACTACCATGACTTCTTTGGTATCAAATTTCCTCCAGGGAATAGAAATATTAGACTTTCTAAAATATGGCCTTATACTACTGTAATTTCAATAATTTAATACTCCATTGCTTAGAACCACCCAAAACAAATAATTGCAAAAATATATGGGTTATTACTGCAATTACTAATAAGGGATCCACTATATGGATTAAAAGAAGCTTGAGATACTGATCTTGTTAATCCCATATAAGAAACAAATCAGCAGCAGTTACGGAAACCAGATTCACTTCAGATTCAATGCCAGAAATGCAGGGGAAGATTATACAAAACTGGTACTGATGGC
>BLBF01000032.1:22932918-22957526 GCA_015471245.1 Laticauda colubrina
TTTCTGGCATTCATTACAAATCTGTGCTCTGTGTGATGCTTTCTAAATGTGTCATAAATGCAAAAACAAAACTCAACCAAACCTTGCAAAAGCTCCCAACTCTTGTTTTTTTGCACAGATTTATCTTACTGATATAATAGAAAAAGAGGGTTGTGGTTTTTGTCCTTCAACAAGCAAGTCTCAAAACTAATCTCCCTTCAAGTAAAATTGAATTTAAATATAATCAAACTTGCATTGCTCTGGCACGTTCATTTATCTTATTTAAAACCTATATGCAGTTCTCACTGGAACTTTCTCAGAGGTTGTTTGCTTTTTTTCCCCCTCCCCAAAATCTGCCATCCTTGGCATTGTTGGTACATGAATGAGATGATGGAACACCAAATACTTCTGTTACACACTATGTGCAGGAACAGAACTTACATGCATGGCCTCTTCTTATCCTCCCATTTTACTCTGAGTGGAAGCCCAAGAAGAACCAACATTTTGAAAGATAAAGCAGCAATTCAGAACAGATCTAGGAGAAAGAAAATTACACATAGCATGATTGATGAATTGTCAGCTCTTGTGTAACAGATGCTCTTCTTCCAAACAGGTGAGATAACTCCGTACACAGACCACAGTAACAAGCTGGTATCTCCACTGCATTTTTGTCATATAATCTGACTCTGAAAGGAACACTAGGATTATGCCCTCCTTTTATTAGTAAATTAAGTGATATTATAAAACCTCAGGAAAGAATAATGCAAGAAGAATGATTTTGCTAAGGAAGAACCTGTGTTTTTTTCTAGATAAAGTTGTTCCATTATTAGGATGAGAACCCTATAACATATTATGTTTTCATATAATCCTTTAAGTGAAAAGTTAAGATTTTGTTCTACAAAGTTTTTAATGGATATTACTGCTTTCATCTTCTTGAGTTTTGCTTTACTTTCTATGCTGTTTCTGTCTCATCTTGGGTAATAATTGGGTCGGTTCTAGTAATCTTACATTGTATTATTGATACTATGCCTCTTCTCTTATGGCTATCTTCAGAGCAAGGTACATATGCCCTTTGGGTAATTTACAAGCACTCTTTACTCAAGTGCTTTGAAGCAAAGCCCCGATCAGAAACAAAAGATAGTAGATAGCCCTGGAAAAATAATAACTACTTCTGTACAGGTGGGAAGTCCTACTGGGTTAGCAAGTTCCTAACCTCACCTCTGTTTCTAGAACTACAGTGACTCCTAATGCTAACAAAAAGAATGGTCTTAAGACACTCAAGAAAATCAGTCACAAGTAAGAAAAGATCTATGTGGGTACAAAATATATTTGAGGCTAAAAAAAGGAATAACTTTAAAAGGAAGAAAATCAAAAGACTGTAGAAGTCCCAATCTGAAGAGGACAAAAAAAGGAGATGAATCAGTCTGCAACATTCATCTGGGCTAGACTGTCTGTGTCTCCTCTTGTCCACATAAGCAGATTTCAGTGTATGATAGTTCCAAATTTACCTAGACAGCTTGTTTCCTATAGCTGAGCAATCTATTTTGAAAGGGAAAGAACTGACAATTGCTCAAGTGATTTTTAAATAGATTTAATTTAAAAAATGTTATGTAGTAGATGACAGTAAAACAACATAGGTGTTAATTAACTAAACCTTATTTTCATTCAGAACTTGCCACTAAAACTGGTCTTTTTTCTTGCAAAAATACAATAGCCAATTGATTGAGTGTATGTTTATAATTACTGAATGAGATGATGTTGATTGTAAGCCATTTCAGAACTGTGTTTATGTAGGCATTCTGCAGCATATTAGTTACCTGCACAGACAATACCATTGCACCCATCATCCTTTTCTTTCAAAGTAGCTTTTTAAAGATCAAGAGTTTGCTTTGGCTCAGGCAACACACAGATATAGAGCATCTAGATTTTTCATTTAAAAATATAGTTGCCACATTACTGTTTGTATAGATTTAACAACTCTCCAGAGAGGTGAATCTTTGCTTACAATGCAGATAAAATATTATGAAAAACTACGGTACTACTGAAAGGCAGTAGAAATTAAACTTTATGGTAACCATGAGCTCTTCCTTCTCTTTGGTTTTTCCTCTGGGACTTTAAAGCAATCTGAAAAGCACTGAACTGCACTTGGTTTCCAGTGAAAAAAAAGAAAAACGCTGTAGCACTTGATTGATGAACATCACATCAATTAAAAACCACGATCCACAAACATGAGCTGACAGTCGATTGCTACAATCGAGTGGTGGGATTAAAAAAAATTTACTACCAGTTCTGTGGGTATGGCTTGGTGGGCATGGCTTGGTGGGCATGGCAGGGGAAGGATACTGTGAAATCTCCTGGGGAAAGGTTACTGAAAAATTCCATTCCTTCCCCACCCTACTACCTACTTCCAGCTCTGTCCTCCTGTTCAGGGCAACAAAAGAAGACGCAGATGATCAGCTGGGACTTGGGAGACAGAGAATAGATGGGGTGGGGCCAGTCAGAGGTTTCTCTGAGCTACTCAAAATTTCCACTACCAGTTCTCCAGAATTGGTCAGAATCTGCTGAATACCACTTCTGCTGCCAGCCCAAATCCTTGATCTGTTCCCACACTGACCAATCAGCACGAGTTTGATTGGAGCAGCACAAAAATCATCAACAACATTACCATCCACCATGGTAATGAGTTCATCAAAATCTGGCATTCCACAAGCAATGTGTCTATCAATAGACATATTGACCTACATGTAGCCTATGAACCCTTCAGAATCCAAATCAACTGCACAGCCAACCAGAGTCAGCACCAACCCTCAACCATCCTATGCAATTCCCCCACCAGCAGTTCATCTCCCAAAGGCCCTGCCCTGATGTATCACAAGACCCATCACATGACGCATCTGGCCCATCACAAGAACCTCACTTGACACAGATATTCGCCACTATTGCAAATTTGATTGTAGGTGTGTATTGGAGAAAGATTTGTGCCAGATGAGGAATTTGTAGCTGTCAGTATGGCAGGTAACTAATGATGAAAGTGGAGCAGCTTGAGTTCAGCAGACCCAACCCAAGCAAGATAAAAAAAGGAGAGCCCAGTAGCTTCACTACCTCAGCAGAGATGGTGAGTGTCTCTATCCATCCAGCAGCTGGTAAAGCACCTCCCTCCCCCCCTCCAAATACAGAGGCAAACAAAGCCAATGCTTCAGCACCAGTTTGGAACAAATCTGACAGCAAGAAGCCAACTATCCTGAAGTTGCTAAATGGTGGCTTCATTATAACTCAGACAACAAAGGAGAACAAAATTGCTCATAAGGCTGTTTAGGGATTAGACCAACGTATAACACAGAGATAATAGATGTAAATGGAACCATCTTCATCATCTTACATCAACCTGTCCTATTTGGTCAGGCAGGGAAGGTATGTTGTGGACTGTATCAATTAAGAAATTCCAACTGAAACTTTCAAGGATCCAGGAAGAGAGCCTTCTCTGCAGTTGTTTCTATTTTGTGAAACATTCTTCCCCAAAAGATGAAGTAGGTCCCCACTCTCCTGGCCTTCTGAAAAGGTGTAAAAACATGGCTCTGTCATCTTGTTTGGGGTGTGCAGAGGAGCAAGCACCCATGAGGTTGATTTTAACTTTTCTATATTTTTATGATTTTAATGTTTTATTGTACATAACCCAGAATCCATCTGTGAGGGATGTTGGCAGTTATTTAATATAATAAACATTAGTATAAATACAATACAATACAATATAGGTTTGATGATAAATGTTAGGATAGAGGATGAGAATTAAGTAAGCTTGTTGAACCTTTTTAAAAAATGTCCCTGGAAAATGTCCCTGGAAGATCACAGTTTCTTTGTTGGTAACTGGTATCATTTCCAAGAAGAACCACCTGACAATGGTATAGGACATGGGTGACAAATTTGCTGTGTCACATTGACATCATGTGAAGTTTTGTGATGTTTTTCCCCTTTGCAGATCTTGGGTAGACATTGCCTGCATGTGGCGTCTGCCTGCAGGCTGCCAGCTTGATGCCCCAGTATAGGAAGAGGAAGGTTTTATGAAAAGGGGGAAATTTGCTTTAATTTTTGGCAGGGAGCAAAAACTGTATCTTCATATAGCAATAGCAATAGCACTTAGACTTATATACTGCTTCACAGTGCTTTACAGCCTTCTCTAAGTGGTTTACAGAGTTAGCATATTGCCCCCAAGAATCCAGGCCCTTGTTTTACTGATCTTGGAAGGATGGAAGGATGAGCCAACCTTGAGCCAGAGAGAATCAAACTGCCAAACTGCAGGCAGCTGGCAGTCAGCAAAAGTAGCCTGGGGCAGCACTGCATTCTAACTGTTGCACCACCATATGTTCAAAAGTTAAATATAGTTGCATACATAGTGTATGAACTTCATGTCTGTTACTTTCAAGCTTCAAATCCTTTTGTCAGATGAAGAGAGAAGTATCAAAGCATAGTTGCATTAAGAAAAAAGTGATACTGAAGTGCTTCCTAGTGTGTTTTAGGTAATGTGATCTTCTTCTTCTCTCGTGTCGCTACACTTTTCCCAGCCACTGTAGAACACTGTTGGTGTAGGTTGGTGTAGCGTGGTAGAAGGATTTGCAGGTAAACAGATACCTGACAGGGGCCGCGACGTGAACGCTCCTTCTATGGCCCCCAGGTAATGTGATGATGAAGTGATTAGTTCATTTTACTAGGAACAGTCCTAGCAATGGAATATACTTTAGAGTAGAAAAACCACATTGTATCAATGCTCCTTAAGAGCTTCAGATTCATCATCAGAAAATCTGAGGACTATCTCCAACTCACTACAGGAAATAATATGCCAAAACTAATTTCTTCCCATCTGGCCAGAAAAAACTCAACTCTGACAGACCACAAGCCTACTTGAATTAATTTCCCCTGGTGTTGACACAGAACATCTCAGTGACATTAGGATTATGTTTTGTAGCTGGGAGACAATTTGAGATGCATGATGGATTGGTCTCCATACTAAACTTATTACATGATGGCTTTGCCAGTAGAAAAGAAAAAGGCATCTGATAATATATTCTACTTCATGTGCGCCCTCAAACATGTTCATGGGGCCAAATGGAGGGATAGATGAGCAGCACAGGGGGGAATGCCAAGATGGACAAATCTCATTGTGTGTAATTAGATATTTACTTTCATGACATTGACTACAGTCCCATTAGCGTATATTTTCTCCTGAACATATGGTTTAGCAGTTTGCACTTTTTTTGAGTAATAATGCCTTTGCATGTCCTGGAAATTATTGGGCATAAGCCAAGCAAACACTCTGTGGAGATCCATACCTGCCTTGAGGTTTCATTTGGCTGTCATTTTCACTCAATTTAAGGGAATGCTTTTATTTAGTCCTCACTCTGGTCAGTCCTAACACACAACAGACTGCCACAATCTGCTTCAGGAAGCAGGATGAAGGCAAGAAACTGCTGCCTACCTGTGAACTGTGGGCCTGAGTGGGGGAAGCAGCCTTGGGTTGGTATCACTCTTCAGGGTCCCACTTGTGTTCCATTCCATTAAGCTGGAAGTTCAAGAGCCTGCAGTCTGATTCTGCCCTTGTCACCATGACAAATAGCCAGGAAATTATGCTCTTTATGCCACTGATGAGGAGATTCATTTCACTGCATCCTTATCACATTCATTTTCCTGCTGATTCAGTTCCAAAGCATTACTTTATAAGCTGATCATTAAGCCATTTGTCTCTTGTGGGTGTCTGAAAGTGTGAAAAGGGGACAGGAAGAGGGGAAAATATGACAACAAAGAATCATTATATATGGTAGTTTCTGAATGCTTGTCAAAGACTTGCAGACAGACATTTCCATGCTATCAGCCATGGCAATATCTTGGCAGGAACAAAGGACAAGGAATGAGACAAAATAGGGGGCTGTTTAAGCCTCAGATGCCAAGTGTATCAAAGAAGATAATTCCAGATTGGAAATGATGGGAAGTCACTTCCCAGATGCCTTGTCCATTAAGATTCCTTTAAATGGCTAAGGGGAGATGATAAGAGAATAAAGAGACCATCACCTATTTGTTTCCTAAAAAAGTAAAGAAAAACGTAATTTCATCTTACAAGAATGGTATAATACTGGCTTTATCTCAGTTCTCAGCTTATCTGTGCAATTGGTTTTCCAAGATCCTGCAAAAATGTGGTAACATCTTCTCAAGTCTAGTGAGAAAATCTACAAAAGATTTTTACTCATAACTAAGCGTGACTCTGTATCACCAGAAACTCTGATATAACAATATGTCAGCTAAAAAGAGGTCAGATTTTTGTCCCAATTTTCTTCCAGAAAATCAAACTCTATCCTTGAATGTTTTTTCATAAATACCCTGGGGCTGTAATCACTGGCTTAAACCCAGTGATTTTTCTGAACCGACAGTGGACTTGAATTTTAAGTCTGTTAGGAAGCTGTCCAACAATTAGTTGGGTTGTCAATATATAAACCAACAATGTATGTTTGTAGTTGTATTGATTCTGATTGGTTGATTGTATTGTGAATTGCCATAACAGGGAGCTAGAGATCATGACTTGTTCTCTCTGACATGGTCTCTCTCTGACATTCTGTATCTCTGACGTTCTGTTGCTATCTAAGCTGTGATTATACTTTGATATCTTTGTTTACTATAAATGACAAAGGCAACTGGTAAGAAGACTTTGTAATTGTATATTATTTGGACTGTTAAATGTATATGACCTGGACTGTGCTGTTCTTAAAGTAAACTTTAACTCAATTTAATGTATCTGTGTGTGGCTGTGTAATTATTCATAACTACTTTCATAAACATTTCCATGTGCATATCCTTGTTACTCAAGGGTTATTCTGTACATCTCATAACATTGATTATGGGCACAGAGAGATATTGAGAATCAGTGTGAATATACAGTTTCATATTCAGCCAGCTGATTGCGGTTTATTGTTAAACTACCAATGGCACAAGAACAGTCAACCGGTATATCCCAGATAACCTGGTTGGATGGAACAAACTATGTTTCCTGGTCTATGAAGTGCAGCCTACTTCTGTGTAAATACGGATTATGGACTGTAGTTAACAGTCCACCATTTGTAACAGCTTGGGACCCATTGAATAATGAAGATAAAAAGAAAATAGCTGACTTTAACTGGGATAATGACAAGGCTCTTAGTATAATTGGACTGACACTAAGTGATCAGCAATTAGTCCATATTCGCGGTGAAGAATCTGCTGCTCGATGTTGGGACATTTTGAAGAGGATTTATGTTCGAGACAGTGTGGGTGCACACATATACCTTATGTTGAGGTAATTCACCATTAGGAGAATGAGCGCATACAGGGAGACATAGTGAGAGAAGTGTTTGAATAATATACACACAGCACATAGATACACTGTACAGTTAATGTAGGTTTTTACTTTCAATAAACATTTAAACACAGTCCGAACAAACAGTCCAAGTCATTCACATTTAAAGCAGTCAGTGTTCATTTCAGGGATAATTCCAATATCAAAGTCCAGTTTCAAAAATAGTTCAGTAACAGACTTACATCAAATCCAGTAATAACAGTCAGTAGGGAAAAATGGAGGAACGGCAAAACTCTTCCAACAGAAGAGAAGAAGGAAACAGAGACTCACTCACTTCACTGAGACTCTCTTCTGATACTAAATAACCCAGGTTTCTGGCTCCATCTTATGGCCATTTGAGAAACCACACCCAATTGCAATTTTAGCATCTCCTTAAAGAGACAGTATTAAAATGTCTATCCTTTTTTTTTTATATATTTCCATCCCAAATAGCTGTTAGGTGACTTACATTCCTAACATTCTCCCCTTTGGGTAGGATAATATGTACAACCTTACATTCTAAGTCCATAATCCTTGCAGAATGCCTTATGCTTTATAGAGCCTTGGGCCTTTGTAAAATGATCTGCTATACTGTTTTCTGACATTCAGTATTCTAGCTTAATCATCTTTGTACACATTGTCTCACATTTAAATATCTTAAATCTGTGTGTTTCATTCTTCTTTTAACAGCAATATTAGAAGCCATTTGTATTGCTGATTGATTCCCTTTGTAAATAACAATAGAATCTGTTACATCAATTCCCATGTCAATTAGTAGTTGCTCATACAAAACTAAATCTGTACATAGTAAAGAAAAACATGAGAATTCAGCCTCCACTGTTGACAAATTTAGATGTTTCTGTCTAATAGACCTCCATCCAATCAATGCCTTTCCCAATAATACAATAGTACCCGATGTAGATTTTTGTGTATTTATGTCTACAGCAAAACTTGCATCAGCATATGCAGTTAAACTCAGTTCATCTTTCAGCTCCAAATACAATGCATAATGCATTGTTTGTTTCAGATATCTTAAGGGCCTGTCACATAGGCCAATGGATGCAAGACGTATGTAAAAAGGACACAGCGGACGAGAAAATGTTCCATACGTTGTTATCCGCTCTCAAAAGTGCCCCGAATTTGCATAAGCAAAGCGGACAACAATGGAAAGGAACAGACAGGGGGAGGACGTAGCCAGGATGTAAAGCGGATGCTCCACGGAAGCCTAGCGGATGGAAGTGGATGACACATCCGCAGGGCTTCCGGGGGAGCACAGCGAAGCAGACGCTCAATGGAAGGAATGGATGCAGAGCGGATGCCGAGCGGATGAAGTGGATGCAGAGCGGACACCTAGCGGATGCCTAGCGGATGCAAAACGTTCACTGCGCATGCGGGGAGGATGCATTGCATCAGCCCCGTAGATATAAATGGAAGCAGCTCGCAAGCAGGTCACCATTCAGAGGAAAGACCTGCTGCCAGACACAGCTCCAGCCAGCCAACAACCATGGGGAAGAAGAGGAAGCCTGTGCCATCTGCTGCCAGCCCTGGCAAGAAGGACAGGGCCACCATCCCACCCCCTGGCCCTGACTCTGCTTCTGCTGGGGCTTCTGCTGCTTGGGCTGACGCTTCTGGTGCTGGAGCTTCTGCTGGCGCTGCTCCTGGTGGGAATACACCATAGAAGAGGAACATGAGGAGGAGGTGCTGGAGTGGCTGAGGGAGAACAAGTATCTATGGCGGAAGAGACACAGGCTCTATCGAGACACGAAAAGTAAGCAGGCTGCTTGGAGAGAGAAGGCAGAGAGCCTGGGCTACACTTCGGAGTTCCTCCTCGGCTGGTGGAGCACATGCACACCTGGTACAGGAAGCTGCACCTCAAGAAATCTGGCCAGGCCACGGTCAAGCTGACGGACTGGGAGACCTACGTGATGGCCAAGTGCAGCTTCTTGGAAGGTGAGATCCGCCACCGAGGAGCAGCCCCTCTCACAACCATCTCTCTCAGGCAGCCTGCAGAGAGCCAGTCCTCTTCTGGCCAAGAGTCAGCTCCTGTGTCCAGGCAGGTATCTGTGGAGCATCCAACGATGGAGACCCCCCCCCCCGACAGCTGCACTTCCCATAGCGGAGCACATGGAGGACCCCCTGACACAGTGGGAGAAAGGAGACGGCACTTCCACCACAACCCAACCCACATCCACCCCCAGCTCCACCTCCACAGAAAGGCAGAGAGGCAAACCAGAGGGGCAGAGCCACACTGTCCTGCTGGAGATAAGAGACACTATCAGGAGCAGCATAGATCTCCTCTCTCAGCTGGTACACACCAACATACCATCCTCAAACCGCAAGCCCTTCCTCACCTACATCAACCAGACCCTCATGGACATGTCCGAATCACAGTACCATGTAATCAAGAACAGGGTCACCGGTCTTCTGCACAACCCTCCAGACCCAGCTGAACCTGCTCCCACCCAGTCCAGGTCTGCTCCTCCACCCCAGGTGATGTCACTGCCCTTCCAAGGCTTTCCACAGGCCCTCACCTACCAAGGCTACGGTTACCAGGAGCTCCAGCAGCACAGGCAGCCCTTCCCAGTCCAGGCACAGGTACATCGTACGCCACCAGTGCCACCAATGCCACCGATGCCACCGATGCCACCGATGCCACCAATGCCACAGATGCCACCCACGCCACAGATGCCACCCACGCCTCACCTTGCTTACCTGCAGACCAGAAATCCCCACTACACTCCTCCTTCCTCCACCCCACAGCCAAGCTCGGCCTCAGAACATCTGTCATCGGTCTTGGGACTGACACTCCATGTCCTGGAGGAAGGGGCTCTCAACATCACAGGACTGAACCAACTCTCTGAGAGCTTCCTCCACACACCATCCCCTGTTGTCCTCTCAGGGCCAGGCACCCCAATGGCGCCTCAGACCAGCACTCCAGCAGCAGCCATCTCTACAGCACCTGGACCCTTCACCCCTGAGACTATGGGCATGCCTCAGAGTGACTGAGAAGAGTGCCAGAGACTGGGTTGCTACGTGATGACTTTATCTTAGCTTGGGACACCTGGGTCATTTTCTTTTACAGTTTGTTATGAATAAAGATTATCTTTGCTTCACACTTGGTTCAGTTCTCTTTGTCAATAAAGTCTTGGTGGAAACTTTTAGAAATGGTTTAAGCCTTTGCGTGCTTGTGGGATGGGTTAAGATAGCAGTGGGATGGGCAGGGATACCTTTGGAATGGGTAATAGCTGTGGGATGGGCAGGGATACCTTTGGGATGGTTAATAGCTGTGGGATAGATAAGCCTCCAGTGCAAGCATGGTGGGACTGTATGGTCCACCCGCCCAGGTGCCATACCTTTGACCCTTTATTATCAATAACAATGTAATCATTGATCCACAAATTTCAACATAAACACAACTCTTTATTAAATGCCCTGTTCATTGTAGGGCCACTCAACATGCATGGCACAATCTCATCAGTGTGATGAGGCAGGCTGAAGGAAGCATCCATTAAGCATCTATCATTCTGTCTTGCCACTCCACTGCTCCAGCTGGGGAGTTGCACCAGTGGTTCAGGAGGTTGCGCTGCTTCTTCCCTTCACGTGAAGCTCTGTTGGGGCCTTGCACATCCACAGTGTCTATCAGGTTTCGCCCTTGCCTCCATTCAACAGGCTCCATGTCCCCATTGCCTTGTTGATGGTCCATGAGCCTGTTCTGCAAGACTGGGTAGCGGGTGCGCATGAGATTGTGCAGGATGCAGCAAGCTTCCACGATCCTCCTCACGGTCTCTGGGCTATGCTGCATGGTGGTGAGAAGTACCTGGAACCTGTTGGCCAGGATGCAAAGGTGTTCTCCACCACCCGCCTTGCCCTGGACAGCCTGTAGTTGAAGATCCTCTCTTCACGGGTGAGGAGTCTGGAGGTGTAGGGCTTCATGAGGTAGGTTCTGAGGGAGAAGGCATCATCCCCCACGATGAAGTAGGGCACATCTTGCATGTCATTGGGCAGGGGGTCTGGATCTGGGAAGCCCACGATGAGGTTGCCTTCCAGCCCCTCCTTGAGGTGACTGGCGTTGTATACCTGGGCATCTGAAGATGAGCTGTAGCCTGAAGCATCGATGTACATGAACTTGTAGTCAGCATCGACCATGGCGAAGAGGACGATGCTGAAGAAGCCCTTGTAGTTGAAATAAGTGGACCATGAGTTGGCTGATGCTTTTCAGGCCACGTGCTTCCCATCTATGGCTCCAACGGTGTGGGGGAAATTCCTCCTCTGATACCACTGCTCTGCAACTTTCTTCCATCCTTCTTCAGTGGAGGGGCACTGGAGGAGCTCCTCCTTGTATTCTTCGATGATGGCCTGCACCACTTCTCTGACCACAATGCTGATGGTGTTGTGTGGCACCCTCCAGCCATACTGCATGCTTTTGTAGGCCAGGTGGTGCAGAGTGAATGCCACCTTGAGCCCAGGTTCCAGGCTGGGCCAGAAGTTGGTGTTTGCTTTGGTCAACCTGGGTCTCAGCCTCTCCACAACTTCGTCAAACATGGCTGGCAGTATCCTCATGAAGTTCTGGAATGCACGAGGGTCTTTTTTCCTCAGCTCCACCATCAGCTTGTTGTACAGTCCGTACTCTGCTCTTCTCGTGATCCATCTTCGGACCCAGACACTTCTTGGCCGCCTTCTTTTCTTCCCATAGAACAGGTGAAAGAGCCTGTCGTTGGCTTTCCACTGTTGTAGAACGATGGTGGCTACCAAAAGGAGTGTGTTATGATCCATGGTGGAGATGACTGGATGCTGTGGAAGTGCAAGAGCAAGATGAAGGCCGAAGAGGTCTGCACAGCAGGGCTGCTGGACTGAAAGTGAGATCCAGGTGAGTTCCTCCCCCTTTGTATAGGAAATATAGGTTTTCCACTAGGTGTCCTTTTGCATCCTCAAGGCATCCTGCAGACATCCTAAATATCCGAGATACGTCCCCTATGCGAATGTTTTTTCCGTTTTAATGCTTTGTATGTGAGCTGCATCCGCTTTCATCCTTTCTACGTCCGTGCTACTAACGCTGCATGTCCGTTCCGCATCCGTTTCGCTTCCTCCCTGTGTCCGTTTTCCGCTGGAGCGGATGTAAGTTGCGCGGATGCACAGCAGATGCCTAGCGGATATAGCGGTTGCACAACAGATGACAACGGATGTAGAATGGATTTTCCCTGTATGCGTAGCAGATGTCTAACGGACGCGTTGAGTACATTTTCCGCTCAAAAAGTTTTGTGCAGCTCAAAACTTTTTGAGCAGATGAAATGTCAATAGACGGATGCTGGACGGATAGAGAGGATTAAAAACGGATGCAGTGAGTACAGAACAGACGCATCGCGTTAACTAACCGATGGCAAGTGTTTCTATCCATTTTACATCCTCTTTGCATCCGTTGGTGCTGTGTGACAGGGGCTTTAACAGACATTTAGCAGCTTGCCAGTACCTTTCAGTTGGCTCAGCATTAAATTTCACAAATCGATTAACACTGTATGCGATATCTGGCCTTGACCAATTACTGAGATAAGATAAACTCCCAATCAAGGACTGATAAATGTTCTTATCAAAAATAGAACTTTGAACATCACTATGGCTAAACTCCTGGCTCATTGGAGTTTCAGCCAGTTTACAAAGTTCCATTTTAAAACTTTTTAGTAATTGGCTAATTTTATCTGCCTGTGAGATTTTG
This sequence comes from Laticauda colubrina, assembly GCA_015471245.1. Classification (NCBI taxonomy): domain Eukaryota; kingdom Metazoa; phylum Chordata; class Lepidosauria; order Squamata; family Elapidae; genus Laticauda; species Laticauda colubrina. The sequence continues at coordinate 22,945,962 of BLBF01000032.1, forward strand.
TATCCTCCCCGAATTTTATCTATCTTTAAACCAAGATATTGTTTGTTTTCTCCTAACTGTTTTATCTTCAATTTTTTCTCTAACAGTGAAATTATTTTAGTAGCTTCTTGTTCAGTTTTGGTAATTAATGCTATGTCGTCAGTAAATAACAGCAACAATGAAATTACACCATTACTTTCTCTTTTAAACAAATATGGCAGCTACAACAGCCACGCCAGCTACAAAACCTATCTTAGTTAAATCATTAACTATACACTGGTTCCACTCATATCCTGATTGCTTCAAACCATAAAGACTCTTTTTCAATCTCCAGCAATCAGTTGTATTATCAGTTTTGATACCTAAAGGTTTCTTTAAATAAGTAGTATGTTGCAACGGTGCATGCAGATATGCCGTCTCTACATCCAAATGATTTATAATGTATTTCTCTTTAGCTGCCCACACTAATGCTGCCCTTCATGTAGTAGCCTTCAGACTAGGTCCAAACACCTCATCATAGTCTTTTGCTGTCTGATTGAACCCTTGTGCTACTAACCTAGCTTTATGGGTAACAGTCCCATCCACACCTGTCTTCAGTTTATATATCCATTTACATCCTATGGCATGTTTACCTGGTGGTAACCTTACATTTTCATAGACCTCCAACTTTTTTAATGATCCCAGTTCCTTATCCATTGCTTTCTGCCAAGCAGCCTGATCCTTAGCAGGATACAGTTTTAGTTCACTATAGTTACTAGGAACTGTATTCACTTGGTATACAACACTAGACTGATATCTATCAGGTGGTCATGTTACTTGGGTTGAACGTTTTGGTAATAAAGGGCTTACTGGTGGACTTTCCTGTGCCACCTGTTCCTGTTCTTCTACTTCCTCCTGTGCTTCCTCTTTAATGGCTATTCATGTTTTACTTATATCATATTTAGGGACTATTTGGGTATCAATAATAATATCGTTGCTGGATTTCTGTTCCAGATTATCCCACCCAACGTGCTCAAGAAATTTTGCACTAGCACTACAATAAACATGAGCTGTGCCTTGATCCCAAAATCTAAATGATCTATGGTTGGCTTCATAGCCTACAAAAGATAACTTCTTAGCTCTATGTTGCCCTTTCAATCTTACTTGTGAGGGAATATGCACTCATGCTGGAGCTCCAAATGTGTGTAGGTAATTTAAATTTGGTTTTCTGCCATGCTAATGAGTGAATGGCAATTCTCCAGTTGTTGTATTAACTACATTATTTAAAACATGGTTAGTACACATTATGGCTTCACCCCACAGTGTTTCAGGTAAACCTGAGTCAGATAACATAGTGCGAGCCATGGCTTGTAATGTTTGCCCTCTTCGTTCTACAAACGAGTTATGTTGTGGTCTGTAAGGTGCAGAATGTTTATGCTCAACACCAGCCAATTTCAACATTGTTTGGAATCTTTTATTAACAAAATCAATCCCATCATCAGTAACTAAAGTAATTGCTTTACTTTTCATTTTTCTCTCAGCAAACCTTAGCCAGTTAAAGAAATGTTGGAATGTTTCTGTTTTGTTTTTCATAAGATAGCAGAAACCATATCGTGAGTAATGGTCCATAACACTCAAAATATAGCAATCATCTCCTAAACTTGGTTTCTTAGGACCAATTATGTCAGCAAACACAACCCCTAAAGGTTCTTTGGTCTTAAACCCATTTAGTCTGTTTTCAGGAGTAACCTTACTCTTTTCTTGGCTACAAGCATTACTGTTTAAATACTTGCTTCAGGGTTTCAATTTTACTCCCTCTGACAATTCAACAGTTAGTTTGAGCATTTTGAAATTAATGTGCCCTAGACATCTATGCAGAAACATTCATCATGTGGCTTAACATTGTTATAAACTGAGTTAGCTATCTTCAACTGGTCATCATGTATCACACATCAATCATTCTCTAAATTAGCAGTTACACTTTTACCCTCTTTCTCTATTATACAGTTATCTCCCCTAAAGGTTACTACATAACCAAGATTAACTAAAGCCCTTACTGATAATAAATTAAATTTCAGTTTAGGTACATATAACATGGTTAAATGTTCATTTATTCAAGAACAATATGCAGGACCTTCACCTGATGTTTTAATCTTCCATCCATTTGCCAGTGATACCTGTTGTTTCCTCGTGGACATTTTTATAAATCTTTTTCTATCTTTAGTAATGCACTGTGATGCTCCACTATCAACAACCCACAAATCATGGTTTACAGTTGAATTGCTAGACATAGCTAAACTAACATTCTTCTTAGCCTTCTGGTGTTTGCCAGTAATCTGTTGTTTTCCCTTCTTACAGATTCTAGCTATATATCCCCTTGCCCCACAAGAAAAACATTTCCCAACAGTATAGGCAGTTGAAGACAAATCCTCTTCTTGTGGTTGTTCCTTCCTCAGTTGGTCCCTATCCAGCCATCTTCTTGATTCTTCTAACAACCTTCTGGTTATGTCAGTCAATGTCAGTTTATCTCTGGTCAGGACTTCCAGTGAAAATACGTAATCATCATAACTTTCATCCAATGAGAAAAGAATGATGTAAACTTGATGCAACTCTGAAAATATCAGTTCCTTTTCATGTAGTTCTTGAAAAGTTCTTTTCATGAAATTCAAATGAGCTAACATGTCTCCACCTTTCAGAAGATGTGCTCTAAACAGTTTACGTGTAAGATGTATGTGTGCACCTACACTGTCATGAACATAAATCCTCTTCAAATTCTCCCAGTACCTAGCAACAGACTCTTCTCCATAAATATGGACTAGCTGCTGGTCACTCAGTGTTAGTCCAATTATAAAAAGAGCTCATTCGTTGTTCTGTTTAAAGTCAGGAAGCTTCTTGGCATTGTCCTCATTTTCTGGATCCCAAGCATTTACATTCAGTGGGTCAAACTACATTTCATAATGCTTCTCTACACAGAAGTAGACTGCACTTCATAGACCAGGAAACATAGTTTGTTCCATCCAACCAGGTTATCAGTGATAGACTTGTTGAAATGTCTTGTGTCATCTTTACCAGGATAATAAACCACAATTAAATAGTAAACAGCTGTCTGTATACAGTACTGTGTATTCACACTCTCAGTTATCTGAGCCTGGTATGGCCTGGGCCCATAACTAATGTTGAGGTAATTCCCCGTTAGGAGAAAGAGTGCATACAGGGAGATGTAGTAAGAGAAGTGTTTGAATAATACACACACAAGCACACAGATACACTGTCAATGTAGGTTTTTACTATCAATAAATGTTTAAGCACAGTCCAAACAAACAGTCCAACTCATTCACATTTAAAGCAGTCAGTGTTCATTTCAGGAATAATTCCAATATCAAAGTCCAGTTTCAAAAATAGTTCAGCAACAGACTTACATCAAATCCAATAATAACAGTCAGTTGGGAAAAATGGAGCAATGGCAAAACTCTTCCAACAGAAGAGAAGAAGGAAACAGAGACTCACTCACTTCACTGAGACTCTCTTCTGATACTAAATAACCCAGGTTTCTGGCTCCAATCTTATGGCCATTTGAGAAATCACACCCAATTGCAATTTTAGCATCCCCTTAAAGAGACGGTATTAAAATGTCTATCCTGGTTTATATATTTCCACCCCAAATAGCTGTTAGGTAACTTTCATTCCTAACACCTTACACATAAACTGTTTAGAGCCCATCTTATAAAAGATGGGGATATGTCAGCTCATTTGGAGTTTATGAAAAGGATTTTACAAGAGCTACATGAAAAGTAGCTGATTTTCTCAGAGTTGCATCAAGTTTACATCATTCTTTCTTCTTTGGATAAAACTTATGATGATTATGGTGGCTTCACTGGAAGTTTTAAACAGAGATGAACTTACATTGACTGGCATAACTGGAAGACTTTTAGAAGAGTCAAGAAGAAGGCAAGATAAAATCAACTGAGAGAAAGACAACCACCGGAAGAAAAACTGTCTTCAAATGCCTATATTTTTAGGAAATGTTTTTATTATGGGGCTAGAGGTCATATAGCCAGATACTGCAAAAAGGGTAAGAAACAGAATGCTACTAATATACAGAGAGCTTATAAAGATGTTAGTTTAACCATATCAAGTACAAGTACAACTATAAACCATGATATATGGGTAGTTGACAATGGAGCATTGCAGTGTATAACTAAAAGTAAAGGGAGGTTTCTTAACATGACAAAGAGTAAACAGCATGTATCATTAGCTCATGGATGGAAATTAAGAGCATCTGGAGAAGGTACTGCATATTGTTCATGTATTAATGAACGTTTACCAATGGTATATTTATCTAGAATAATATTTAACTTGCTATCTGTAAGAACAATGGTAAAAGCAGGATTTATTGAAACTTTTCAGGGAGAAAAGTGTTTACCTGAAAAACAGGGTAAAAGTGTTACTGCAAGATTGGATAATGGTTTGTTTATTATATATGATAATCCATTAATTAATGCTAACTCAGTTTATGAGAATAGAAAGCCTCATGATGAATGTATTCATCTGCTCCATAGACGTAGGGGACATATAAATTTCAGAATGCTAAAGAAAACTGTTGAGTTATCTAATGGTAAATAAAAACATTGTACAAAGTATTGTACAATGCTTGCAATCATGAAAAAAGCAAGGTAACTCCTGCAAATAGGGTAAATGGGTTCAAAACCAGTGAACCATTAGAGGTTGTTTTTGCTGTATTATTGGATCTATGGAACCTAGTTTAGGTGGAGCCTGTTACATATTAAGTATAATTGATCATTTTTCCAGATATGGTTTCTGTTATTTAATGAAAATGAAGATGGAAACATATCAGCATTTTGTAAACTGGCTAAAAATTTGCTGAAAGGAAAAAGAAACAGAAAGTTATTAGCTAGTAACAGATAATGGTACTGAATTTACCAATAGAAAATCTGAAGCCATGTTACAGAAAGCTGGCATTGAACATAAGCATTCTGCTTCTTATAGATCACAACATAACTCATATATTGAACATAGAAGACAAACATTACACGCTATGGCTAGGACTATGATTTTGGATTCTGGTTTATCAGATAAACTTTGGGGTGAAGCAATAATGTATGCTAACCATGTTTTGAATAATGTAGTGAATTCAATGACTGGTGAATTACCATTTACTCATTGGCATGGAAAAAAGCCAGATCTCAGTTATTTACATACATTTGGAACCCAAGCATGGGTTCATATTCCCATGCAAGTAAGGTGAAAGGGACAACATAGAATGAGAAAATTATATGCTGTAGGTTATGAAGCTAATCATAGATCATTTAGATTATGGCAACCAGGTACTATTAATGTATATTGTAGTGCAAGTGCTAAATTTCTGGAGCATGTTGGCTGGAGAAAGCTTGAACAGAAATATAATAAGGTACAGGATAATGTTGTTGAGACTCAGTTGTTTACCAATAATCCTAATGACAATAATATTGATGATAAGATAGTGGAGGAATCCTCAATGGAGGAATCATCAATAGAAGAACCCTCTATGACTGTCTAACTACCCTAAAAAATTACTTTTCCCCAATGTATTACAGTGCCAGTTCTGAAGAATTCTAAAGAAACCAAAATGTACTGGTAAATTACAAGGAGAACACACACACGCACATACTCCCTTCTAACCCTGCTGGAGCATGTGATTGGGCTAGAATAGATCTCCCTCCCTCCCTCCCTGCCTCCCTCCTTCTTTCTTTCTTTTTCTTTCTGTCCCTTCCTTCCATCCCCCTCTTTCTTTGTCCCTTTTTCTTTCTTTCCCTTTTCTCTTTCCCTTTTTCCTTCTCTCTTTCTCTCTTTCTCTCTTTCTCTCTTTCCTCTGTCTTTCCCTCTCTTAGGCTCACCCCATTGACTTTGTGCACTGCTCCATTTGGATGTGCTTGGGCAGGTGCAGGTGCAAGGAGACATCTTGGATGTCTCTTGGGCAGGTGCCTCTGGTGCAAGGGGCTTAATGGGGTGGAACACAGCGGCAGTGGGATGTTTGAAAAGGAGAGCAAAGTTGCTCTGGATTTCCCAATACTGTGTCCGGGGCACCATCCTGCTGTCTCAAACACGGCAGTGGGATGTTTGAAAAGGCTTTGCTTTCCTTTCCCAACACTGCATTCGGAGTGCTGTCCCCCCACCCCGTACACAGCGGTGGGATATTTGAAAAGGAGAGCAAAGCCGCTCTGACTTTGCTCTCCTATTCCCAATGCTGCGTTCAGGGTGCCACCCCACCACCCCAAACACAGCGGCAGTGGGATAATTGAAAAGGAGAGCAAAGCCACTCTGGCTTTTCTCTTCTTTCCCAATGCTGCATTTGGGGCACTGCCCCGCCCCCCCGAACATGGCAGTGGGATGTTTGAAAAGGAGGGTGGCTTTGCTGTCCTAATCCCAACGCTGCATTCCGGGTGCTGCCCCACCGCCCCAAACGTAGTGGTGGGATATTTGAATATTTGATATTTGAAATTCTGTGTTTGGGGGGGGGGGCGAGCTCCTTGCACCAGACTGTGCAAGTCAATGGGATGATCCTGCAGGGCCTTACCTTGAATGCGACGGCGGCGGGATTTTTTCTCACCCCCAGATTGTGCCCTGCCACTCACCTCCAGCACTCTCCTGCCACCTCTTAGTGCCCCCCTGCTGGCCCCCTTGCCTCTCAATGCTCCCCTAAGGCATCCCACCACCTCCCACGGGGTGGTACCTCCCACTTTGGGAACCAATGGTCTAAAGCAATTCGGTTATGAATGGAATAAATGTATTGTAAAGGAATTTCAATAGGTTTTAAAGCTGGTATAGTTGATCCTTGCTTGTTCCAAAGAGAAAAAGATGGTTTAATTTCTCTATTACTATTATTTATGGATGACATAGCAATTATAACTAAAACTGAACAAGAAGCAAATGATATTGTTTATAGATTACAGAAAAAGTTCAGGATTAGAATTTTTGGGGAAATTAAGCATTATTTGGGTCTCAATATAGTGAAAACGAATAAAGGTTTTAAAATTTTGCAAGCCAAGAAGATTAGCCAGTTATTGAAATGCTATAACATGGAACATTGTAAATCTGCTAAGACACTAATGAGTAAGGAATTTACACATAGTGATATCAAAAGTCCTATGTTTGATAAGGAAATATATGAATCCTTAATCAGTAGTCTATCATATTTGAGTAATTGGTTTAGATCAGATATATCTTACTGTGTAAACCAATTGGCTAGGTATAATGCTGAACCAAATGAAAGGCATTGGCAAGCAGCTAAGCGAATAATTAGGTTTTTAAAACACACAATCAATTATTCATAATACTTAGAACCAAGTAATGAATTAGTGCTAACTGCATATGCTGATGCAAGTTTTGCTAATGATATAATGACTCGTAAGTCAACATCAAGGATAGTGGTAATGTTGGGTAATGCTTTAATAGGATGGAAGTCTATTAGGCAACAACTATTACTTTATCCACTGTGGAAGCGGAGTTCTCATGTTTATCATTGATGTGTACAGAATTGATATATTATAAACAATTGTTGAAGAATATTGGAATTATTGCACATGATCCATTTATTGTTCATGAAAACAATCAATCTGCAGTTAATATGACTACTAATTTAGCTGTTAAAAAAGGTCTAAACATACTGATTTGAGATATTTGAATGTTAGACAGTGTGTTCAAAATAAATTAATTCAGTTAGAATACTGCATGACTGAACATAATATTGCAGATCATTTCACGAAAGCTCAAGATACAATTAAGCACAAAGAGTGTTGTGAGAATTATGGTTTAAAGATGTAATGTATTATATATTGACCAACCAAAGGGGAGAATGTTAGGAATCTGTCCAATAATTAGTTGGGTTGGCAATATATAAACCAACAATGTATGTTTATAGCTTTAAGACAAAACCACTGTATTGATTTTGATTGGTTGATTGTATTGTGAATTGCCATAAGAGGGAGCTTGAGATCATGGCTTGCTCTCTCTGACATGCTCTCTCTCTGACATTCTGTATCTCTGACGTTCTGTTGCTATCTAAACTGTGATTATACTTTGATATCTTTGTTTACTGTAAATGACAAAGGCAACTGGTAAGAAGACTTTGTAATTGGATATTATTTGGACTGTTAAATATATATGATCTGGACTGTGCTATTTTTAAAGTAAACTTTAACTCAATTTAGTGTATCTGTGTGTGGCTGTATAATTATTCATAACTACTCTCATAAATGTTTCCATGTGCATAACCTTGTTTCTCAAGTGTTATTCTGTACATATCATAACAAAGTCTAACCTAAAACCTCAGCCCAACATCATAATAACTACTCCATATGTTCAATATATGGTCTTTTTATAAACTGCATGCTTGGGGGATGCTGATGGAAGAACTTACCTTTGTATTTTAGCCCATCCCATTTTAACTTCATTGCTTTAAACTACAAATGTGCAGGAAGACTTGAGCCAAAGGCTCTATTAAAGGAAGATCATACACTGCACACACTTAACCATAGTGTAAGTTTGACAGTGGAATCAGTTTCCTAGAAAAAACAATTGAATGGTTCCAAACAGAGACTAGATAGCTACCAGTAAAGGGATGCTTTATTTTGGGTCCATACTGGACAAGAATGTGAATTCAGTGGATTAAATATCACATCCAGTTTATGACTCTGTGATCACATGGATCTATGATGGTAGATGTATAACATACATCTGGACCAACAGCTTCATGACAGCTTTTGCCATTCAAATTAGTCAATTCAAACAAGAAAAGAAGACTGGGCTCAGGAATCAGGTTCTTGATAGCTGTTATTTGGAAACATACATTCAGCTCCATGAATAAGTTCTGCAGCCAAAGAGGCATTCAATCTAGACCTGGAGTAACAATTTACCTTTCATATGTTGAGTACACTATTTTTCCACCATGGTTTTTGTGTAAGTCATAATGGCTACATTCACAGATATCACTGATCTGCAATAATGAATTTAATTGCTCAAAGCCAAAACCAAAGAAGTTCTGTACATATTTTAGACTGATGTTTAAATCCATCCTCATTCTGACTAGCAGTGTCCTTCTAGGAGATCCACCCACTTGCATTCTTAATCAGTTTCACCATTATTATTTTTTTAAAAAGGGAAGGGGGAAGGCTGAGTGAGAATTCTTACTATATGTCTGTGAAAGGAAGTAAAACAAATTTGTGGTGTCTTATCAGTCTCTGCAAAAAACTCAAATCTCATTCTTGGAGTCAAAGAGCAACAGCACCTCCCTCAGTCTTATAAGGAATTCAGAACTGCCGATCCTAGTTGTAGTAATTTTGAGTTCTGCAATCAGGACTCAGACGAACAGGGATTTACACCAAGATTAATACTAGACCAACCATCAAGGACTAAACAATACCCCCAAACCAATACAGAGAAACAAGTTAGCAGTAAACAACAGCCTAATTAAGGAACCATCAAGACTGTTCCTACCAACATTGACAGGGGAAGCCACTAATAAATAAAAATGAGAGCAAACCCCCTCCCTTCTAGCACTGATGATGTTACTTAGTTTGGTAATGAAATGACTGCAAGAAAATAATGAAACTCAGAGAACACCAAGGACCCCACTATTTCAAGTTGTACCCACTATGAATACAGGTACAAGAAGTCAGGAATCAGGATAGAGTTCAAAAGCACTACACATTCATTTCATGCTATTTATACACAAGAATCTGAATTACTAATGGTCAAGGCAAATTGGCAGCAGAAAAGAGTCAAAAGACTTCAAGGGGCAGGTTCAACATGGGCCTCTTATAGGGGCCTAGAGACTCCAAAGTGATGATGCATTTGACACCTCCCTTGGGTTCAGCCTGGTCATCTCCTACAACTGGTATCCTAACTAAGTGAGCAACATATGCACATACTCTTTGAAGAAACTGGGAAAGGTCTCAAAAAAATGCTGACATCTGTGATATTTAATCTGCAACAACTCATTCAAACATGGAATATATCTTTTGACATATTTGATTGTGGCAGGCATCAGTATGAACTCATATTTAGGTTCATTTATTCAGGGTTTGTCTTCTTATCCATAAGACTGGGATTTGTTGCCCCCATCTTCAAAAGAGAATGAAAAGATGTATATACATAATTCATGGTGAGTTTAGTTATTGAAGCTTGCAACTATCAACCATGACATATTGACATCTACAGCTTCTCAGATGTTCTTTTTTTCCTACAATTTTTATCAAGAATTTTAAAAGGGAGATTAAAATCTAACAAGAACTAATATAAGGTCAAGAAAAGAAAGAGAAAAGGGAAATCAAAAAGCTAATGGTACAAAAAGAAAGAATGAACAGATCTAAAAGAGCTTACTTTTTAGCAATTACAAGTACAAATACAAAATAATCTCCTGCTCTATGGTTACATTAAATAAAATCTCTCTTTATCTATTATCTAGTTTTTCTAATAATCAAAATAATACATTGTGGATTCATTTATTTGTGTTTCACGCAAAACATCTATAAGGGGTTTCCAGTCAGCAATAAATTTAGATATTTTCTCTAATCAAGAAAGTCAGATTAGTTACCTCTGCAAGTTCCATCATCTTCACCAACCATTGCTCCATTATGAGTAACACTTTATACTTTGGAGTATATAATCACCTCACAAGTATTCTCATGTATAAAAATAAAATTCCATGTTGTTTTTTCCAGCTGTTTATCCACCAACACCAGAAGAAAAGCCTCTGGTTGCAATTGTGTCTTTAAGATCCTCTGAATTAGTTTTTGTATTTATATCCAAAACTTTCTAGCTTTTTACACATCCACCAAACATGATAAAATATCCCTTCATGTTGTTCACAATTCCAAAATAAAAACTACTTTTATACATTCTAGACAATTTATCTGGTAACATGTACCAGCTTCTCAGCTGTTCAATGCAATGGATGACATATTTACTTATCAGTATATTAACAAAATCAAATCAATTGTTTAGCTGAGCCTATAAAGTAGACCTACAGTTGATCAAAACAAACAAAAAACAAAAAAAAAAAATCACCACTGCAGAAAAATATCCCTAAAAAGATGTGAAAGACATATGGATCAAGCTGTCATCACCTAGACAGGCTCCATCTTCTTCAGAGACATTCTAGTGAGGTTTGTGATTCTGTAATATAATGCAAGGACCAATCTAACATTGGATCTTGGATTGGGCAAGAGGTTATGCAATTATTTTATTCAGCAGTTCTCTGTCTGGTTTCTGGAACCATCTAATGTTAGAGAGGAAGGGAGAGAGAAAGAGAGAGAGAGATCTTCAATATTTATGGAATACTAAAAAAAAGCTCTCTAGGTCCTTCCTATATTTTTACATTTATTTCTTTGTCTATTGTGACCATTTTATCCAAATATGTATAGCTTTGTCATAAAACTTATTGAGGTGGTATTCTGTAATTTTTACCTTTATTTTCAGATTTATGCATTTAGCAGTGGTAGCGATGTAGCTTATATATCTCATCACAGCCATGTCCTCATCCTTTGTCTCCACTTGACATCTCCACCCACTCACATCCATATATATTAAAACATTGGGCTATAAATACAT
>BLBF01000032.1:22963475-22988939 GCA_015471245.1 Laticauda colubrina
GGACAGAGGCCTCATCATCACCTGAAGATGCCCACATGATCATATTCATAACTTCTAATTGGAAGTGTCATCTGAACTATTAGGGGTGGGAACATTTCCATCACTTTGTATATGTGAATTGCGCGCCTAATTTCTCAGATTCAGAATTCTTTGGTTGCTACCACTTCACTTTCAGTAAAAGATGTCTTTTCTCTAAACTAAAGAGTCTAAGTATTTCTTTCCTGGATTTTGAATGGAGCTCCGCCTGACAATCCATCACTTATAATCAGTGACACTGAAGCCATTGAAGGACAAACCAGTTCACTCCCGATTAGCTGAAATGTTTCTCTACCATTTTAAAAAAAAAATATGGTCATTAATATGATCATTTGAATACATGGTAATAATACATTGCCCATTTATAACCTTCTGATTTAGAAAGGGAACAAGCTGTCTTTAAGCATTAATCAAAAATGGATATTAAATAGAGCAAGGACAGATGTTCCAGCCCAGAAGGTTATTCTGAACCTTCTCATTGTGCTCCAGAATATCTGAAAGAAACTGTAGCCACCTCCAGTTTCATGTAAATTATTGCATTTCAAGTATCGAGTTTCAGATCATACATATCTTCCCTACCAATTTCATAAGAATTGCATTTAATCACATACTATGTAGAGAAATTAAAACATTAAAAGAATGAAGGAGTTATTGTAACAAGGCAGATCACATCAATGATAAAGATAAAGAAAAAAATTTAACCATTGCTCAATATATGCTGTAAAATGTATATATGTTTGTATGTATATATATATATATGTTTTCTTAAGTTTTTGCGGGTATCTATATGTATGGTATTCAGCTTTGTTCAGGTATTTTCCCATGTCATTATAGTTGTGCTTTTACAGTTGTGAGCCTGCACTCACAAACAAAAAAATCTCCACACCACAAGCCAAGCAAATACCTCGGCACAAACAGAACCCCCCTGATACCTCCAGCTCAAACACACCCCAACCAGATGAAACCTAGCTTCCTAATTCTTCCTTTTACCCAAGCCAAGCCACACTAAAAGCCTCCAATATAGGAAACACAATGTTGCCAGCCAATCAAAAGATGCTGCAAAACAGACAGAAGATATTAGAAACACCAATCAAGCAGAACACAGCAAACTCCAAGATCAATAAACACAGACCAAGACTCTCAACCAATCAGGATGAAGAAAAAAACATTCTAACACAGCAGTAGGCTAGCACCAAATTTAAAACAGAAACGGCTATGAAAGCCTGACTCACAGATGAGCACAACACAGAAGCCTGATGATGGCAGATGAGATTCTGCCGAAATGTCGCTATAACTTTAAAAGCACAACTATAATGACATGGGAAAATACTCGAACAAAGCTGAATACCTACCATACATACATACATACACACATACATACATATGTTGTTTTGTGTTTTAAATGTATGTCAAATAAATGTTTTTTCTAGAATAAAAATTAATAAAAAATAATTTTAAAAAAAGAATCAGAAGAGAAGGTATGGTCATACTGCACACTTCAATCTCTATTTCTTACATAGGTTTTTGAATACTAAACAGTGCTATTGCCATTTTAGGAATATCAATCATGTAAATATTTTAATCATAAAATATCTTTTAGAGATAATCGGACAGGAACTCACCATTTTTCTGCATGTCCAGATGAACAGAATACAGAATTAGACAGCTGTTCAAAATTTAATAAATATGAATTATTTTGATTTGTGAAGATCTCAGAAGTTCCTATGTGGTACTAATGTCTTTAACCCTCTGATGCAAAGGTCTGGATTGCATAGAACTTGACAGATTAAAAAAAATAGCAACCTTATGCCTGAAAAGGCTCCTCTACTCTTAAAACACTTTCAGATGTTCACCGACTTTTAATAAGGTTGAAGGTTGCCCCCACATTTCTTTCTTCAGTTTACTTTGATAACCAAATAACACTGCATGTGTGTGATTGGAAACAGAGTGTGCATGCAATGATATCAAACCTTATTTCAGTGCAAATAAATGCATTTACATTAAGTCTTTGATGCTTTTCTCACTCCAGCTCATGAGCGTCCAAAATCTTCTCAGTGTTATCATTAAGCACATGCAAGAAACTTCATGCAAACAGAAAGGGAGCAAATGAAGCATGGAAAAAAGTATAATGCTGTTTTGCTTCACTGATAATAAGTTTAAGCAAAACTCCACCTGCAAGGAAAACATGATTAAGTGGAAAGTTATAGAAAGGATTGCAAGATGTGCAAATGAGCTTTGTTTGTTTGCTTTTTTTTTTTTAATGTTGGCAACTTTCTGGTTTTAGCTAGACAACCAGATCACATAATAGCCTGCAGCAGATGGTTTTAGATAGAGAGGATTAATTTTAAAAACTTAAGAAAATATGGTCTAAAACATGATGGAGCTCCTAATATAGTAAGGCTTTTCAGAATGATCTAGCTGAAAAAATACCTGGTAGAATATTTAATGTTGGACAAGGTAGGGAGATTCACTTTATGAGGAACAAAAAATAATACCATTTGAACATGTGATAATTGTCAGGGATTTGCACTGATTTACCTGCAGTAACCATGTTTGACTTTCCATGGGCATATCTGAGGTTTTAAATGACACTTCCCTCTTAAGGATGCAAAACATTTGTAAAAAGGACACAGCGGACAAGAAAAATGTTCCATCCGTTGTTGTCCGCTCTCAAAAGGGGCAAAAATTTGCATAACAAGAGTGGATAACACGGAAAGGAATGGACGGGGGGAGGACGCAGAGCGGATGGAAAACAGATGCAGAGCGGAAGCCTAGCAGATGGGAGCGGATGAGAGCGGATGGCACATCCGCTAGGCTTCCGGGGGACCTCAGCAAAGCGGACACGGAACAGATGAAGCAGATGCACAGCTGATGCACAGCGGATGAAGCGGATGCACAGCGGATGCACAGTGGATGCACAGCGGAAGCCTAACGGATGCCTAGTGTTAATTGCAAATGCGGGGAGGATGCATTGCGTAAGCCCCGCGGATATAAGGAAAGCAGCTCGGAGCAGGTCACCATTCAGAGGAAAGACCTGCTGCCGGACGGATTGACAACCTTGCCTGTCCTGCCTGCATGCCTGCCTTCAAGCCTTGCTGCAAGCCTTGCTGCCAGCCTCCCTGCCAGCCTGCCTGCCAGCCAGCCTGCCTGCCAGCCAGTCTGCCTGCCAGCATTGGTGCCTGCCTGCCTGCAAGCCTTTGTTCCTGCCTTCCTGCCAGCCTTGGTGCCAGCCTTCCTGCCAGCCTTGGTGCCTGCCTGCCTGCATGCCAGCCTTCCTGCCAGCCTTGGTGCCTGCCAGGCTCTCTGCCAGCCAGCAACCCCACAACCATGGGGAAGAACAGAAAGCCTCAGCCATCTTCTGCCAGCCCTGGCAAGAGGGACAGGGCCACCATCCCACCCCCTGGCCCTCACTCTGGTTCTGCTGGGGCTTCTGTAGCACGGGCTCGCTCTTCTGGGGCTGGAGGTTCTGCTGCTTATGCTTCTGGAGGAGCTGATGAGGCGGGGGATCAGACAAGCACTCCAGCACCAGCCACCTCCACAGCACCTGGAGCCTTCACCCCTGAGATTGAACGACCAAGAGGAGTGCCAGAGAGTCGTTTTTGTTTTATAGCTTGTTGTTAATAAAGTCTATCTTTGATTCACACACTTGCTTCATTTCTTTTTTTTAATAAAGTCTTGGTCGAAACTTTTAGAAATGGTTTAAGCCTTTGCACGCTTGAGGGATGGGTTAAGATAGCAGTGGGATACCTTTGGGATGTGTAATAGCTGTGGGATGGGTAAGGATAGCAGTGGGATGGGTAATAGCTGCGGGATAGATAAACCTCCAGTGCAAGCATAGTGGGACAGGATGGTCCACCCTCCCAGGTGCCACACCTATGGCCCTTTATTATCAATAATAATGTAATCAATCATCCACACATGTCAACAGAAACACAACTCTTTATTAATGACCTCTTCATTGTAGGGCCACTCAACATACATGGCACAATCTCATCAGTATTATGCCACTGGCTCAAGGAAGCATCCATTAACCATCTATCATCCTGTCTTGCAACTCCACTGCTCCAGCTGGGGAGTTGCACTATTGTCTCAGGAGGTTGCGCTGCTTCTTCCCTTCATGTGAGGCTCTGTTGGGGCCTTGCACATCCTCAGTGTCTATCAGGTTTTGCCCTTGCCTCCATTCCCCAGGCTCCATGTCCCCATTGCCTTGTTGGAGGTCCACGAGCCTGTTCTGCAAGACTGGGTAGCGGGTGTGCATGAGATTGTGCAGGATGCAGCAAGCTTCCATGATCCTCCTCACGGTCTCTAGGCGATGCTGCATGGTGGTGAGAAGTACCTGGAACCTGTTGGCCAGGATGCCAAAGGCATTCTCCACCACCCGCCTTGCCCTGGACAGCCTGTAGTTGAAGATCCTCTCTTCACGGGTGAGGCATTTGGAGGTGTAGGGCTTCATGAGGTGGGTTGTGAGGGAGAAGGCGTCATCCCCCATGATGAAGTAGGGCACATCTTGCGTGTTGTTGGGCAGGGGTTCTGGATCTGGGAAGCCCACGATGAGGTTGCGTTCCAGCCCCTCCTTGAGATGACTGTCGTTGTATACCTGGGCATCTGAAGATGAGCCGTTGCCTGAAGCATCGATGTACATGAACTTGTAGTCAGCATTGACCATGGCGAAGAGGATGATGCTGAAGAAGCCCTTGTAGTTGAAATAAGTGGACCCTGACTTGGCTGGTGCTTTGCAGGCCACGTGCTTGCCACCTATGGCTCCAACGGTGTGGGGGAAGTTCTACCTCTGATACCACTGCTCTGCAACTTTCTCCCATCCTTCTTCAGTGGAGGGGCACTGGAGGAGCTCCTCCTTGTATTCTTCGATGATGGCCTGCACCACTTCTCTGACCACAATGCTGATGGTGTTGTGTGGCACCCTCCAGCCGTACTGCATGCTCCTGTAGGTGGTCCCTGAGGCCAGTTGGTGCAAAGTCAGTGCCACCTTGAGCCCAGGTTCCAGGCTGGGCTGGAAGTTGGTGTTTGCCTTGGTCAACCTGGGTGTCAGGCACTGCACAACTTCGTGAAACATGGCTGGAGGCATCCTCATGAAGTTCTGGAATTCACGAGTGTCTTTGTTCCTCAGCTCCACCATCAGCTTGTTGTATAGTCCGTCGTCTGCTCTTCTGGCGATCCATCTTCGGATCCAGACACTTCTTGGCCGCCTCTTTTTCTTCCCGTAGTAGAGTTCATAGAGCCTGTAGATGGCTTCGCACTGTTGCAGAAGGATGGTGGCTGCCAAAAGGACTTTGTTACAATCCACGGTGGACATGACTGGATGCTGTGGAAGAGGAAGAGGCAGATGAAGGCTGCAGAGGTCTGCACCGCAGGGTTGCTGGTCTGAAAGTGAGATCCAGGTGAGTTGCTCCCCCTTTTTATAGGCAGTATAGTTTTTCCCCTAGGTGTCCCTTTGCATCCTCTAGGCATCCTCTAGACATCCTTAATATCCGAGATAGGTCCCCTCTGCGAACGTTTTTTCCATTTTAAGTGCCTTGTTTCCGTTCTGCATCCACTAGGCATCCATTCTGCATCCGTTCTGCGTCTGTTCCGCTTCCTCCCTGCGTCCGTTGCGCGGATGCGCAGCGGATGCCTAGTGGATATAGCGGATGCGTAAAGGATGCAGAACGGATGCCTAGCGGATGCCTAGTGGATGCAGAACGGACGCATTGGATACATTTTCCGCTCAAAAGTTTTGATCAGTTCAAAACTTTCTGAGTGGATGAAACATCAATAAACGGATGCTGGACGGATAGAGAGGATGAAAAATGGAGGCAGTGAGTCCAGAACGGATGCATCACGTTAATCAACGGATGACAAGTGTTTTTCTCCGTTTTACATCCTCTTTCCATCCGTTGGTGCAGTGTGACAGGGGCTTTAGATTCCAATGTAATCTCATGTATTCTCCTGTTGACCCTATGGGCTACCAATTGCGGCCTTTTTTTTTTTTTGCATCTTCTGCATTTCAAATCATGTGGTTTACAGGTGATCCATGTTACTATCTGACAACAATTACATTAATTTAATGGACATTTGGGAGTCTCAAAGAGGTTGAAATGAAATTGCAGTTGCATCAGTTCACAAACATAGGAAGATTTACATTGATCTAAATGTCTGGATTTTTAGAATCATTATGATGATTAAGGGTCCAATTTGCCTACATTTGCCATTGAAAGAATCCTTTATTTAAAGGGATATCCAATTTATCTAATTTAAAGAAGAAAAATCTTGAAGTTGCCCAAGTTCCTTCCATGACAGAATGAGCAAATTCACTTGTCATCTGGCCTGACTTGTCTTGTATAGTTAATTGTATTATATTCTACCCAAACTGTAGAACTAATTTCCAAGGGTGGATCTATACAAAGATTTCCATGTATAACCATGAGGCAGATTTGTGTCCTCTTTCATTATACAGCTACAATACTCTTCCTTAAAAATGCCTATTTCTAAAGTCTCATGATCATTTAAATGAACTTTCTTTCATTTTTTTACTGTTGAGAAAAAATATATGTTCTTACTTCCTTTCTTGCAGAAAACAACATATTTTTCATTGTTATTGTTGCAGTGGCAAGAAACTTATTTCCAAAAGCAAAATAGCTTTGCAGAGGCCCATACAATAGGGGTGTATACATGAATCCATCTCTGGTCCGGCCAATATCCAAGTTAGTTTTTCTCTATGCTACTAAACTGCAACAGAGAAAAATAGTTCTCAGACTCCTGGAAATTCTTTTTCATGTCATTTGAATGAAAAGGTAAACGCATCCATGCCTCCCAATGGTAGTGCATACTTGTCTCTCTCACCAAAGGAACTTTCCTTTTCTTCCTCCTATTTCTCATGTCAATCAACATGACAGGACAAAAACAGTAGGTTAAAATGTTTTCTATGTCTAAATATCATTTGTTTCTCTATTCTAGCTATTGGTTCATTCCCATTAGTAGTCTTTCTTACCTTTATTCAAAATACCTAGAGAATGCTTTTATGATGTGACAAATTTTACTGACCATGCTTGCCATGTGTGTTTGCCATTTTCCATAGCATAATAAATTTCTCATTCAACTTTTGCAACAGAAAATAAAATTGTAAGATAGATCCATCCCTAAATCTCATTAACAAATATGGTGTCCCTTAATAATGGCTGCTCTTGAGGAAGTGGACAGGTTCCTTGCAGCTGTTAGTAAAAATACCTTGGTATTAGATGTCCTCTCTGGTTTGCTAGGCCTCCTGTGAAGTGATGTGTGGGTTCAAATGATGATTAATTCATTCTTGGGGGAGGATGAATTACTTTAAAAACAGTAGTCTATCTCTTCCTCCAGAACTGGACCCCATGATATTGCATAATTTCCATCCTGTCTCCAACTTCCTTTTGGGAGGAAGATTGTTGAGAACATGGTTCATTTGCAGCATTAGACAGCTTTGGAAGAAGGGAAATATCAGGGCACAGGCCAGGGTTGGGATTCTACAGGTTTGCACCTATTCTCTAGAACCAGTTGTTAACATTCTAAGCAGTTCGGAGAAACAGATGTTAGAAGAAATTACTGGCCTAATCCTGTAAGGAAGGCAGGAAGGAAACATTCTGATGTTGCTTTCAGAAACTGCCTCTCCGTTAACCTTTATTACATTCTTGGCAAGACTAGACTTCCTGTTTCAAGAACGACTCTGGAGCTTTTTCCCCTCCTTTGCTGGTACTTTGTTTGTGTGGAGTGACCATTCAAAGTTACAATGGAACTGAAAAAAGTAACTTATGACCATTTTTCACATTTATGACTGTTGCAGCATCCCCACAGTTACAAGAGGGCAGTTGAGGAGATGCATGCCTCAATGTGAGTGATGTTGAGTTGGCCGCACCCAGCCAGTCACATCACCATCCAAGCTATGCCAACCATCTAAGGCACATCCACAGAACTGGTTGTTAAAAAATCTGAAACCCACCCTTGGCACAGGCCTAAATGACATTGATTTCATGTTGATAACCTCTGGTGGTAATGCAATGTGGGAAGAAAGAAGTGATGTATCTATTCTGGCCTTCTTAATATCTCAGAAAATCAACACTGTCAATCCTGATATTGTGAGATTGACATAGGAAACTTTGATTTATAGTAGCTATCCTTCCTTTTGGGTCAGTTTTGGTTTTGATAAGGGGGAGTCCAGCTCTCAGTCCCTGCTTTGATACCCAGAGGGTTCAAGTTTATCTCCACTCCTGTGTAACATCTCTGCAAAGGTGCTGGGTGAGGCACTCATTGATACCGAATGCCACAGATACTCAGTTATAAATATCAGGGGCTATTCAAACTATGCTGATGAAGTTTTGTCTCATTGTTTGGAAGATGTGAAGGTCTGAATGGGGCAAACAGACTCTAGGATTGACTGGCTGTGGATTTTTGGACTATTTGGGTGCAAGGAATGTCCTTCTTTATTCTGGATAGAGCTGTGCTTTCATGGACAAACCTGCTGCACAATTTGAGGTCCCCTCCTTGAAAATCAGAGAACAGACATGGGTTGGAGAGCATTTGTTCAGATTTAGCCAATTGCTTTTATTCCTACATGGAGTGTGGTACTCACAATTAATCATATCCCTTATTTATATTATTGCTGTAGAAGAAATTGCCACTGAAGACCACACAGAAGCATCAATTGGTCCAGAAAGTATGACATGAGTTCGGGGAAATTACCAACTGTCCAACTGAGTAATGTACCAACTGAGTAAGGTGACACCATTACTCTGAACAGCACTGAATAATAAATAGAGTCAGAAAAAATAAGAAAAAAAGTTTATTGGAGTCTTATATTTATATACTGTATTTCAGTTAAAAAGAATCAATTAACAAACCCCCAAAAGATCATGAAGAGAAACTTCACACACAATCTACTCTCCCGTAGAATGGTTGGCTTGGTTTTGGCTTAACTTATTGTTCAACCAAGCTACTGTGGTTTCTGTATCATACCTTAGTTTGAAATGTGAATTTATCCAATAATTCAGAAGAACTTTACTCTACTACAACATGTTATCTCATTCACAAAGAACCCACCAAAATCAGCATCCTGGATTCAGTGTTAAGCCCACGTCACACTGCACCAACGGATGCAAAGAGGATGTAAAACGGACAAAAAAGCTTGCCATCTGTTGGAAAACGCGATGCATCCATTGTGCACTCACTGCATACATTTTTCTATCCATCCAGCATCCATCTACTGTGATTTCATCCGCTCAAAAAGTTTTGAGCTGCACAAAACTATTTTGAGCGGATGAAGTATCCAACGCATCCATTCTACATCCGCTACGCATATGGGGAACATCTGTTACACATCCGTCATCATCTGTTACGCATCTGCTATATCCGCTAGGCATCTGCTGCGCATCCGCACAACTCAAATCCACTCCAGTGGAAAATGGACACAGGGAGGAAGCGAAATGGACGTGGAACAGACACACAGCGTTAGTAGCACAGATGTAGAAAGGTTGAAAGCAGATGCAGCTCAGATATAAAGCATTAAAACGGAAAAAACGTTCGTATAGGGGATGTATCTCGCATATTTAGGATGTCTGCAGTATGCCTAGAGTATGTGGAAGGACAACTAGCAGAAAACCAATATTTCCTATAAAAAGGGGGAGGAAATCACCTGGATCTCACTTTCAATCCAGCATCCCTGGTGTGCAGACCTCTTCAGCCTTGCTCTTGCTCTTCAACATCATCCATTGATCTCCACCATGGATCATCGCACACTCCTTTTGGCAGCTGCCATCATTCAACACCAGAACCAAGCCCTCTTCAGACTGTTTCACCTTTTCTACGGGAAGAAAAATAGGCAGCCAAGAAGTGTCTGGGTCTGACAATGGATCGGGAGAAGAGTGGAGTTTGGACTGTATGACAAGCTGATGGTGGAGCTGAGGAACGAAGACACTTGTGCATTCCAGAACTTCATGAGGATGCTGCCAGCCATGTTTGATGTGGAGCATCTGAGACCAAGGTTGACAAGCAGAGCACCAACTTCTGTCCCAGCCTGGACCCTGGGCTGAAGGTGGCACTGACTCTGTGCCACCTGGCCTCCGGAACCACATACAGAAACATGCAGTATGCCTGGAGGATGCCACACAACACCATCAGCATTGTGGTTAGAGAAGTGGTGCAGGCCATCATCGAAGAATACCTGGAGGAGCTCCTACAGTGCCCCACCACTGAAGAAGGCTGGAGGAAAGTTGCAGAATAGTGGTATCAGAAGTGGAACTTCCCCCACACCATTGGAGCCATAGATGGGAAGCACGTGGCCTGCAAAGCTCCAGTCAAGTCAGGGTCCACTTATTTCAACTACAAGGGCTTCTTCAGTATCATCCTCTTTGCCATGGTTGATGCTGACTACAAGTTCATGTACATCGATGCTTCAGGCAATGGGTCAGCTTCAGATGCCCAGGTATACAACGCCAGTGACCTCAAGGAGGGGCTGGAATGCAACCTCATCATGGGCTTCCCAGATCCAGACCCCCTGCCCAACGACACAAAAGATGTACCCTACTTCATTGTTGGTGATGACGCCTTCTCCCTCAACCTACCTCATGAATCCCTACAGTTCCAGATACCTCACCGGTGAAGAGAGGATCTTCAACTACAGGATGTCCAGGGCAAGACGGGTGGTGGAGAATGCCTTTGGCCTCCTAGACAACAGGTTCCTGGTCCTTCTCACCACCATGCAGCATCACCCACAGACCATGAGGAGCATCGTGGAAGCTTGCTGCATCCTGCACAATCTCATGCGCACCCGCTACCCAGTGTTGCAGAACAGGCTTGTGGACCGTCAACAAGGGAATGGGGACAGGGAGCCTGGTGAATGGAGGCAAGGGTGAAACCTGAAGGGAAGAAGCAGCACAACCTCCTGAAACACTGGAGCAGTGGAGTGGCAAGACAGGATGGTAGATGCTTAATGGATGCTTCCTTCAGCCTGTCTCATCACACTGATGAGATTGTGCCATGTATGTTGAGTGGCCCTACAATGAATAGGTCATTAATAAAGAGTTGTGTTTATTTTGAAATGTGTGGATCAGTGATTAAATTGTTATTGATAATAAAGGGCCATAGGTGTGGCACCTGGGAGGGTGGACCATACAGTCCCACTATGCTTGCACTGGAGGCTTATCTATCCCACAGCTATTACCCATCCCACAGGTGTCCCTGCCCATCCTACAGCTATTACCCATCCCACAGCTATTACCCATCCCACAGGTATCCCTGCCCATCCCACAGACATTACCCATCCCACAGGTATCCCTGCCCAACCCACAGCTATTACCCATCCCACAGGTATCCCTGCCCATTCCACAAGTATACAAGGGCTTAACCATTTTCTAAAAGTTTCCACCAACACTTTATTAAGTAAAAGAAATGACCCAAGTGTGTGAAGCAAAGATAATCTTTATTAATAACAGTTAAGTAAAGTGTAGGACTTTATTTAAAAAGCAAAAGGAACCAAGAAAAGTTTCCCAAGCAAAGATAAAGTCAACAGGTAACAACTCAGTCTCTGGCAATGTTCTCAGTCACTCTGAGGCATGTCCATGGTCTCAGGTGTAAAGGATCCAGGGACTGTGGAGGTGGCAGTGACTGGAGTGCTGGTCTGAGGCGCCATTGGGGTGCCTGGCCCCGAGAGTACAACAAGAGATGGTGTGTGCAGGAAGCTCTCAGAACGCTGGCTCAGCCCAGTGAGGTTGAGAAGCCCTTCATCCAGGACCTGGGATGTCAGGCACAGGACCGATGAAAGATGTTCTGAGGCCAGGCTTGGCTGTGGGGTGAGGGAAGGAGTGTAGTGGGGATGTCTGGTGTGCAGCTGGGCGAGGTGAGGTGTCTGTGGCGTGCGAGGAAACATCGGTGGCATTGGTGGCATCAGTGGCATCTGTGGTGTCGGTGGCATCTGTGGCATCTGTGGCCTCGGTGACATCAGTGGCATCAGTGGCATCGGTGGCATCGGTGGCGTCTGTGGCATCGATGGTATTGGTGGCATCGGTGGTACCTGTGGCGTGCGAGTAACCTGTGCCTGGACTGGGAAGGGCTGCCTGTGCTGCTGGAACTCCTGGTATCTGTAGCCTTGGAAGGCGAGGGGCTGTTGAAAGCCTTGGAAGGGCAGTGACATCGCCTAGGGTGGAGGAGCAGACCTGGAGTGGGTGGGAGCAGGTTCAGCTGGGCCTGGAGGGTAGTGCAGCAGCGCCGTGATCCTCTCCTTCATCACCTGGTACTGGGGCTCGGGCATGTCCATGAGGGTCTGGGTCACGCAGGTAAGGAAGGGCTTGCGGTTTGAGGATGGAATCTCGAAGGGTACCAGCTGAGAGAGGAGATCTGCACTGGTCTTGATCGTGTCCCTGATCTCCAGCAGGACAGTGTGGCTCTGTCCCTCCGGTCTGCCTCTCTGCCTGCTTTCTGTGGAGGTGGAGCTGGGGGTAGGTGTGGGTTGGTCCCTGGTGGTCGCAGCTTCTACTTGCTCCATGTGTGTGAGAGAATCCTCCACGTCCTCCGGCATAGGGTGTACAGCTGTCGGGGGGGTCTCTGTCACAGGGCACTCTGTGGATACCTGCCTGGACAGGGTCGCTGTCTCCTGGCCAAAAGAGGACTGGCTGTCTGTGGGCAGCCTGAGAGTGAGGGTAGACAGAGGGGCTGCTCCTCGGTGGTGGACCTCACCCTCCAGGAAGCTGCACTTTGCCATGACGTAGCTCTCCCAGTTGGTGAGCTTGACCATGGCCTGGCCAGACTTCTTCAGGTGCAGCTTCCCATACCAGGTGTGCATATGCTTCCACCACCCAAGGAGGACATCAGCAGTGTAGCCCAGGCTCTGTGCCTTCTGTCTCCAATCCGCCTGCTTCCACTTGGTGTCTCTATACAGGCTGTGGTCCTTCCTCCACATGTACTCATTCTCCCTCAGCCACTCCAGCACCTCCTCCTCATGCTCCTCTGCGATGGAGTACTGCTTCCTCTCTCCCTTCTCCTTGCCTTGACTCTTCCTCCCTCTGGCAGGGCCTTCAGCAGCAGGGCCTTCATCATCAGGGCTTTCAGGGCTTTGGGGCTGGTCCACCACAGCAGCAGCAGGAGAAGCAGCAGGAGAAGCAGCACCACCACCAGCAGCAGGAGAAGCACCAGCAGCAGCAGCAGCAGGAGAAGCACCAGCAGTAGCAGCAGCAGCAGGAGCAGCAGCAGCAGAGTCAGCGCCAGGGGGTGGGATGGTGGATCTATCCCTCTTGCCAGGGCTGGCAGAAGATGGCACAGGCTTCGTCTTCTTCCCCATGGTCTCTGATGAAGATGTGTCTGGCAGCAGGTCTTTCCTCTGAATGCTGGCCTCGTGTGAGCTGCCTCCTTTTATATCCGTGGGGCTGATGCAATGCATCCTCCCCGCATGCGCAGTGATCCACTATGCATCCGCTCTGCATCCGCTACGCTTCTGCTCTGCATCCGCTTCATCCGCTACGCATCCGCTCTACATCCGCTACGCATCTGCATCATCTGCTACGCATCCGCTCTGCATCCGCTACGCATCCACTCTGCAACCGCTTCATCCACTACGCATCCGCTCTTTCCGCTACACGTCCGCTTTGCTATGATCCCCCGGAAGCCCTGCGAATGTGCCATCCACTTCCATCCTCTTTCATCCACTAGGCTTCCATTGAACATCTGTTTTACATCCACGATACGTCCTCCCCCCATCCGTTCTTTTCCGTTCTGTTTATGCAAATTTTTGCCCCTTTTGCGAGCAGATAAGAATGGATGGAGCTACCCTTGGATTTTTGGCTGTCCGCTGTGTCCTTTTACATACGTTTTGCATCCGTCGGGCGATGTGACCTAGCCTTTAGCTTTTACATTTATTTATTTATTTGGTTTGTCAATTGCTTACAAGATAATATGTATAAATAAAAACATAGTTATTAATACATGGATACATATAAGAAAAATAAAAGAAACAATAGGACAGGGATGGCAGGAATGTTGATGTGCTTATGCACACCCCATACAGACCTCTTAGGAAAGGGGTGAGGTCAACAGTAGAAAGTCAAAGGTTAAAGTTTTTGGGGTTTGGGGAAGAAACCACAGAGTCAAGTAGAGTATTCCAGACATTGACCACTCTGTTGCTGAAGTCATATTTCCTGCAATCAAGTTTGGTGCAATTAACCTTGAGTTTGTATCTATTGTGTGCTCTTGTCTTGCTATGGTTGAAGCTGACAGGTAGGACATTGACAGTTGGGGCATTGCAATGTATGATTTTATATACTATACTTGGATCGGAACGAAGGCGGTGTAGTTCTAGATTTTCTTGGTCTAAAATTTCAAGTCAGGTGGCATAAGGTATTCTGCAACAAGTAGAGGAGTGGAGAACTCTTGTGAAATATTTCTGGACTTTCTCAACTGCATTAATATCAGATGCGTAATGTGGGTTCCAGACTGAGGAGCTGCAATTGAGTTTTGGTCTAGCAAATGTTTTGTATGCTCTCGTTTGTAGTGTAATATTACCAGAGAAAAAGCTACGTAAGATTTGGTTAACAACTCTTAATGCCTTTTTGGCTGTGTAGTTATAGTGGGCTCCAGCACTTAGATAATTAGAGATGAGTACTCCAAGGTCCTTGACAGAGTTTGGATCACCAACAAGATCTTGACTATTCGGCCAGTATTTTATTTTCTGATTTTTTTTTTTTTGCCAATATGTTAGATAGAGCATTTATTTGTTGAGATTTGAAATTGCCATTTGTTTGACCTTTCTGATACATAGTCGAGGTCTTTCTGAAGGGTAGCAGTATTGTCCGTGGTGTTGAACAGCTTTACATCATCAGTGAAGAGAACGCAGTTGCTCTTGATATGATCACAGAGATCATTTATGTTGAGTATGAAGAGAGTTGGTCCTAGAACACTGCCTTGGGGGACACCACTGCTGATAGGTACAGAATTTGATAGGATGCTCCCAATTTTGATCATTTGTTGTATGTTTGTCAGGAATGCTTCTATCCAGTATGCAGGTGTACAGAAACACCATAAGATTTTAGTTTTAGGAGTAGTATGTTGTGTACCACTGAATCAAAGGCTTTACAGAAGTCTATGTAGATTGCATCTATTGCTTTGCCCTGATCGAGTTGTGTAGTCCAAATGTTTTTGCAGTGTAAGAGTTGCAGATTGCAGGATAGTTTTTTTCTGAAACCAAATTGTTTATTAGAGAGTAGGTTGTTTGTCTCTAAGTGGAGGATAATGGATTGGTTAATAATTGATTCCATGACTTTACTGGTGATACAGCATAAAGAGATTGGTCTGCAATTTTCAACTAGGCTGGGGTCTGCCTTTTGAAGATGGGGATGACTGTGGCTTGTGACCATAGTTTTGGCAAGGAGCTGGTCCTGAAAGATTTTTCAAATATTATGCTTAGAGGTTCAGCTATGGCAGTGGATAGCTTTTTTAAGAAGTAGGCACATATTCTATCTGGTCCAATAGATAGAGATGGTTTTAGATGATGTAGTGCTTTTTCAACATTGTCTACTTTAAAATCAATATGTATTAGATCATTGTAGTTGTCTGTGATTTGACTAGGAAATACTGGGCATGATCCATTGCTGTTTACAAATACTGAGTCAAAGAATGTGTTAAAGAGGTTGGCTTTAATAGTGTCGTCATTACAGTCTTTGCCATTAGGTCCTTTCAGGGGTGGGTGGACCTTAAGACTTTTAGTTTGTTGTTTTCAAAATTGTAGAAAGCATGGGTGGAATTGGTGTGTAGATTTTCCTCTTGTTTAATGTGATAATTTGTGCATTCAGTCTTTATCTGGTGGCATAAATTTTTGTATTGGCTTTTGAAGTTGGCAACATGACCAGATTTGTTTTTCTGCCAAAGTGATCTCTTTTTGGATTGAAGCTTCATTGTTATGACTAATTTTTTTTTTCTGGTTTTTGGAGTTGTTATTGGTACATATAGTTTGATGACTCTTTTGACTTCAAGTAAAAATATGTTGAAATGGTCTTCTACAATATTGCATCCAGTGAATAGAAATTGCCAATCAAGGGATGAGAGATCGCTGTCTATAAGATCTTAGTTGCCTTTTTTGAAGTTATATTTGGGGATCACATTGTTGTGTTGATTTTTGTGTGGATGTATGTTGAGACAAAAGTCAATCATATTGTGGTCACTGCTGGAAAAGGGTTCTTTAATTTGTATTCCATAAATTGAATTCAAACTATTGCAGAAGATGAGATCGAGGCATACCTTCAGTCCTTGCGTATTGTTTCTGTGGATTCATTTATGCAGTTCTATCAAAATCTAATCCACCTTGCATCAAACACTGTCTCAGATGTGGCCATGGGGAGTACAGTGGAGAAAAAAGTCTGAGAGGCTTAAAGTGCAGCATCAACATAAGTTATACCAAGGGAAACCACATTCTTGTTCTTTTAGCGCTTGTTGCATTGACAAGTATTCACACCACTCTGATAGTAGTTTACATTAACCACTGTGGATAATAAGGACTGAGCATATTAAACAGTTTTGGGTTAAAGTTAGATGTGGAGAAAACAATATTCTCTTTTCTCATTTGTCTCTCATGAGACAAATTGCTAATGGCCAAACCCCAAATGGGTTTGAAGCATTCCATTTTTCTTGAATTTAATCTTATATAAATTAAACTTCTCACAAATGACTGTGCAGGATAGAGTTTTCAACCATATTGAATTTGATTGGTATCCTGTGCTTTGCTAGCACCGCTGACAACTGTCTCCTCACTGCTCTGACTGTCATTCATTCTGAAAAACAATATGTTACAACCGGGAAGGAGTGGATTTACTGGCTATAATTGCTATTTTGTAAGTCTCTTTTGAAATAAAACATGGTATTTTCCCTAAACACCTGAAAATCTCCCCTTCCTAGCCTCTCAGTCTTCTTTTTTAGATAATCTCTCTTCCTTTCATTCTCCAGCTTTAAGGTTATCAATCATTTATTGCTTTGACACAAATAAATTTCCTCGGATGGGCTAAAATCTTATGTTGGCCACTAACAGCTAAGCTCTTCCTAGTTTTCCTTGACCATTTTCCCCTCAAATGTACTCACAAAATATGGACCTAGACACTTACTGAACCTGAGGCTGTTTCCTGTTTTATTTGTTTATCAAGTGACTTTTCAGACTATTTTTTAGGATAAATTATCTTCACAAACAGATTTAGAGTAATCAGTAGAGCTGCTTGCAATAAAATAAGATTGTACTATAACAAAAACACAAACAAAACTATTGAAAATTAAAGCTCAAAAACTTAAATCGATGCCTTCTTATACATTATTAATCAAACTAATAAAATTCTATTTCTTTTATTTTTAAAGAAAATTATAAAAATAATAGCAGCATATCACTAAATCAGATTAAATATCACCAGTGCATAAAACCGCACTGAAACAATGACAGAAATTAAAACAGTTACTGCATCATAAACTATCTAAAAGTTAAATAGAGTAAGAAAATATTTAGGAATTTATTAAAAGATTATAAGGCAGCATCTTCTACATACATATATTTCAAAGAAAATTTGGTAAAAAGAAAAAAGACAGAATACTAACTTACTTCTAAAAGTGATGAATAATGTGGGCAATTTATAATACCGGACCATGTGCACCAATGAATAGACAGTTGCTCATGAAATCATAAGGAGAAAAGACAGTCTTTAAAATGAAAATAATTTATTCGAAAGAGATGACTGCATCTACCATTTCTATATCATTCTGAGTGATCATCATCATTTCTTCAAATTTCTAAAATATACAAACTTTTATTGAAATTTGAAACAGAAGAAGAGCAAGTGAAAATGTATGATAAAGTGAGCTCCACATTTTGGTTATAATGTACAGATGGAACAATGTGCGGCTGAAACAATTCCATGTTCATCATTTGTACATAATTCTATTTCAAATGCAGTCTTATAGTGTTCAAAAGCATAAATACTTTTATCTACTTTCAAGCTTTCTAATGATAAAAGAACCATTGACAATTATTTCTCTCTGCTACCTGTTCTTCACTTGATTTTATTTTACATTCCCCTTGAGAAATTCTAGTATCTTACAATAAGTTAGCCATTTATATTTGCCTATTATTTTTCATCTATAGATGAGAGCCAAAGAGGTACTTTCAGGCAAAACCCGAGTTTTCATCTATTCCATATTCTCACTATGGCATGTCTGATATAATGATTTTTAAAATCCATTAACCTTGATTTTAGCATCCCACAGATACTCATGCCATCCTATTCTCAAATCATACACTTCTAACTCCAAAAGTCTTCTACTTCTCAGCAGCACTCACTCTTCCATCCAAACCGAACAATAAGCTGAAAAATACCACCGCTCTCCTTGAAGCAGATGAGAATAACAACTGAGGTCTTAGAAAGCTAGGCAAAGAGCCACTTTAATTTCAAGGTGATGTTCAATAGTAATTCAAGCCTCTGAGGTAAGAAATCTGCCAGCCAATATTATTTATGTTTTTATTTTGCACAGTCTGTTCTTAATATGTAAGTTTTCCAAATGGATTAGAAATAGATTTTGCTAGAAATTCACCCATAATGTAAAAGTTCTTATTCCTATCATGAAAATTAATCGCTCTTCAAAAATTTTATAACAAAACTTAGAAACCCTAGCATTATCTAAATAAAAAAATTAGAACAAATATTTCCATTTTTTTAAAGCTCAGAAAAGCAACCTTTTGTTTTGGACTATCATTTTTCCATTAGCGACTTAGGGTGTCTTCCAAAGTCACCCAACCACCACTGTCCTTAAAAAAAAAAAAACAGTAATGAGGACAGATTTATATCATTTCAGTGACAGCTGAGCAAATACTATGAAAAAGCTATAGGTCTCCAGTGGAGAAATGACCTACAACTACCACAATCAAGTCTCATCACCTGGCTGGGACTGATGAGAGCTGATGTTCAAAATATCCGGAATCTGTGGCAAAGGGGATTTAATCAACAAGAATTATCAATATAACATGCTTTGAAACTTGCTTTTCTCAATGGTACATTAGACTCATTCCATCCTTGTATTGTGCAAGGTGATAAATATAGCACTTTTCCATGCCTTTGGTTCAAATTGGGTATGCGTGGATGTTCTTAATTTTGATATTTTTTCTCATGCTTAATCATTATTATTCTTGCTTTGTTATTTACTGCCCAGAATCTGCACTGGCAGTTTATGAACAAACTTGTAAATAAATAGCATTATTTATGAAGCCGCTATTATCACTGATAATAATTTACTTTTAAATCTCTTAATTGGACAAGGCTGCTATTGCAAAATAATTGTGTTTTAAAATAAGCTGATTATTGTGGTTAAAAAAAGGCAGAAACTTTCCACTTTTATTGCATTAGGTGTACATGTAGATAGGTACATTACTGTATTTATTTATTTAATAAAGGATGATACTCCAATTTTTCTTCTGGCCTGGTCGATTTGTATGAACATGGTTTGGATATATTACTTTTACAACCTGTTTCAGGCATTTATTGTTAGTTTTATTTCTGGGAATTGTTTTAAAGTCCAGTTGTGTGGAGAAGAAAAGGTGCAGATCCTGCTTACCTGTCCAGTAGTGCAACAACAATAGTAAAATAACACACACACAAATACACACACACAAACAGAGGGGGGAGGGAGGAAGGGAGAGAGAGATCATGATGATCCTGCTCTTACACACTTGAATACTGAGGTTTGATACAAGGGGGTAAGTTTAATTCAGATCATTCAATTTACAGTAAATGGCATCCGATTCCAGATGATTCTGGGCAGCGCTAATGAAAAATATGAGGAATCGGAAACAAAATAAATGTAGAACAATTTTTAAAAAGGGGAGGAGGTACAGTTGTGATATTTGCATCATTATGCAAGTTTTCTCACCACTGCAACTCCCTTGCAAATCACTATGGGCCTAAATGAAGGTGGAGCTACACTTCATTTGTCTGCCATAGAGGAGCTGAAGGAATTAAGAATCAAGCTGAAGGAATTGAGAATCAAGCCACATAATCTTTCACTAAAAGGTCCTGGGGCCAAAAAAATAACTTTGGGGAAGAAAAGTCACTAGGGAATCATGGCCTTTCTCAGGATTGTCTGCAGAGAGAGAAAAAAAGTGATTTATTATTATTATTATTATTATTTGCAGAACCATGGGAAGACAGTTGGATAAACTTTGGCCAATGAATTTAGAAAAGGGATCTGGAAAGGTTCCACACCAAAGGCCACTTTATGTGTGACACCTGCAATATATCCCATGCATGTCCTAAAGGTGCTTTTTCAAGAGGCAACTGGACTTTCTGGTTTTTCTTTGAAGACATTTTGCTTGTCATCTAAGTAGAAGCTGAAGAATCTTCTTACATGACAAACAAAATGTCTTCAAAGCAAAAAACAGAAAGTTCAGTTGCCTCTTGAAAAAGCACCTTTGGCACATCCATGATCTAGATGACTTAGAATCTCCATAGAAATTGACTTTCTAAGCCAAGGAAATATTTTAAAATTCTGATGGATTTTATAATCTCAGCTTTATGCACTACAGCAAGTGAAAATACCTTGCTGACTTTAGCTAAACTTTACCTGGTTAGTAGTAGGACTAGAGATCACCAGAAATTCCTTGGAGTAGAAGTGAGACTAGGTAATTAAAAAATAATCCTGGAAATAAAGGCAGTAGCCAACCACTTCTATATTATTCCCAAATCAAATTTTTATTATGGTCAAAGACCAGCATGTGGAAAGGGAACTTCACGAGGACAGTGGTGTCACCCAAGCAGGAAAAGCCCAAAGGGAACATCAGGCCAGCCATAAAACAAACTTCCATAAGAAAAGGAATCAAATAAAAGATATTAAAGAAGCCGTTAGACAAAAGCCCAAATAATTAAGAAAACTAGGGAAACAAGAAAACAAAACCCTTACAAACACAAGACATGCCAAATCAGCAAAAACAAACAGACAAAAGACACAAAATATATTACAAAGGAGACAAACAGGAGATTGCTACAAAACAAATAGAAAAAACCATTATAAAGCTAAAAGAGATTAGGAAAGAACCGATAATACAATCAAGCCACCCCGCAAAGTTTGTCTTCCGCACCCCACGGAGTTTACCCTCCAGCAGAAATAAAGACAACCCCTGACAGGATTTAAAACATTAAGAAATACAAACACAAGCACTCACACAAAGGGAGAAAAGGGTATAAAAACCAGGAGCTTACCATATGAAGGTGGCTAGCCCAGGAACGCAGACTTCTTGCTATCTCTCGCCTTCCTGAAAAAAAAAAAGATCCAGCTTTCAAGCAGTTGTCCGTATCCTTGCGTCGGAGCTCTCCCAGCAGGAAAATTGAATCCTCAAAGGAAAGGCATTTTGACAGTCTTTCAACAAGCATTAGGCAGGATAGGAACTGTCAATTAAAAAGTACAGGAAAGACATCAAAGTTAAAAACTGGGAGATATAAAATAGAATTTTATATTTAAAAAAGCAAGCCTAAAAAGAATCTAAAAGGAAAGGTAGAAACATTAGATGCATATTAGATGCATAAAGGTAAGTATATGGCAGAAGAAATATATCATAGTACAGAGCACTCTAGAATTGCAAACTACATATTATGGCATAGGTCATCTTCTAACAAATTTTAAGTAGAACCTGGCAACACTGTATGTTGTAGCAGGGCTATAACTGAAAGCAGCAGGGAGGCGTAGAATTGTCCTATATACAGGGGTGGGATCTGACAGAGTTAATGACCAGTTCGGTCATGTATAAGGTTTGGTGATTTACGATGTGCTTCCCTGCACACTGCCAGCAAGTGCCTGTAAATCGTCATCAGCACTCTGTGTGCAGAGAAGCATCCTTTGAAAAAGACCTTTTTTCCTACTTTTTTAACTGCAGCTGTATCTTGCATGGCAGCTGAAGTTGAACAAATCAGGAAATAAAGGTTAGGTAAGAGCCCAGGTGGGTGGGTGGACAAAAACATCAGCAGACATAGAACCAGTTCTACGTCTGCTGCTCTTCAGAACTACCAGTTCTACAGAGGTGGACAGAACTGGTAGAAACCAGCCCCTGCCTATGAATCTAGGATATTAAAGCAATAATTATGATATAAGACTAGTATGATTGTCTCAGAAATGCAGGCATTGGAGAAGTACAGGCTCTGATGTTTTTGTGTGTCCAGGTGCACTGTGTCTTTGGGCACAAGAAACTTCCTGTAAGTTCCCTTCCTTCCAGAAAATTCAAGGACAACTGAGACATTTTGTAAAGGGCCTTTGGTGGTTAGACAGTTTGAGACTAGCTAAGTATGCTGTAGGAGAAGCAGACTACCTATTGGTTTCATTGATAATAAAGGTTGGAGAACTGGCTAGATCCAATTGTTACTCTGTGTCTACTATATGCTGTTTGATGGGTGCTTTGGTCTGATCATATCCCATGCTGAGTAGATGACCCAGACAGAAGCCCGTGGATGAGATTTTAGTAGCCACTTTTTTCCCATATAGCTTGAAAGTCACCCCTCATAGTTAATAGGTCAAGGATTTAGTCATTGATAATCTTGAAAAGACTTGAAAAGACTTGCTTTTAGAAATTTGGATTGTTCTAAAGGTGCAAAACTGTAGGACATATTCTAATGGTGCAAAATTGTACAAGGCCAGTTGAGAACCATAAAGAAATTATGTTATTGACTTGGTTTTCAATAATTAGGGGGCGTGCATAAGCACACCAACATGCCTACCGTCCCTGTCCTATTGTTTCTTTTATTTTTCTTATTTGTATCCATGTATTCATAACTATGTTTTTACTAATACCTATTATCTTCTAAGCAATTCACAAATCAAATCAAATAAAAATAAATAAATAAATTTGAGTGCTGCAGGAATACAATGGCACCACCCTGTCTTGAGGAATTTAAAATTGGCAGGTTAGACTTCTGTGAATTTTCAGCAAAATAGTTCACTACTCTGAGGTATTTGAAACAAGAGACAATGTTGTGGCCATTTATCCTTCAAGAGTGGCTCTTGGGCTTTTGCTAAATTCAGTTGTTTGGGTTTTCTGGAAGCTGAACACTAGATCATCTTCCTTCCCATACTGTGTTAGTTTTCTCAGGGCTCTTTCAAGGCCAATGGATATTTTTGAAACACCTGTTATTTCTGCATTATCTGCAAAAAGTTGAATGATTTGGTGCAATAGTAAGTGCTGGCCTAGAAACGAGGTGGGGGGATGGGGGACTCTAAGTTCTAGTCCTACCTTAGGCATAAAAGCTGGATGGAAGACTTTGGGTCAGACACCCTCTCCCAGCCTAACTCATCTGAGGGTTGTTATTGTGGGGAAAATAGAAAAAAGAAAGCATATTAGATATGTTTACCACCTCAAGTTATTTACAAAAATAACAAAGTCAAGATGAAAACTAACATTACATTCATTATCTCTGAAGGTACTTTTTAATTTGTGCATCATCAAATTAACAGTGAAATAATTTCTTAGTGAAAGAAAACAATTACTCTTTTGTTCCTTCAGATGTGTGCAATGTTATTGCTCTGCAGGAGAAGGGGAGCACAGATCAATTCCGTAGCCAAGACACTCATCTCCAGAACAAAATGCTTAGCAGCCGAACAACACCTAAAAACCGAACTACACACTCTCACCAATGTATTAACAGCCAATGGATTCCAAAGAAAGAAGATTACCCACCTAATCCAAAAAGAAACACCAACCAAAATCCAAGACAGAGAACAAGAGAACGGCAAAAGCCTCCTCCCATATATAAAGGGCACTACAGACAAAATTAGCAAGATCCACCAAAAACACAACATTAAGACAGCATTCTGCACAAACAGAAAAATATCCACCATCCTAAGAAACCCTAAAGACAGATTCAAGTCAGAAAGCCAAAGAGTATACGAGATCCCTTGCACCGCATTACCCACCACATACATTGGACAAACCAACAGAAGAATTAGTGCACGCAATGAAGAACACAAGAACTCAATCAAAAAAGAAGAACCAACTTCTTCCCTGGTCCAACACCTCAAAGCCACAGGAAATGAGATTGACTTTAAAAATACTAGAACTATTGCCAAAACTGAACCCTTCAACAACAGAATAATCAGAGAAGCCATAGGAAAACGCCCATACAGCATGAATAAAAGAGATGATACCTCCTACCTACCAGCCGTTTGGAAACCTGCCCTCATTAATAAATGAGTACCTAACATGAAGAATGACACCAGACCCACACCCACGAGGGCCACACAAGATGCTATCACCACAGCCAAGCCCCCACCTGAACAGAACACACACCCCGCCAATCGGAACACATCCAACCCCCAACCAATCAGATCACAGCCAGGCCCCCAATCAATGAGAACACACCCTCAGCCAATCAGAACATAGCCAAGCCCCCACCCAGTCAAGTCGCACCCCCACTGGCAGTTAAAAGGAAAAAACAGCTGCAAGCTCACATTGCTCTGAGAAGCACAAAACCGAAGACACAAGCCTGAAGATGACGAATGAGATTTCGTCGAAACATCGCCAAAATACTTCCAATTTGACGTGGGAGAAAAACTGAATAACCAAAGATCCACATACAAATATCCGTGAAAACTTCAGAAAAAAAATATACATATATGTTTTGTTAAGTTTTCGCTGGTACTTAAATGAATGCTGTTCATCTACGGGTATTATCCCATATCATTGTAGTTGTGCTTTGAAAGATGTAGCAATGTTTTGGCAGAATCTCATCTGCCATCATCAGGCTTCTGTATTGACTTCGTCTGACGATGGCAGATGAGATTCTGCCGAAACATTGCTACAACTTTAAAAGCACAATGACAATGACGTGGGATAATACCCGAAGGAAGATTAACAGCATATATATATGTGTGTGTGTGTGTGTGTGTGTGTGTGTGTGTGCTGTTCAGCTTCCTTCGGGTATTATCCCACATCATTGTAGTGCTTTTAAAGTTGTAGCAACGTTTCAGCAGAATCTCATCTGCCATCATCAGGCTTCTGTATTGAGTTTGTATATAGAAGCCTGATGATGGCTTCAATACAGAAGCCTGATGATGGCAGATGAAATTCTGCTGAAACGTTGCTACAACGTTTCAGCAGAATCTCATCTGCCATCATCAGGCTTCTGTATGGATATGGGTCTTACAGCTCCTGGTTTTAAATTTGAGGCTGGTTCATTCTGATTGGCTGGGAGCCTGGACCTGTTCCATTGGACTTGGAGTTTGATTGATTGGTGTTCCTGGTTTCTTCTGTCTGTTTTGTGGCTTTGATTGGCTGGCAACAGTCTGTTCTTGTGTTGGAGGCTTTTAGTGCAGCTTGGCTCCATGTGAACGGACGGCTGCTCTTCATTAGCAAGCTGGGTTTCACCTGGGTGCCTGGTGGGGGGGTTAGGTTGGAGCTATCAGAGGGAGTCTGTTTTT
>BLBF01000032.1:22989339-23011082 GCA_015471245.1 Laticauda colubrina
TTCATTGGACTTGGAGTTTGATTGATTGGTGTTCCTGGTTTCTTCTGTCTGTTTTGTGGCTTTGATTGGCTGGCAACAGTCTGTTCTTGTGTTGGAGGCTTTTAGTGCAGCTTGGCTCCGTGTGAAGGGACGGCTGCTCTTCATTAGCAAGTTGCTATTCATTAGCAAGCTGGGTTTCACCTGGGTGTTTGTTGGGGGGGTTAGGTTGGAGCTATCAGAGGGAGTCTGTTTTTGCCCAGGTGTTTGCCTGGCTTGTGGCATGGAGATCTTTCTATTTGAGAGTGCAGGCTTCCAAATGATTGACAGTCTGGTGGAATCATCTCTTCTATTCATGCTGTCAGGTCTTTTTTCAATCTCTATGGCTTCTCTGATGATTCTGTGGCTGGGGTTTTCTATAGTGGCTAGGGTTTTGGTCCCATTGAAGTTGATGCTGTGATATATATATATTTGTTTTCTTAGGTTTTCGCGGGTACTTACATGTGTGCTGTTCAGCTTCCTTCAGGTATTATCCCACATCATTGTAGTGCTTTTAAAGTTGTGGCAACATTTCAGCAGAATCTCATCTGCCATCATCAGGCTTCTGTATGGAGTTTGTATGTGGGTCAGGGTCTCACAGCCATTGGTTTTAATTTTGAGGCTAGCCTATTATTGTGCCAGGACACAATAATAAAAACATCCTGGCACAGGATGTTGTTTTTGTTGTAGGCCAACAAAAAACTGATAAAACTGTCTGTACATTCACAATTAAAAAGAAAAAAAAAGAGAAGTGGTGGAAAATAGGATTGCTGATGCTGAAGCCAGGTCTTCACCCTGGTTGTTTGCAGCCCTCTTGCAGATCCTGTAAAACCTGTAAACTCATATAGGCATGCTTTAAAGCAGTGGTGTCAAACTCAAGGACTGTGGGCTGGCCCAAGGGGTGCTTAGATATGGCTCACACTAACCCTGGAAACAACAAAGGACCAGCCCATGGTGTCTCTGCCAGCAAAATTGGAGCGCAGGAGAGGGTTGCAGGAGGACATTGCAACCAAAACCAAAATCAGGGGCCTGTT
Source organism: Laticauda colubrina (assembly GCA_015471245.1). Classification (NCBI taxonomy): domain Eukaryota; kingdom Metazoa; phylum Chordata; class Lepidosauria; order Squamata; family Elapidae; genus Laticauda; species Laticauda colubrina. The sequence goes on from BLBF01000032.1 coordinate 22,990,389, forward strand.
TTCACTGGCAGGCCACTACAGGAACCCCTGACATGAGTGACATCAAGCTGGTCACACCTACCCCCCCCCCCCCCCCCCCCAGGTCAAACACAATTCTGATGCATCCTTCAATGAGATCAAGTTTGACTCCCCTGCTTTAAAAAGATGAAACAGTATGTTATACTTCTTTCCTGCAATTCCCTTTCTTCTTCTTCTTCCTCTGTTCCTCCCTCCCTTCCTCCCTCTCTCCCTTCCTTCTTTCTTTATTTTTGCCAGATCCCCAAACTTCTTTCCCAAAGTGGCTAGTGGACAACTAGATTTTCAAGCCACCACATTTTCCTAATCAGAACTCAACTCTAACTTTGTTATTATGAGAGAGCAATATGCAATCTTCTGATGAATTATTGGCATGTAGATAAATTAAGTTTGATGGAAAAATACTAACTCACAAAATTGTCTGCAATTTGCTGCGCATAATATGTATGAGATAGTGGTGTAGGTTGGCTGTTTTAGAAAAAAAATAAATCTAACTCCACTCCCTTGGGCTCACAGAATTAATCTTTGTAAAGTAGTTCAGTTACCTGAATATAAAGCATCTAATTAGATATAGCTCTATATTGGCCCTTCCAAGGACATCTAGGGTAGAATATCAAAGTCAAAAAAGTCACAAAGTTACATGGAAAAAATGGGCAGGTCTTCAAATGAATAATGACACTGTCAACATTTTATTGATATCCCCATCACCATCCCTCGCATTTAAAGAGAAACATTTATTCAGCAACAATCTTTGAATTTGTCTTACAAAGGTAAGTAAACAGTTACATGAATTATAAACACACAAAAGCACACATCTCTTACAAGAACAATACAGCTTCTTTGGAGAATTATTTCATATTAAAGACATGCATAGTGCCTCATGGGTTTTGTTTGTCCTCAGTGTTTTAAATATAACAGTGGTCAGAGACATTGTTGTGAAGTGCTACTGATGATATTATCTACTTGGAAATAACACATCTGCAGATAAACAACTAAGCTCAGAGAACACCAAGGACTCCACAGTTCAACATTAGCTAAAGATTTTCTCTTCTATCAGTACATTGTTTCTTCTTCAGACAATCTTCCACTATCAAAAGAGCTGATGGGTCTTATGAGTGAAACCTTGTAAAAAACATAGTTTCCCATTAATTTGAAACTTAAGCCCATGTCACACTGCACCAATGGATGGAAAGAGGATGTAAAACGGAGAGAAACACTTGCCATCCGTTGGTTAACGCAATGCATCCGTTCTGTACTCACTGCATCCGTTTTTCTTCCTCTCTATCCGTCCAGCATCCATCGACTGAGGTTCCATCCACTCAAAAAGTTTTGAGCTGCTCAAAACTTTCTGAGCGGAAAATGTATCCAACGCGTCCGTTCTGCATCCGCAACGCATACGGGGAACATCCGTTCTGCATCTGTCGTCATCCGTTACGTATCCGCTACATGCGCTAGGCATCCGCTGCGCATCCGTGCAACTCAAATCCACTCCAGTGGTAAACGGACACAGGGAGGAAGCGAAACAGACACGGAATGGACGCGCAGCATTAGTAGCACGGACGGAGAAAGGATGAAAGCAGATGCAGCTCGCAAACAAAGCATTTAAAACGGAAAAAACGTTCGCAGAGGGGACCTATCTCGGATATTTAGGATGTCTAGAGGATACCTAGAGGATACAAAAGGACACATAGAGGAAAACCTATATTGCCTATAAAAAAGGGGAGCAACTCACCTGGATCTCACTTTCAGTCAAGCAGTCCTGCTGTGCAGACCTCTGCAGCCTTCATCTGGCTCTTGCTCTTCCACAGCATCCAGTCATCTCCACCATGGATCGTAACAAACTCCTTTTGGTAGCCACCATCGTTCTGCAACAGTGCGAAGCCATCTACAGGCTGTGAACTCTACTACGGGAAGAAAAAGAGGCGGCCAAGAAGCGTCTGGGTCCGAAGATGGATCGGGAGAAGAGCAGAGTACGGACTGTACAACAAGCTGATGGTGGAGCTGAGGAACGAAGATACTCGTGCATTCCAGAACTTCATGAGGATGCCTCCAGCCATGTTTGATGAAGTTGTGGAGTGGCTGACACCCAGGTTGACCAAGCTCAGCACCAACTTCCAGCCCAGCCTGGATCCTGGGCTCAAGGTGGCACTGACTCTGCACCACCTGGCCTCAGGGAGCCCCTACAGGAGCATGCAGTACGGCTGGAGGGTGCCACACAACACCATCAGCATTGTGGTCAGAGAGGTGGTGCAGGCAATCATTGAATAATACCTGGAGGAGCTCCTCCAGTGCCCCTCCACTGAAGAAGGATGGAAGAAAGTTGCAGAGCAGTGGTATCAGAAGTGGAACTTCCCACACACTGTTGGAGCCATAGATGGAAAGCACGTGGCCTGCAAAGCACCAGCCAAGTCGGGGTCCACTTATTTCAACTACAAGGGCTTCTTCAGCATCATCCTCTTCGCCATGGTTGATGCTGATTACAAGTTCATGTACATCGATGCTTCAGGCAACGGGTCAGCTTCAGATGCCCAGGTATACAAAGCCAGTGACCTCAAGGTGGGGCTGGAATGCAACCTCATCATGGTCTTCCCAGATCCACATCCCCTGCCAACGACACACAAGATGTGCCCTACTTCATCATGGGGGATGACGCCTTCTCCCTCAGAACCCACCTCATGAAGCCCTACACTTCCAGATGCCTCACCCGTGAAGAGAGGATCTTCAACTACAGGCTATCCAGGGCAAGGCGGGTGGTGGAGAACGCCTTTGGCATCCTGGCCAACAGGTTCCAGGTACTTCTCACCACAATGCAGCATTGCCCACAGATCGTGAGGAGAATCATGGAAGCTTGCTGCAATCTGCACAATCTCATGCGCACCCGCTACCCAGTCTTGCAGAACAGGCTCGTGGACCTCCAACAAGGCAATGCGGACATGGAGCCTGGGGAATGGAGGCAAGGGCGAAACCTGATAGATACTGTGGATGTGCAAGGCCCCAACAGAGCTTCACGTGAAGGGAAGAAGCAGCGCAACCTCCTGAAACACTGGTGCAACTTCCCAGCTGGAGCAGAGGAGTGACAAGACAGGATGATAGATGATTAATGGATGCTTCCTTCAGCCTGTCTCATCACACTGATGAGATTGTGCCATGTATATTGTGTGGGCCTACAATGAACAGGGCATTTAATAAAGAGTTGTGTTTATGTTGACATGTGTGGATCAATGCTTACATTGTCATTGATAATGAATGGCCAAAGGTGTGGCACCTGGGAGAGTGGACCATACAGTTCCAGTATGCTTGCACTGGAGGTTTATCTATCCCACAGCTATTACCCATCCCAAAGGTATCCCTGCCCATCCCACAGATATCCCTGCCCATCCCTCAGCTATCTTAACCCATCGCAAAGTTATCCCTGCCCATCCCATTGCTGTCTTAACCCATCCCACAAGCATGCAAAGGCTTAAAACATTTCTAAAAGTTTCCACCAAGACTTTTTTACAAAAATAAATGAAGCAAGTGTGTGAAGCAAAGATAATCTTTCTTAATAACAAGCTATAAAAGAAAAACGACCCAAGTCAAGTGTCCAAATAAAGTCTACAGGTAGCCACCCAGTCTCTGGCACTCTTCTCTGTCACTCGGATGTGTGCCCAGTCTCAGGGGTGAAGGGTCCAAGTGCTGTGGAGGTGGCTGCTGCTGGAATGCTGGTCTGAAGCGCCACTGGGGTGCCTGGCCCCGAGAGGACATCAGGGGATGGTATGTTGAGGAACCTCTCAGACAGCTGGCTCAGCCCCATGATGTTGAGAGCTTCTTCCTCCATGCCATGGGGTGTCAGCCCCAGTACCGAGGACAGATGTACTGAGGCCGGGCTTGGCTGTGGGGTGGAGGAAGGAGCAGTGTAGTGGGGCTGTCTGGTCTGCAGCTGGGTGAGGACTGGCGTGGGTGGCATCAGTGTCGTGCGTGGTATCTGGGGCGTCGGTGGCATCAGTGTCGTGGGTGGCATCGGTGGCATCAGTGGAACCAGTGGCAATGGTGTCATCCGATGACTCTGTGCCTGGACTGGGAAGGGCTGCTGCCTGTGCTGCTGGAGCTCCTGGTAGCCGTAGCCCTGGTAGGTGAGGGCTGTGGAAAGCCTTGGAATGGGAGGGACATCACCTGGGGTGGAGGAGCAGACCTGGACTGGGTGGGAGCAGGTTCATCTGTATCTGGAGGGTTGTGAAGCAGATCGGTGATCCTGTCCTTCACCACCTGGTACTGGGGTTCCGCCATGTCCATGAGGGTCTGGTTCACATAGGTGAGGAAGGGCTTGTAGTTGGAGGATGAGGAGTCCGTGTAGACCAGCTGAGAGAGGAGATCTACGCTGCTCCTGATGGTGTCTCTTATCTCCAGCAGGACAGTGTGGCTCTTTCCCTACTGTCTGGCTCTCTGCCTTTCTGTGGAGGTGGAGCTGTGGGTGGATGCGGGTAGAGCTGTGGTGGAAGTGCCATCTCCTTTCTCCCACTGCACCAGGGGGTCCTCCACGCGCTCCACCACGGTTAGTACAGCTGTCGGCGGGTTCTCTGTCGTGGCACGCTCCACAAAAACCTGCCTGGAGACAGGAGCTGACTCTCTGCCAGAAGAGGACTGGCTCTCAGCAGGCTGCCTGAGAGAGAGGGTTGTGAGAGGGGCTGCTCCTCGGTGGCGGATCTCACCCTCCAGGAAGCTGCACTTGGCCATGACGTAGTTCTCTCTGTCCGTCAGCTTGACCGTGGCCTGGCCAGATTTCCTGAGGTGCAGCTTCCCGTACCAGGTGTGCATGTGCTTCCACCAGCCAAGGAACACCTCCGAAGTGTAGCCCAGACTCTCCGCCTTCTCTCTCCAAGCAGCCTGCTTCCTTTTGGTGTCCCTGTACAGCCAGTGTCCCTTCCGCCATAGATTCTCATTCTCTCTCAGCCACTCCAGCACCTCATCCTCATGTTCCTCCTCAATGTTGTATTGCCTCCTCTCTCGTTCTTGTGTATGCCTCTTCCTCCCTTTGGCAGTACCACATGGGCCCTCATCAGAGGGGCTTCCAGGTTGTAGGGGTTGCTCCTCCACACCACCACCACCACCAACAGCAGCAGCACCAGCAGCACCAGCAGCACCAGCAGCACCAGTGGCAGTAGCAGCACCAGCACCAGCAGCACCAGCAGCACCAGCAGGACCAGGATCAGCAGCAGCAGAGGAAGCACCAGTAGCACCAGCAGGACCAGGATCATCATCAGCAGAATAAGCACCAGCAGCGCCAGCAGCGCCAGCAGCACCAGCAGGACCAGGAGCACGAGCAGCACCAGCAGGACCAGGAGCATGAGCAGGACCAGTAGCACCAGCAGGACCAGCAGGACCAGCAGGATGAGGAGCAGCTTCAGCAGAATAAGCACCAGCAGAAGCACCACCGCCAGAAACAGCATCAGCAGAGTAAGCACAAGCAGAAGCACCACCACCAGAAGCAGCTTCAGCAGAGTAAGCACCAGCAGAAGCACCATTGCCAGAAGCAGCATCATCAGCTCCTCCAGAAGCAGAAGCAGCAGAAGCCCCAACCCTAGAAGAGTGAGCCCGTGCTGCAGAAGCCCCAGCAGAAGCAGAGTGAGGGCCAGGGGGTGGGAGGGTGGCCCTGTCCCTCTTGCCAGGGCTGGCAGCAGAGGGCTGAGGCTTTCTCTTCTTCCCCATGGTTGTGGGGTTGCTGGCAGGCAGGCAGGCTGGCAGGCAGGCTGGCAGGCAGGCAGGCAGGCTGGCAGGCAGGCAGGCAGGCAGGCAGGCAGGTGGCAGCAAGGCTGGCAGGCAGGCAGGCAGGCTGGCAGGGAGGCTGGCTGGCAGGTAGGCAGGCGATGTGTCTGGAAGTAGGTCTTTCCTCTGAATGTTGACCTGCTTGGGAGCTGCTTCCCTTTATATCCACAGGGCTGACGCAATGCATCCTCCCCGCATGTGCAGTGAACGCTAGGCATCCACTCGGCATCCGCTAGGCATCCACTAGGCATCCGCTAGGCATCCGCTAGGCATCTGCTAGGCATCTGCTAGGCATCCGCTAGGCATCCACTAGGCTTCCGCTCTGCATCCGCTTCATCTGCGAGGCTTCCGCTGTGCATCCGCTTCATCCACTCGGCGTCTGCTCTGTATCCGCTCTTTCCATTCCGCGTCCGCTTTGCTGCACTCCCCCGGAAGCCTTGCGGATGTGCCATCCACTCTCATCCGCTTCCATCCGCTAGGCCTCCGTGGAGCATCCGCTTTCCATCCACCCTGTGTCCTCCCCGCGTCCGTTCCTTTCCATGTTGTCTGCTCTGGTTATGCAAATTTTTGCCCCTTTTGAGAGCGGATAACAACGGATGGAACATTTTTCTCGTCCGCTGTGTCCTTTTTACAAAAGTTTTGCATCCGTCGGCCAGTGTGACAGGGCCTTTAGGGTTTGTTTCAAACCTTAATGAACAAATTCAACATGGAGAACGAAAAGAAAGCAAGTGTAATCTCAAGCTATAGGTTGTAATTTGTTGTTGTAGCATCAGACAGAGTCTTAGCATTTAGGTTGCTCATCCTCATGGTTTCAGAGGGAGAATAAATTCAATTAAAAATATGGGAATTTTTGCTCCTATTACATTTATTAAATTGACATATATACCGATATCAATGTTTGCAGGAGATTTGAATTTAGATTCTTCTGGAATCTAACGAATCAACGAAGCAACACCTTTATGGTACTTGGAGTAGTAATTAAAATACAGGTCAATAATATGCAAAAACTCCAAGGCTTCTAAACTGAGATTCGACTGAAAATGAATGTGCCAAAGAATTTGAAAACTGAGCAAGGGTCTTACCAGAAAAGGTCATTCCTGCATAACAATATAGTGCTAATAGATATACTGTATAAGTTTATTTTATAAGCTTATTTCATATTTTTCATCCAACTCCTTAAAATGCTCTGGGTAGTTTTGTGTGCTCATAAGAACAATGAGAGATACATTATGGCTAAAACTAGGGCACAGTAACTTTAATCTGAACTAATTTGCACTTCTGAAACTAATATGTGGACTATAAGGCAATTATCCCTTAGTTTTGATACCTTTAGATCCAAACCAAATTAAAAACTGAGTATGTTTGGGGAAATTGTATACCAAAAGGCATATAAATAGGAAAATCATTTGAAAGTATTTTAAATTGGGGATATTTTCTTCTTTTGAAAGGAAAGGAAAGTCAAAAACCCAGCATTTCCCAAAGTAAACGCTATGCCTTCCATATCAAACAGAGCAATTTATTTTTATTTTTTGCTATAGGTGCTTTATCATCATCTGAGCAGATGCACTTGCCTTGGGAAATTCACAGTAGATTCAATCAGATTTATATCGATCAAGGCTTGATTTAAGCATGCTGACAGGGAAATATAATTTAGCAAGTAGCGCTTATGTGGTACAGCAGCAACATTAGCCTCTATGATGATGAACCTGTAAGAAATACTAAAAATACAAGAAGGGGGTCTTGTCAAACTGTCATCTGAGAAGCCTCTTTGCATCGCTGGGTTCCTGGCAGGCTACAGGGTGGCAACAGAGACCAACTCAAACTTCCAGCAGCTTCTGTGAGCTACCAATGGTGCTGATGCCTTGGCATATTAATTTGAAATTACGGAATGTTGAGCTGTGAACAGCTTATGGGCTTGGAGGGGATTCATTCACCCCAGAGCAGACATTGCTTATGGGCATTGGCAGCTGCCCAGGGGCTCATTCCAGGTCTGTCTTAAATCACAAAAGAGCTTCTGGCCTATTCATACTTCTGTTTTTGTTTTGTTTTTTAAATTTGGGGGGGGGGGGTTTGCCTATTTCTGCAACCAAGGAGCTTCTCTGATTACTTGTCTCAACTTGTTTTTAGCCCCCCAGGAATCATTTAGGCAGGGACAGATTGCAACGGAATGATTGTTAGACAGTTTGGTATTTAAGAGTGCAGAATTGTTGTTTGATGTCTGTGCTTAGTCATGGACACTGAAACCAGGAGGCTGGTCTTGAACATTCTGAAGGAGGTTGTGTGGAAGAGCAGTTTGTAAGATATAACATTGTTTAAAAGTAAACAAAATGATACCTGTATTCATTTTAATCCTTCCCCCATTCACTCGCTCATTTATTTAAGGCCCTGTCACACTGCCCAACGGATGCAAAACGTCAGTAAAAAGGACACAACGGGCGAGAAAAATGTTCCATCCGTTGTTATCTGCTCTCAGAAGGGGCGAAAATTTGCATAACCGGAGCGGATAATACGGAAAGGAACGGACGCGGGGAGGATGCAGAGCAGATGGAAAACGGATGCGGAACAGAAGCCTAGCGGATGGAAGCAAATGGGAGTGGATGGCACATCTGCTAGGCTTCCAGGGGACCTCAGCAAAGCAGACACGGAACAGAAAGAGCGGATGCACAGCAGATGCACAGCAGATGAAGCGGATGCAGAGTGGAAGCCTAGCGGATGCACAGCAGAAGCCTAACGGATGCCTAGCATTAATTGTACATGCGGGGAGGATGCATTGCGTAAGCCCCGCGGATATAAGGGAAGCAGCTCGGAAGCAGGTCACCATTCAGAGGAAAGACCTGCTACCAGATGGATTGACAACCTTGCCTGCCCTGCCTGCATGCCTGCCTGCAAACCTTGCTGCCAGCCTCCCTGCCAGCCTTCCTGCCAGCCTTGCTATCTGCCTGCCTGCCAGCCTTCCTGCCTGCCAGCCTCCCTGCCAGCCTTGCTGGCTGGCTGCCTGCCAGCCTTCCTGCCTGCCAGCCTTGCTGCCTGCCTTCCTGCCAGCCTTGGTTCATGTCTGCCTGCCAGCCTTGGTGCCTGCCTCCCTGCCAGCCTTGGTGCCTGCCTGCCTGCCTGCCAGCCTTGGTGCCTGCCTCCCTGGAAGCCTCCCTGCCAGCCAGCAACCCCACAACCATGCGGAAGCACAGCAAGCCTCAGCCATCTGCTGCCAGCCCTTGCAAGAGGGACAGGGCTACCATCCCGCCCCTTGGCCCTCACTCTGGTTCTGCTGGGGCTTCTGCAGCACGGGCTCGCTCTTCTGGGGCTGAGGCTTCTGCTACTTCTGCTTCTGAAGGAGCTGATGACAAGCACTCCAGCACCAGCCACCTCCACAGCACCTGCACCCTTCACCCCTGAGACTGAGCGACCAAGAGGAGTGCCAGAGACTCATTTTTGTTTTATAGCTTGTTGTTAATAAAGTCTATTTTTGATTCACACACTTGCTTCATTTCTTTTTTTTAATAAAGTCTTGCTGGAAACTTTTAGAAATGGTTTAAGCCTTTGCATGCTTGTGGGATGGGTTAAGATAGCAGTGGGATGGGTTGAGATAGCAATGGGAGGGACAGGGATACCTTTGGGATGCGTAATAGCTGTGGGATAGATAAACCTCCAGTGCAAGCATAGTGGGACTGGATGGTCCACCCTCCCAGGTGCCACACCTATGGCCCTTTATTATCAATACTAATGTAATCATTCATCCACACATGTCAACATGAACACAACTCTTTTTTAAACACCCTGTTCATTGTAGGCCCACCCAACATACATGGCCCAATCTCATCCGTGTGATGTGACAGCCTCAAGTAAGCATCCATTAATCATCAATCATCCTGTCTTGCCACTCCACTGCTCCAGCTGGGGAGTTGTACCAGTGTCTCAGGAGGTTGCGCTGCTTCTTCCCTACACGTGAGGCTCTGTTGGGGCCTTGCACATCCTCAGTGTCTATCAGATTTCGCCCTTGCCTCCATTCCCCAGGCTCCATGTCCACATTGCCTTGCTGGAGGTCCACGAGCCTCTTCTGCAAGACTGGGTAGCGGGTGTGCATGAGATTGTGCAGGATGCAGCAAGCTTCCATGATCCTCCTTACCGTCTCTGGGCGATGCTGCATGGTGGTGGAACTTGTTGGCCAGGATGCCAAAGGCGTTTTCCACCACCCGCCTTGCCCTGGACAGCCTGTAGTTGAAGATCCTCTCTTCACGGGTGAGGTATTTGGAGGTGTAGGGCTTCATGAGGTAGGTTGTGAGGGAGAAGGCGTCATCCCCCACAATGAAGTAGGGCACATCTTGTGTGTCCTTGGGCAGGGGTTCTGGATCTGGGAAGCCCACGATGAGGTTGCATTCCAGCCCACCCTTGAGGTCACTTGCGTTGTATACCTGGGCATCTGAAGATGAGCCGTTGCCTGATGCATCGATGTACATGAACTTGTAGTCAGCATCGACCATGGCGAAGAGGATGATGCTGAAGAAGCCCTTGTAGTTGTGATAAGTGGACCCCGACTTGGCTGGAGCTTTGCAGGCCACGTGCTTTCCATCTATGGCTCCAACGGTGTGGGGGAAGTTCCACCTCTGATACCACTGCTCTGCAACTTTCTTCCATCCTTCTTCAGTGGAGGGGTACTGGAGGAGCTCCTCCTTGTATTCTTCGATGATGGCCTGCACCACTTCTCTGACCACAATTCTGATGGTGTTGTGTGGCACCCTCCAGCCGTACTGCATGCTCCTGTAGGTGGTCCCTGAGGCCAGGTGGCACAGAGTGAGTGCCACCTTGAGCCCAGGTTCCAGGCTGGGCTGGAAGTTGGTGTTTGCCTTGGTCAACCTGGGTTTCAGCCGCTGCACAACTTCATCAAACATGGCTGGAGGCATCCTCATGAAGTTCTGGAATTCACGAGTGTCTTCGTTCCTGAGCTCCACCATCAGCTTGTTGTACAGTCCGTCCTCTGCTCTTCTGGCGAACCATCTTCGTACCCAGACACTTCTTGGCCGCCTCTTTTTCTTCCCATAGTAGAGTTCACAGAGCCTGTAGATGGCTTCGCACTGTTGCAGAAGGATGGTGGCTGCCAAAAGGACTTTGTTACGATCCACGGTGGACATGACTGGATGCTGTGGAAGAGGAAGAGTCAGATGAAGGCTGCAGAGGTCTGCACCGTAGGGCTGCTGTTCTGAAAGTGAGATCCAGATGAGTTGCTCCCCCTTTTTATAGGCAGTATAGGTGTCCCTTTGCATCCTCTAGGCATCCTCTAGGCATCCTCTAGACATCCTTAATATCCGAGATAGGTCCCCTCTGCGAACGTTTTTTCCATTTTAAATGCTTTGTTTCCGTGCTGCATCCACTAGGCATCCATTTTGCATCTGTTCTGCGTCTGTTCCACTTCCTCCCTGCGTCTGAGCAGATGCAAGTTGCGCAGATGCGGAGCAGATGCCTAGCGGATATAGCGGATGCGTAACGGATTCAGAACGGATGCCTAGCGGATGCGTAGCGGATGCAGAACTGACGAATTGGATACATTTTCCGCGCAAAAGTTTTGAGCAGCTCAAAACTTTCTGAGCGGATGAAACGTCCATAAACGGATGCTGGACGGATAGAGAGGAAGCAAAACGGAGGCAGTGAGTACAGAACGGATACATTGTGTTAACCAACGGATGGCAAGCTTTTTTGTCCATTTTACATCCTCTTTGCATCCGTTGGTGCAGTGTGACAGGGGCTTTAGACTTTTCCCTGTTGCTATGCATATCCTGACTTGCCTTTCAAAGGGCAAATGTGGTTTTCATCCCAGAAAAAGTTACTTCTGAATTAGAGACACCTATATCTATGGGAATCTAATGTTTATAAATGAGTTCTGCAAATATCATCTGAAGTTTCTTTCCTGGCTTGTATCTGCTGAAGAAGGATATATAAATAATATACACATGCTGTTTATGGTCTGCTTTATATATTTCAAATGTTGTAAAAATACCGTAAATCTCGAATGCTTTCTTATTTCATGGCGATGACAGCTAACATAATGTTGTCCCAGGAGCATCACGTAACAGTATTAAAAAATAGTTTGGTTTATACTTTAACATTTCTAATTCTGCATATTTGAATGAATACTTGAGTTGTCTTTGAATTTATGATTTTCCTATTTAAAAAAATAGAAATGTACTCATTACTAGAAAATTGCACAGAGAAATTAGAATATTATTAATAAAAAGTGTAACAATGTGTAATATTAAGAAGAAGCATGTGTGTGTGTCTGTGTGTGTGTGTGTGTGTCCAGAGACAGAAATACAAAAAAAGTGTCTAAATTTAATTACTATTTTTTAAAAAAATAAGTATTTTAAAATTTCTAACTGAGATATAAAAATAGAAACACAGAAAAATCCCTGTGAGATTTACTTTCCTTAAAATCACCTATTTCCTCTTCTTTCAAGGATGGAAATTGTTGGTTCTCTAATTTAAAATACATTTTGAAGTGAAGAAAGAAATTTCCTCTCAATATCTGAATCTTGGTCCACTGTCTTCCCATCTTCTTGGTTCAAGTGAACTAATCAATTTAGAAGCACAGTTTTAATGCAGACTCTTTTCCAGAGTCCTCTCTCCATCTGGTGTTATTAGTACTAAAGAGACTGAATGAAAACTGGTTGAAGAAACATTAGCTTTTAAAATGTAAATCCTTCATCTCTATCCAAATGGCAGCTTGGTAACTGGAGCTTATCAGAACTTTTTCGGAGGATATGATTCCAGCTCAATTCGATACAACATCCATATTAATATAGTAAACACAAAATAGCTGAAAACAAAATGCATCAGCAACTTCCCCTTCCTCTGTCTGGGGCTGATATGATTCATTTATTCCTCACTCTGGCCACTATGATCACTTTTCCGCTGTCAGCATTACAAAAATAAATTTTATTACAGAATTTAATGTGGAGAGCAATCAATCCTAAAATACTTTAGGTAATTCTTAACTAACTTTGATATAGCTTGTTTATCTCTGCTGGTTACTTGTTGAATGTATTTATTTAGTGTATGGCATATAATACATGGACTATCAATATATTTTAAAATTTCATGTAAATCACTAAAACACAATAAAATATAAATGTTAAAAAGATTTAGGTTCAAATATCAAGGTCTAGCCAGGTAACCATTGAAGTGCAACATTGTTTATATTTTAAAAAATTAGACACTGGACTAGTATACATGTTGAAATTATCATATCTTACATTCTGATGGGGTCTATGAATAAGACTTTTTAGAATTTACTTATCCATGGCTGGTTAAATAAATCTTAATTGGCTGGGTCTGCACCATAAACCATAACTGAAACAACTACATTATGACAGAGTTCAAAAATCATTCTAAAACGTTGCTTGTTTAATTAATGATTTTTTGGTACAATCTGTACAACACATTAAAACAATTCATATTCTGGCTTCATACAAAGTTTACTACATGAAATATATCGTGCAGCAGCTTAAAATGATGTTGTGTGAACTCCATGAATGGCTGTCCTTTCAAGGCCTAAGTAGGTTCCTTCATAAATACTTAGAATCCATTTAGGTCATCGCGTCCAACCTCTGCTCCATACAGCAATCCAAATTCTTTATTGTTCTCCTGTTTTTAAATTGAAAGCCACAAAGAGTCATTCTGGAATTGGGCAGTCTCTGAATGTAATAAATAAATTTGAAGCATTTCAGAGAGGTGAAGAATAAATGTTTCTTTCCCTGAACTGTTTTCATTGTTAGGAAGAGTTCTCCATCCTTGCCCAAAGTTTAATTGGAAACTGCCTTCCTGTAATCTAAATCCATAGCCCCATGTCTTGAAAGATATGGAATGAAAGAGAATAGATCCTTGCCATTTTCTATATGACATTCTTTCAGGTATTTTAAGCAAGCTATTATAATCTTTTCAACTGCATTTTCTCCAGGCTAAACATAAATATCTCTGTTGAAGGAGCCTAAAACTTCATTTGCCTTCTTTGCCCCTGCATCATATTGTTGACTCATATTCAGTTTGCAGGCCATTTACTATTGCAAGATCTTTTTCTAAAGTATGATTACCAAGCTATAGCTGGGTCTTTGATCTGTTTTTTCTAAGTCAACAATTTAGCATTTATCTCTGTTATATTTGATTCTGTTACTTTGAGCTCATTTCTTCAACTTGTCAAGATCATTTTGAACTATATGTCTGTTTTCTAGGATATTATTTATGTCACCTAGTTTTGTAAATTTTCCACCTTGCCACCCATATTTCTAATGTGAAATAAATAACTAAATAAATTGAAAAGTAGAAGGATCCAGGGTTGAACCTTGTGAGACCCATCTGGGTTCAATTTGATGAGGATACAGTGAATACTGTTCTCTGAGTGAATAGTCTAACTTTCTCAAGGACAGGAATTCACACCCCCAGCCCACTGAAAAAATAATCTGCCTGTTTTTTCCTTGCTCTATATCAAAGGGAGTTTTTTCTAATTTTCATGGGCATAAGATGTGCCATGTAGTCCAATGTGTATCATGGTGGGAAATGTCCCTTTCCTATGATCTTTCCTTAAACAAGAAGATCAGAGGTGGTATTCAGCAGGTTCTGACCAGTTCTGGAGAACCGGTAGGAGAAATTTTGAGTAGTTCAGCAAATACCACCTCTGACTGACCCCTCTGACTTTCCAGCGGCAAATATCACCTCTGACTGACCCTGCCACCATCTATTCTCTGTCCCAGCAGATCGACTGGATCCCCTTTTGTTGCCCTGCACAGGAGAACAGACCTGGAAAGCATGTTAATGGGATGGGGAGAGAATGAAGATTTTGCAGTAACCTTACCCCAGGACTGGGAAGGGAATGGAGATTTTGCAGTTTCCTTCCTCTGCCATGCCCACCAAGCCATGCCCACCAAGAAAATCATCCAGCTGGCATTGCCCTTAAGGTAGGACTAGAGTGAGGTGCCTTAACCATAATACCAACATGACTTTCTCAAGATGTGCTTATAGAACCCAATTCCTAAAGAATTGGTGGGCTGTTTTTTGTTTGGTTAATTCTGGTAATTTGTTTGTGTTCTGTATGACTTGGAAGGTTCCAAGTAGTCACTTCTGATTGGCCAGAAAGGCCAGTAGTAAGAAGCCGCTCAAAGGCAGCAAGATTAAACTAATGTCATTGGCTACAAGCAGGCAGGCAAGCCTCTATAAAAAGGGCTGCCGCAGCTTGAGCCATGTTCCGTTACTGTTGCTGTTAACCGAATAAAGAGTTGTTAGTTGGAACCCGGTCTCTCGCGCTTCTTTTCCGGACGGAACACTGGCAACGAGGATGGGATCGTCTTGAAGCTGAGACCGAGCACGCAGCGAGAGAACAAACTGCTGGACGAGATGGCTGGTAATAACGCGCCACCCGCACCATTTAACCCCAATGAGGAAGATTGGGAGTCTTATACTGATCGCTTCCTGATGTTTCTGGAGAGCAATGAAATGGAAGACATTTCCAATCAGTGAAAGAGGGCTATCTTCCTAACACATTGCGGGCCAGCCGTATTTAAGATGGCAAAGGCATTGGCGAAGCCCAGAGACATGAAACAAATGACCTGGTCTGAGCTTAACTGAATGCTGAAAGCTCACTATGCACCGGTTGTCTCAAACCTCATCAAGAGACATGAATTCTATAAGAAAGACCAGAGGGAAGATGAAACCATTGCTGATTTCATGACAGCTCTGCGCCATATTGGAGGAGCCTGTGAATTCCAAAATATGGACGAGGCAATGAGAGATCATATCATGTTAGGTCTTAAGGACTCTACCCTACAAAGCAAACTCTTAAACAGACCTAACATAACGGTGGCAGAGGCAATTGTGGAAGTAACCGCTGCGGAAGCCGCAAAGAAATCAGCGGCCAAAATGAAAATGATGAATGCCAGGACTGACACGACAACCCTCCCAAAAGAAAGAAACTCAGGCGGAGGAAGAAAGCAAGCTGCCACAACCGCACACCACGAAGACCTAGACGAATCATCAGACACTGATAAAGATGATGATGAGGTCCATCACCTTTACACAAACCAAAAAAGGCGCGAAAGGAAGAAAAATTGGCAGGAATGCACTGGTTGCAGAGGAAACCACCCCCGAGTCGAGTGCAGGTTCCTTGATGCCATCTGTTGGGTTTGCAAAAAGAGGGGACATATCGAAAGATTCTGCCACAATCGAAAAAACAGCAGCCTTAGCAGACACGGTAATTCCCCATCAAGAACTGACTCGAGGCAAACCGATAAAAAATGGGAGCGCAGCAAGGGAACCAGCAACCGAGAAAACACACATCAGACAGTCACCATAGGAAGTGCACAGACGGAAAGCGGGAAAAAAGTCAGAATTATAGTGAACATTGAAGGAAGCCCTTGTGAGATGGAGGTCGACTCAGGATCTTTTCTATCAATAGTGTCTTGGAACACAATTAGACATTTGATTCCAAACATCAGACAAAATGAACTCAGAAAACAAAAATTAATTCTCAAAGACTACCAGGGAAATAGGATTCCCGTGGTAGGTCTGGGGCACTTCAAAGTCACTTACAAACAACACGCTGAAGTCCTGCCATTAACTATCATTGACCGAGACCATCCCAGCCTTCTGGACATCAAATGGTTCATGCCATTGGGCATCGGGATGACCAGAGTAAGCCGAATAGTCACGAGTGATTGGGAAGAGAATCTGCTACATGAATTCCAGGACGTCTTCAATGGAACTCTAGGCAGGTACCGGGAAACCCCAATATCCTTTAGCCTAGATCCCCAAATAACACCGAGAAGACTAAAAGCCAGACAGGTCCCTTTTGCATTAAAACCCAAAATAGATGAGCAATTAAATAAATTGATTGCACAAGGGATCATAGAACCAATTGACCATGCCAGGTGGGAGACACCAATAGTAACACCTGTAAAACCAGATGGGTCTGTGCGCATCAGTGGAGACTACAAGGCTACCCTGAACCATGCGCTGCAGCAAAGCGCATACTCGGTACCAGTCGTGCAGCACTTACTGCACTCACTTGGGGGAGGAAAATTTTTTGCAAACTCGATTTGGCCCAGGCGTATCAGCAACTTCCAGTAGACCCCATAACGGCCAAGGCACAAACAATTGCTACGCATAGAGGGGTGTTCAAATGTAACAGACTTCAATTCAGAGTGAGTGTTGCCCCAGGCATCTTCCAAAACCTCATGGAATGCCTATTAAATGGAATAAAAGGGGTCATTCCATACTTTGATGACATCCTAATTTCAGCAAAAAACATGACCCAATTAGAAGCAAGACTAAGGGAAGTGCTAACGAAATTCAGAAAATCCGGCTTGAAAGTTAAAAAAGAAAAATGCTGCCTGGCCACTGACCACGTCGAATTTTTAGGATATTTGATTGATGAACAGGGTATTCACCCAACAGAAAAAAAAAGTCAAAGCAATTAAAGACACACCCAGACCTAGAGATAAAACGGGCTTACAGGCATTCTTGGGTCTGATCAATTTTTATAATGTATTCCTCCCCCACAAAGCAACGATAGCAGAACCATTGCACCATTTGCTAGACAAAAAAACTGTCTGGACTTGGGGTCACAAAGAACAAAAAGCCTTTCAGAATATAAAAGACTTGTTAACCTCAGACACCGTTCTTATTCCATTTAGTAATACTCTACCCTTGATGGTCACCTGCGATGCCTCACCATTCGGAGTCGGGGCTATCTTGAGCCACCAATTACCTGACGGGAGAGAGGCACCCATCGCTTTTTATTCGAAAACGCTCTCCAAAGCGGAACACAACTACAGCCAACTAGACAGAGAGGTCCTGGCAATCGTCGCCGGAGTAAAACGCTTTCATGAATACCTATATGGTAGGACATTCTCCATTGTTACTGACCAAAAACCATTACTGGGGATTTTGGCTGGGAACAAAACCACACTGAACATTCTATCTCCACGGATGACTAGGTGGTCAGAATTCCTGGCCGCCTATTCGTATACATTGCTGCATCGACTCAGAAAACAAATCGCTCATGCAGACACATTAATCCGAGCACCATTACCGATCATAGAGGATGACCCTGCTCCAGCCACCACCACCCTACAACTAGAAACCCACCCTGAACTCCCATTGACTGTGGATGATGTCGCCAGAGCCACGGCAAAAGACTCATTGACTGCCTGCGTTTTGACTTGGGTAGGTAAAGGCTGGCCGGAAGGCCAAAAGACTGAAAACTTTAAACCTTTCCGGACTAGACAAACTGAACTGTCAATACAAAAGGGGTGTTTATTGTGGGGAGATCGGGTAGTGATTCCATCCAAACTACAAGAAGAGGTGTTAGACATGTTACATGAGGGCCACCCAGGCATAGTCAAGATTGAAAGCCTGGCCAGGAGCTATGTCTGGTGGCCTGGCCTAGACAAGGACATTGAACGCTGGATTGCAACATGCCACAAGTGTCAGAGAGCTAGACCCACACCACCGCAAGCTCCCATACGGGACTGGGAGACCCCATGAGACCCTTGGTCTCGAATCCATATCGATTTTGCGGGACCAACTAGGGGCAATACATCCACAACAACCGACGCTGTTATAAAACAGCTAAACAAATTATTTGCAATGCATGGGTTACCTGATTTTTTAATATCAGACAATGGGCCACAACTAACAGCAATACAATTCGAACAATACTTAGCCTCTTTGGGTATACGCCATGCACTAACCGCACTGGCCCACCCGGCGGCGAATGGTAGGGCCAAGCGAATGGTCAAGTTCACAAAAGAAGGCCTTGAGAAAATGGACCATGGGGATGTCCAAGACAAGGTAAACAGCTTGCTTACATGACAACACATCACTCCCAGTAGCACAACAAACAAAAGCCCGGCATAATTACTAATGGGGAGAAAACTCAGATCCCATTTAGATAGGTTACACCCCAATTATACTTGTGAGAAACCCCCTGACTCTTCCAGCCGATACCGCACTTTTGAAATCGGCGACCTGGTCTATCCAAAGAATTTTACTGGGGACCCTCTTTGGCTTCCAGCCACGATCACACAAGTAAAAGGCCCCCAGTCCTACCGACTAACCATGGATGATGGAAGAGAGTGGAAGTAGCACATAGACCAGCTTCGTTCCCGCAACATTGAGCGCAAAACAACCGTGCAACCAAAAATAATAAATTTCGATGAAAACAAAACCAAGGAGGGGGGGGGTAAATGCAAATAAATAAAAAAGGGTGTGAAAATGTACCATTAAAATCACAACTAGAAAATCTAACCAAACAAAAAGAGCACTTACGGTTAGATGAGACCATCGGAAGAAGTCCTGGTGAAAGGGAAGCCCACCTGGAAGGTGCCAGCCAGGCCAGCTCAACCAGCCTGGCTGAACCGGGAGGGAGTGGCAGAATCACTTTGACCGGCCTGAGAAACTCAGGCGAGAGTGGCAGTGCTGACTCACCCTTCCAGGCGATTCCATGGAGAAGATCCGGAGAGACAATGATCCCGACTGAACCTCTTGAAGTCCTGGGTGAGAATGAGCCGTGCAGGTCAACTAGGACCAGAAAGAGCCCCACCTACCTGCGCGACTACATCACTCACGTAGGACTTAATTAAAAGGGGAGGGGTGTTCTGTATGACTCGGAATGTTCCAAGTAGTCACTTCTGATTGGCCAGAAAGGCCAGTAGTGGATTGGTTCATTAGGAACCAATCCAAGAAGCCGCTCAACGGCAACAAGATTAAACTAATGTCATTGGCTACAAGCCAGCAGGCAAGCCTCTATAAAAAGGGCTGCTGCGGCTTGAGCCATGTTCTGTTACTGTTGCTGTTAACCAAATAAAGAGTTGTTAGTTGTAACCCGGTCTCTTGCGCTTCTTTTCCAGATGGAACAGTTTGTTTGTTTACTTTTTAAAATTTATTCACCATCCATCTTCCCACAGAGTAATTCCAGGTGGCTTACAGTTACATCTAAGTTAAAACATAAAAAGTTAAAAACAAACATTAAAACCAAAGATACATGGGGAGGTCATGGGTGCAATGGTGAGGAGATGGTATCTGTTATTATTCAATCAAACATCACGATTGTGCTGTTCCCATACTGGGGCCTCATGATGACTGGCAAAGCCACATTTTTGGGCCCTTACTTATCATTACTTTTATTATTATCTTTATTGTCAGAGTACAACTTGTGTACAGTGAGATCGGCTGAGCCTCCCTTCGTGCATCCCTCCCAACACAACTCACAGTGAGGACAGAAGTCCCTAACCCAGACCCAATCTTATTACATTATGTGACCTTGTTGCACAACGTGCCAACCCTGTAAGTCTATCATACTAGATAGGAGAGTTGGGGCCAACCTCACTTCAGGAAGCAAGATATTCTAGAGGGAAGGAACAACAACAGAGAAGGCCCTCCTCCTGGACCCTACCAGCCATAATCATCAAGCTGACAGGATCCATAGCATGTCTCCTCTGCTGGCACAAGTGGTACAGGCCAATCCTAGTGAGGTGAGATGGTCCCTCAAGTAATCTGGTTTTAAATTGAAAACGAAATTTTTTTTTTGAATTTTTTTTCCAAAGTTCTATTTTTCCCTAACATAAATATTAAAGTGTCAGATATCCAGCCAACTCCTATCTACCTACTGAAACAAAGATATATAAAATGACACAACACAGGAAAAGGATAAGTTGCTACCAAACCATGAGTAATATTGATTAGATCCAACTGCATAATTTAGACCCTTCTGGTTCCCACTCTCCTATGATCTGCAAATGAGAGATAAAATACAAACGGAATCCTGAATTAATAGTATTAATATCATAAATAAGGATGAACCCAATTCCATCTTCAAAGGAAATTATTCCATCAAAAAAGAGCAGGCGGAGGAAGGCGGAGCTACGTCTCGGTGTTACAGCTGCGATCTCGGGGCTCTGA
>BLBF01000032.1:23016082-23044477 GCA_015471245.1 Laticauda colubrina
AGTATATATGAGAGTAGATGTTTTTAATGTTTTGTATGTTTGTTTGTCTGTAGAAAATTAATAAAAACTTTAAAAAAAAAAAAAAAAAAAAGAGCAGGCAAGAATGATAATATTATAAAAGAAAGCACCCCTGCTGGATCGCTCTAAATCCATTTAAGGCTAAAGCCCATGTCACACTGCACCAACGGATGCAAAGAGGATGTAAAAGAGACAAAAAAACTTGCCATCCGTTGGAAAACGCGATGCATCTGTTGTGTACTCACTGCGTACGTCTTTCATATGCTCTATCCGTAAAACATCCGTCTATTGCTATTTCATCCGCTCAAAAAGTTTTGAGCTGCACAAAACTTTTTGGGCAGATGAATTTTCTACCATGTACAATGTACATCCATGACACATACGGGCAACAAACGTTCTACATCCGTTGTCATCCATTACACATCCGATGTATCCTCTCATGCTTGATGCTGACTACAATGGGTCAGCTTCAGATGCCCAGATATACAACGCCAGTGACCTCAAGGGTGGGATGGAATGCAACCTCATCATGGGTTTCCCAGATCCAGACCCCCAACCCAACGACACACAAGATGTGCCCTACTTCATCATGGGTGATAACGCCTTCTCCCTCAGAACCTACCTCATGAAGCCCTACACTTCCAGATACCTCACCCATGAAGAGAGGATGTTCAATTACAGGCTGTCCAGGGCAAGAAGGGTGGTGGAGAATGCCTTTGGCATCCTGGCCAACAGGTTCCACGAACTTCTCACCACCATGCAGCATCACCCAGGGACTGTGAGGAGCATAGTGGAAGCTTGCTGCATCCTGCACAATCTCATGCGCACCTGCAGAACAGGCTTGTGGACCGCCAACAAGGCAATGGGGAAATGGAGCCTGGTGAATGGAGGCAAGGAAAAAACTTGACAGACACTGTGGATGTGCAAGGCCCCAACAGAGCTTCACGTGAAGGGAAGAAGCAGCGCAAACTCCTGAGACACTGGTGCAACTCCCCGGCTGGAGCAGTGGAGTGGCAAGACAGGATGATAGATGCTTAATGGATGCTTCGTTCAGCCTGTCTCATCACACTGATGAGATTGGGCCATGTATCTTGAGTGGCCTTACAATGAATAGGACATTAATAAAGAGTTTTGTTTATCTTGAAATGTGTTGATCAATGATTACATTGTTATTGATAACAAAGGGCCATATGTGTGGCAGCTGGGAGGGTGGACCATACAGTCCCACTATGCTTGCACTGGAGGTTTATCTATCCCACAACTATCCTTACCCATCCCACAGCTATCCTTACCAAGCCCACAGCTATCCATCCCAAAGCTATCCTTACCCATCCCACAGCTATCCATCCCACAGCTATCCTTACCAATCCCACAGCTATCCTTACCAATCCCACAAGCATGCAAAGACTTAACCCTTTTTTTCAAAGTTTTCACCAATACTTTATTAAGTAAAAAAAATAAACCAAGTGTGTGAAGCAAAGATAACTTTTATTAATAACAAACTGTATGATTTTATTAAAAAGCAAAATGACCCAAGTAAAGTGTCTTAAGCAAAGATAAAGTGAACAGGTAACAACTCAGTCTCTGGCACTCTTCTCAGTCACTCAGAGGCGTGCCCCTAGTCTCAGATGTAAAGGGGCCAGGGACTGTGGAGGTGGCTGTGGCTGGAGTGCTGGTCTGAGGTGCCATTGGGGTGCCTGGCCCTGAGAGTACAACAGGAGATGATGTGTGCAGGAAGCTCTCAGAGAGCTGACTCAGAACTGTGAGGTTGAGAGGCCCTTCCTCAAGTACCTGGGATGTGAGGCCCAAGACTGATGACAGATGTTCTGACGAAGGGCTTGGCTGTGGGGTGGAGGAAGGAGGAGTGTAGTGGGGCTGTCTGGTCTGCAGCTGGGTCAGCTGAGGTGTCTGTGGCGTCCGAGAAACCTGGGTGTGGACTGGGAAGGGCTGCCTCTGCTGTGGGAAGTCCTGGTAATGGTAGGCTTGGTAGGCAAGGGGCTGCTGAAATCCGTGGAAGGGCTGTGACATTGCCTGGGGTGGAGGAGCAGACCTGGAGTGAGTAGGAGCAGATTCAGCTGGGCCTGGAGGGTGGTGCAGAAGAGCTGTGATCCTCTCCTTCATTGCCTGGTACTGGGCCTCGGGTATGTCCATGAGGGTCTGGCTCACGTACGTGATGAAGGGCTTGCGGTTGGAGGATGGTATGTCGAAGTGGACCAGCTGGGAGAGGAGATCTGTGCTGGCTTTTATTTTGTTCCTGATCTCCAAGAGGACAGTGTGGCTCTGTCCCTCCGGTCAGCCTCTCTGCCTGCTTTCTGTGGAGGTGGAGCTGGGGGTGGGGGTGGCTTGGTCTCTGGTGGCTGCTTCTTCTTGCTCCATCTGAGACAGAGGATCCTCCACATCCTCTGGCATGGGGAGTGCAGCTGTCGGGGGGGGGTCTCTGTCGTGGGGCCCTCCAAAGACACCTGCCTGGACACTGTAGCTGTCTCCTGGCTGGAAGAGGAGTGGCTCTCTGTGGGCTGTCTGAGGGAGAGGGTTGACAGAGGGACTGCTCCTTGGTGGCGGATCTCACCCTCCAGGAAGCTGCACCTGGCCATGACATAGGTCTCCCCGTCAGTGAGCTTGACAGCAGCCTGCCCGGATTTCTTCAGGTGCAGCTTGCCATACCAGGTGTGCATGTGCTTCCACCACCCCAGGAGGACATCTGAAGTGTAGCCCAGGCTCTCCGCCTTCTCTCTCCACACTGCCTGCTTCCACTTGGTGTTGTGATAGAGCCTATGGCCCTACCTCCATAGGTACTCTTTCTCCCTCAGCCATTCCAGCACCTCCTCCTCATGGTCTTCGGAAATGGAGTACTGTTTCCTCTCCCCCTTCTCCTTGCCTTGCCTCTTCCTGCCTCTGGCAGGGGCTTCAGGGCCTTCATCAGCAGAGCTTTGAGGGCCTTGGGGCTGGTCCACCAGAGCAGCAGCAGCAGGAGAAGCAGCAGCAGGAGAAGCACCAGCAGCACCAGCAGGAGAAACACCAGCACCAGCAGCAGCACGAGAAGCACCAGCAGCACCAGCAGCAACAACAACAGCAATACCAGCAGCAGCACCAACAGGAGAAGCACTAGCAGCAGCAACAGCAGGAGCACCAGGAGCAGCAGCAGCAACAGCAGAAGCACCAGCAGCTTCAGAGTCAGTGCCAGGGGGTGGGATGGTGGTTCTGTCCTTCTTGCCAGGGCTGGCAGGAGTAGGCATAGGCTTCCTCTTCTTCCCCATGGTGTTCTCTCAAGATTTCTCTGGCAGCAGGTCTTTCCTCTGAATGGTGACCTGCTTGCCAGCTGCCTCCTTTTATATCCGCGGAGCTTACACAATTCATCTTTCCCACATGCGCAGTGAACGCTTTGCATCCACTAGATGTAAAATGTTTTAAAAAGCTTGCCATCCATTGGAAAACGTTATGCATCCATTGTGTACTCATTGCATACGTGTTTCATACGCTCTATCCCTCCAGCATCCGTCCACTGAGATTTCATATGCTCAAGAAGTTTTGAGCTGCACAAAACTTTGTGAACGGATGAAATTTCCACTGTGTACAATGTAAATCCACGACATATGAGCAACAAACGTTCTATGTCCGTTTATCATCCGTTAAATGTCTGCTGTATCCTCTCTGCATCCTCTGGGTATCCTCGCAACTCACATCCACTGCAGTTGAAAACGGAAAGAGGGAGGAAACAAAAGGTACATGGAATGTCTACACAGCGTTAGTTGCACGGAAATAGAAAGGATGAGCAGTGAACGATTTGCATCCTACATACATCCTCTAGGCTTCCTATGAACATCCCTTTAACATCCCTGCTACATACTACCCACGTCCGTTCTTTTCCTTTCTTTTCCGTTCTGTTTATGCAAAATTTTGCCACTTTTTGGAGCGGATGACAACGGATGGAGCCACCCCCGAAAATTTGCTCGTCCCCTGTGTCCTTTTTGCATACGTTTTGCATCCATCGGCCAGTGTGACCTAGCCTTTAGAAAAATGCCCCTTTCTATCAGTAATTAACTTTTGTAGGGTGATTTGCAAGGCTGTCTTCGCTTTTCACTCATGTGCAGCCAAATACAGATGCATAAATCTCGCTAGGTAAATAGCATAAATTGCAAAATGTTTCCTTAGCTAGAATGTTTAATTTAGTTTATCAAGCATATTTGATTTTATTAGATTTTGGATTTAAAAATTAGATCAAAATTCTAAATTAAATACTCACAGATCTCATAATATTGAATAGACTTAAGGATATGTTTAAATTAGATCAAAATCCTAAACTAAATACTCACAAATCTCATAATATTGAAGAGACTTGGGATATGTTTAAATTTATTCCACTAAAATCAAACTTCAAAGTGCTCTGTTATGGATCTCTCATCCAGCACCCCCCCCCCCTTTTTTTATAGAAACATTTTTTTTTACAATATTTGCAGTTAGAAAATAGTAAAATTATAGGTCTGAACAGGTCAAAACCCTTTGGGACATCAGCTAAATTAAACCAGAAAGCCTCAAAGTCTTTTTCACTCGCATCTGTTTTGCCTAATATAAAAACCACAATTTTAAACCAGAGCAGAAGTAGCAGCATCAATGTTGTATGGTAATAGTTTTATTGGTATAATGTAAGCCACCTAGAATCCATAGAGTAAGTGCAATATGCATGCATATAATAAATACATGAATATTTAATTCATGTATTTATTACATACATGACTATATAATTTCTGCTTTGGGCATGATTTTGGAGAAGAAGAAACCAAGACTTCTTCCAGATTTAGGATTCTATGTATTTAGATTCCATTTTTATGTATATATTGTAAGATGTGGTCTTTTACATCTTCTGTCTTATGTCCCAAACTAAAGCTGCACTTCCATTTGAAATACTGCACTGAAGCAGCTGCAAAGAGGTTTCCATCTGAAGAAAGTCATTGGTTGATTCAGCCTTCCATCCTTCTGAGGTCGGTAAAATGAGGACCCAGATTGTTTGGGGAAATATGCTGACTCTGTAAATCACTTAGAGAGGGATGTAAAGTACTGTGAAGTGGTATATAAGTCTAAGTGCTATTGCAATTAATTAGACTGACCAAGCAACTAATCCATTAATATGTGGAATAGGGGCAAAGAGGGAAAAAAGAAAGCATCTATAGATAGACCTAAGTTAACAACTACAGTACAATTGGGAATGGCAACTCTGTCGCTAAGTCATGCAATCTTTAAAACATTATGTGATCATGTCTGACTTATAAGATTAGTTCCTATGCGGTTGTTAAGTGAGTCACCTGTGGTCATTAAGTGCAATGCCACATGACTATCAGTTGTACGTTCCTGCCAGCTTCTTGTCAGAAGCTGGTTGTGAAGCTCACAAATGGTAATCACATCATGGTAGGACACTGTGATCTTCATAAATGTATACCAGTTACCAAGCACCTGAATTGTGATAACATGAGTGCAGGTGTGTTGTAGCTGTTGTTATTTTGACTAAATAAGGGGGTCATTAGCTACAATATATGTCATGGAGATTTCCACATCCTGCTTTGCTGCGAAGACACAGAAATGTCCAGATCTAGTTCTGCTCCAACATGTGGCAAATTCTATACCAAGATAATTAACTAAAATATTAATTTGATCTATTTGTCATTGGCTTCTTTAGTGTCATTTCAATTATTCACTTGCAATTATATGCAAGCTTTTTTTCAAATAAAAGAAATCTCAGAAAATATAAAAACCTATCACAAAAACCCAAAAGGACAGCTGAACCCTCCATCCTATCTTTCAGTTAAAACACTGAGCTTTTAAATCCCAGCCTACAGCTGGAATATTTTATTGGAAAGGAGAAATATCTATATGTCAGGGAATTCTTATGCATCATATTTTGTTTTTCAGAGCAATTTCATAGCAAATTTCATAGCAAACACCCAGGAACTTTGTTATCATTTAAAACAAAACATGTGAAAAACATTTAATTATTAACCTTGTGAGACAAACAAATCATGAAAAAACAAAAATAGAAAACCACTTCAATGTTCATCCTAGTGGGACATGGGTGTCTTCCTCCCATGCTGAAAATGTTAAGCCCCTGTCACACTGCACCAGCGGATGGAAAGAGGATGTAAAATGGAGAAAAACACTTGCCATCCGTTGGTTAACGCGATGCTTCCATTCGGTACTCGCTGCCTCCATTTTGCTTCCTCTCTATCCGTCCAGCATCCGTCTATTGACATTTCATCTGCTCAGAGGGTTTTGAGCTGCTCAAAACTTTTGAGCAGAAAATGTATCAAATGCGTCCGTTCTGCATCCGCTAGGCACACGGGGAACATCCGTTCTGCATCCATTACGCATCTGCTATATCCGCTAGGCATCTGCTGCGCATCCGCACAACTCAAATCTGCTCGGACGCAGGGAGGAAGCGGAACGGACGCGGAACGGATGCGCAGCGTTAGTAGCATGGATGTAGAAAGGATAAAAGTGGATGCAGCTCGCAAAGAAAGCATTTAAAATGGAAAAAACGTTCACAGAGGGGACCTATCTCGGATATTAAGGATGTCTAGAGGATGCCTAGAGGATGCAAAGGAACAAATAGTGGAAAACCTATATTGCCTATAAAAAGGGGGAGCAACTCACCTGGATATCACTTTCAGCCCAGCAGCCCAGCTGTGCAGACCTCTGAAGCCTTCATCTGCCTCTTCCTCTTCCACAGCATCCAGTCATGTCCACCTTGGATCGTAACAAACTCCTTTTGGTAGCCACCATCATTCTGCAACAGTGTGAAGCCATCTACAGGCTCTGTGAACTCTACTACGGGAAGAAAAGGAGCCACCCAAAAAGAGTCTGGGTCCGAAGATGGATTGGGAGAAGAGCAGAGTACGGACTGTACAACAAGCTGATGGTGGAGCTCAGGAACGAAGACCCTCGTGCATTCCAGAAATTCATCAGGATGCCTCCAGCCATGTTTGATGAAGTTGTGGAGCGGCTGACACCCAGGTTGACCAAGGCAAACACCAACTTCCGGCCCAGCCTGGAACCTGGGCTCAAGGTGGTACTCACTCTGCACCACCTGGCCTCAGGGACCACCTACAGGAGCATGCAGTATGGCTGGAGGGTGCATTGTGGTCAGAGAAGTGGTGCAGGCCATCATCGGAGAATACATGGAGGAGCTCCTCCAGTGCCCCACCACTGAACAAGGCTGGAAGAAAGTTGCAGAGCAGTGGTATCAGAGGTGGAACTTCCCCCACACTGTTGGAGCCATAGATGGCAAGCACGTGGCCTGCAAAGCACCAGCCAAGTCGGGGTCCACTTATTTCAACTACAAGGGCTTCTTCAGCATCGTCCTCTTCGCCATGGTCGATGCTGACTACAAGTTCATGTACATCGATGCTTCAGGCAACGGCTCATCTTCAGATGCCCAGGTATACAATGCCAGTGACCTCAAGGGGGGGTCTTGCAGAATAGGCTCGTGGACCTCCAACAAGGCAATGGGGACATGGAGCCTAGGGAATGGAGGCAAGGGCAAAACCTGATAGACACTGAGGATGTGCAAGGCCCCAACAAAGCCTCACATGAAGGGAAGAAGCAGCGCAACCTCCTGAAACACTGGTTTCCCACTGCTCCCAGCTGGAGCAGTGGAGTGGCAAGACAGGATGGTAGATGCTTAATGGATGCTTCCTTCAGCCTGTCCCATCACACGGATGAGATTGGGCCATGTATGTTGGGTGGGCCTACAATGAACAGGGCATTTAATAAAGAATTGTGTTTATGTTCAAATGTGTGGATCAATGCTTATATTAGTATTGATAATGAAAGGCCATAGGTGTGGCACCTGGGAGGGTGCACCATACAATCCCACTATGCTTGCACTGGAGGTTTATCTATCCCACAACTATTACCCATGCCAAAGGTATCCCTGCCCACTCCACTGCTATCCTTACCCATCACAAAGTTATCCCTGCCCATCCCACAGCTATTACCCATCCCAAAGGTATCCCTGCCCACCCCACTGCTATCCTTACCCTTCCCAAAGGTATCCCTGCCCATCCCACTGCAATCCTTACCCATCCCACAAGCATGCAAAGGCTTAAACCATTTCTAAAAGTTTCCACCAAGACTTATTTACAAAAATAAATGAAGCAAGTGTGTGAAGCAAAGATAAACTTTATTAATAACAAGCTATAAAAGAAAAACGACCCAAGTCAAGTCTCCAAATAACGTCTACAGGTAGCCACCCAGTCTCTGGCACTCTTCTTGGTCACTCGGAGGTGTGCCCAGTCTCAGGGGTGAAGGGTCCAGGTGCTGTGGAGGTGGCTGGTGCTGGAGTGCTGGTCTGAAGCCCCACTAGGGTGCCTGGCCCCAAGAGGACAACAGGTGACGGTGTGTTGAGGAAGCTCTCGGACAGCAGGCTCAGCCCCGTGATGTTGAGAGCTCCTTCCTCCATGCCATGGGGTGTCAGCCCCAGTACCGAGGACAGATGTTCTGAGGCCGGGCTTGGCTGTGGGGTGGAGGAAGGAGCAGTGTAGTGGGGCTGTCTGGTCTGCATCTGGGTGAGAACTGGCATGGGTGGCATCAGTGTCATGGGTGGCATTGGTGGCGTCAGTGGCATCAGTGTCGTGGGTGGCATCAGTAGCATCAGTGGAACCGGTGGCATTGGTGTCACCCAATGACTCTGTGCCTGGACTGGGAAGGGCTGCTGCCTGTGCTGCTGGACCTCCTGGTAGCCGTAGCCCTGGTAGGTGAGGGCCTGTGGAAAGCCTTGGAATGGGAGGCACATCACCTGGGGTGGAGGAGCAGACCTGGACTGGGTGGGAGCAGGTTCCTCTGGGTCTGGAGGGTTGTGAAGCAGCTCGGTGATCCGGTCCTTCACCACCTGGTACTCGGGTTCCGCCATGTCCGTGAGGGTCTGGTTCACATAGGTAAGGAAGGGCTTGTGGTTGGAGGATGAGGAGTCGGTGTGGACCAGCTGAGAGAGGAGATCTATGCTGCTCCGGATGGTGTCCCTGATCTCTAGTAGGACAGTGTGGCTCTTTCCCTCCTGTCTGGCTCTCTGCCTTTCTGTGGAGGTGGAGCTGGGGGTGGATCAGGTAGGGCTGTGGTGGACGTGCCGTCTCCTTTCTCCCACTGCACCAGGGAGTCCTCCATGCACTCCACCATGGTTAGTACAGCTGTCAGCGGGTTCTCTGCCGTGGCACACTCCACAGAAACCTGCCTGGAGACAGGAGCTGACTCTCCGCCGGAAGAGGACTGGCTCTCAGCAGGCTGCCGGAGAGAGAGGGTCGTGAGAGGGGCTGCTGCTGCTCCTCGGTGGTGGATCTCACCCTCCAGGAAGCTGCACCTGGCCATGACATAGGTCTCTCTGTCTGTCAGCTTAACCGTGGCCTGGCCAGATTTCTTGAGGTGCAGCTTCCCGTACCAGGTGTGCATGTGCTTCCACCAGCCAAGGAGCACATCCGATGTGAGAAGGCAGAGGCCTTCTCTCTCCAAGCAGTCTGCTTCCTTTTGGTGTCCCTGTAGAGCCTGTGTCCCTTCCGCCACAGATAGTCATTCTCTCTCAGTCACTCCAGCACCTTATCCTCGTGTTCCTCCTCAATGGAGTATTGCCTCCTCTCCCTATCATGCGTCTGCCTCTTCCTCCCTCTGGCAGGGCCATATGGGCCCTCATCAGAGGGACTTCGAGGTTGTAGGGGCTGCTCCTCCACACCACCAGCAGCAGCAGCACCAGCAGGATCAGCAGCACCAGCAGCAGCACCAGCAGCAGCAGGCACCAAGGCTGGCAGACAGCAAGGCTGGCAGGGAGGCTGGCAGGCAGGCAGGCAGCAAGGCTGGCAGCAAGGCATGCAGGCAGGGCAGGCTGTCAAGGCACTCGATGTGTGTGGATGCAGGTCTTTCTTCTGAATGGTGACCTGCTTCCGAGCTGCTTCCCTTTTGTATCCACGGGGCTGACGCAATACATCCCCCCAGCATGTGCATTGAACACAAGGCATCTGCTAGGCTTCCGCTGTGCATCCGCTAGGCTTCCACTCTGCATCCGCTTCATCCGCTCTGCATCCGCTCTGCATCCGCTTCATCCGCTGTGCATCCGCTCTGCATCTGCTCTTTCCGTTCCGCGTCCGCTTTGCTGAGGTCCCCTGGAAGCCTAGCGGATGTGCCATCGGCTCCCATCTGCTCCCATCCACTAGGCTTCCGCTCTGCATCCGTTTTCCATCCGCTATGCGTCCTGCCCCCATCCATTCCTTTCCGTGTTATCCGCTCTGATTATGCAAATTTTTGCCCCGTTTGAGAGCGGATAACAACGGATGGAACATTTTGCTCGTCCGCTGTGTCCTTTTTACAAATGTTTTGCATCCGTTGGGCAGTGTGACAGGGCCTTTATGTTTTAATCAAGGCACCATGTGGACATGATCCAACTTCACTGTCAGAAACCATCTTACATAATGTATAACACAAGCAAAGCAACATAAAAGAAGTCTCAGGTTTTAAACATATTTTAAAAATAAACTTGAGCTTTCAATGAAAGTTACAATGAAAGGAATCTATCTCTATTGTCTATCAGAGACAATTGTTTTGTGGGTTTCTTTTCTTTTTCTTTTCATTTCTCATGGAAGTTTCCAGAGAAGTCCTTTGGAGGAAAAAAAAAACAACTATTGTCCAATATTCACACTACCTACACTTTTAACCTCCAAACTAAAGTTAGACATTCAAAGTAGGATAATAACTAATTTCATTCATAAATACCTGAGTAGATACCAAGGGATTCTTTGTGAAATCTGACTTCTTGTCAGGGGTGGGATTCAAATTTCTTAACAATCGGTTCTGTGAGCATGGCCTAATTTGTGGGTGTGGATTGGTGGTCATGTGACTGGGGTGGGCATGGCTAAGTAGTCATGTAACTGGCAAACCAAATATAAGTGGTCCTCGCTTAATGGCAAGTTGCTTAGCTAGTGTTCTAATTTATGATTGACCTGTTTTTGGAGTTTTGACAGCCGTGCACATTCTCTCTCTCTCTCTCTCTCTCTCTCTCTCTCTCTCTCTCTCTCTCTCTCTCTTATGACCAGTGACAACATCCCACACTGTCATATGATTGAGGTTTTCAATGTTTTTTGCCAGTTTCCCACAATTCCTTCTGATTTCCAGTTAAAAATGCCCATTGGGGAAAAGGGACTTTTTTAACAACCAGTGTTTGCTTAATGACCACAATGTTCACTTAATGACCATTGTGTTTGCTTAACCTTAAACACTCAAAGAGCCATTTTTCTATTTTCTTTTAAACAGATCTCTCTCTCTCTCTCTCTCTCTCTGTATGTGTCTCTTTCTTTCTCTCCCCCCCTCCTCAACTTTCCCCTTATCTCTTTTTCTCAGAAAGCAACTCCTGTCTCCTGGCTGTCTGTTTATGGTCCCCCCCCCCTCACCACCACCTCCATGTCAAGTACCTCAAAGGTATGGGCTGTAGCAGCTACCTTCACTCTAGGAGTGAGGAAGAAAAGTTCGGAAACTCTTCTCCTCGGGCATACACGCACAGAGAAAGCATGCACACATGGTGCTGGAGGGACTCGCCCACACGTCAACTCCTTGCAGAAGATCCTTTGTGTTGCACAGCGCCGGAGGGAATTTGCCCATGCACAGAAGGTACTAGCCTCATGTGTCCATGCTCTTTGTGCCCAAGAAGGAGGAAGACTTGTCAAGCTTTTCTTCCTGCCTCTCTTCTGACACACACTGGCCAGGCAGGTGAGCAGTGTCACATGGAGTAAGTGTCCTCCCAATCAGCACAGCCATGGGGCTCCAACCTCATACAAATGCAAGTTTGCAGATACCCCAGGATTCTCAGCTTTGGCTGCAAGAACTGCAGACAGCCTTCCTTCCCCACCATACATATCCTTCTCCCGCTGCCCCATGCGAGGCAGGAGGCCCAACAGAAAGCGTCTGGCCCAAAGACACAGCCCTCCATGATGGAGCCCTTCCCGGGGAACAAAAGAACTTACTGATCCATCCTGAAGGAGAGCTTCAGAATGGTGGTGGCGGCACTCCGGGAGGATGGCCCTTGGGGGCCTGGGAAATGGAAACTGTCTTGTGCAGCATAGCAAAATTTATTTTAACAACCGGGAGTTGCTGCTTTGGATTCTGCAAGTCCACCTCCCTTTGGGAGCTGTTTCCTGATGGTGACTTGCAGGACCCAAAGCTAAATTTTGCTGTGCCAGGAAAGAAACTCTCACTCTCCCAGCTAGACCAGCAGGGAGAGAAGTAGCTGCTGACCCTGCTGGGCCCAGCATGAGCCTCTCCACATTTTCTCCTGCTGCTTTTACTGGGAGAGAGACAAAGCCTTTCTTGCACAGAGATAAGCTAAATTTTGCTTTGCCAAGAAAGACTCTCTCACTCTCCCAGCTAGACCAGCGGGGGAAAAAAGCATCCACTGACCCCTCTGGAGCTGACACGGAGCTGCTCCATGTGTTCTCCCATGAAGGCAATTGGGGGGGGGGGAGGTGACTGGCAGTGGCGGCAAAGGCAAGTTGGGGGAAAGGTGATTAGTGGCGACAGATTGGTGACCAGGGCTTGTTTGTAGAGCCTCACTTACCTAGGGAGATCATGGTGGAAGGCAGACAGTGATGGCTGGCAGTTGGGCCAAGGCAGACTGCAGGCAGTGATGGTACATGGCCAGGATCAGGAAGGGTGGGGTTAGAATGCAGTCAGCTTGTCATACATGCGTGAGATGTTGCGCATGCATGATAAGGACTGACTGGGCAGTGATCAGAGAAGCAGACAGAGTGGGGCAGGGCCAGCCAGGGGCCTATGTTGCCAGTTCTCTGAACTACTGGGAACTGTAACAAGTGATTCTATAGAACTAGACTGAACCGATAGAATCCCACCCCTACTTCTTGTCCACCTAGATTATTGCTTCCTGTAACTGGTAATGCCGCTCTGGACAATTTGGCAGAAAAGGACCTTTTTTATTTCCTAGCATCCCTGGTGCCAAGAACAGTGGCTTTCACTGCTTTGTGATCCATCTTGGAATTATGATGAACATAATGTACACAAGTTTGGCTGTTACCATCAAAGATATAACCTTTTTTTCTGTGGCATTCTAGCTTTATGTCTAGGAAGACACCTAAACCCCATTAATCTGCTCCAAGCACAATCTGGTGCTTTCATTCTAAATCTCAGGGAAAAAATTCCACATTTGGTTTTGAATGGGCCAGTACAAACTACATTCTATAGATAAAAATAATTACAACATCAACATCATCCCTCAAGATCTCAAACGTATGGAATTCATCAATGTTTTATCACATGCAGCTATGATTCTTCTGATAGTATTTCCCTGCGAAGCCATTTAGTTACAGTAAAGACTTTCCTTTCCAACAACCTGCTCATGGCAAAAGGAACCACACTTTTGGATGTGTAGACATGGATGGAAAAATCTGTGAATGTCATCTCTAGTGGTGGGATTCAAAAGATTTTACCACTGGGTGTGGCTTGGTGGGCATGGCGTGGCTTGATGGCCATGGCAGGGGAAGGATACTGTAAAATCTCCATTCCCACCCCACTCCAAGGGAAATGGATACTGTAAAATCCCCATTCATACTAAAATCAATTTAGTGGTAGAATTTCATAAATAGTTATCCTGAGCCTGCAACTCTAAATATTGTGTTGGGTTTTGTAATTTGACCAGCTTGTACTGCAGTTGTTTTATTGAAGTCTTGTTAACTGTTGAAAGAAATAATTCTGTTTTACTGGACACCACCTGTCATGAACAAAACAAGATTTAGATGAGCTTGCACATGAACATTCCAGGTCTCATTATCCAGAGATCTGCTCTGAAGATTACAAAGGCACACAAGTTTTCCCATTCAATGTGAGTACCTTCTAATATCACTTCTTGGAAGAGATCATTAAAACCTTCAAGTCCAACTCCCTTATTCAATACTGGCATCCAAATTAAAGCAACCCAGTCAGATATCTATCTTTCTGTATTCTGCTTGAACACACTCAGTAAATCTGCCCTAACAGAGCTACTTTATCTGTCTTTAGCATTTTGTTCCTGAATATCCTCATCCCCATCAAGAGAATGGATTATACGATAAAATAGAATAATATAAATATTAAAATATTTATTAATATAAATATTAATGTTATTAGAAATAATAATATAACATAATAATACTAATAGAAGCAACAGCCATATTTAGTGCCTACTGACATGTAATCCACCAAAAGCTGTTATCTTGATAGTACAGTGGTTAGAAAGCAGTATTGCAAGCAGCCTCTGTCCACTGCCAGGTGTTCATTCCTGACCAGCTCAAGGTTGACTCAGTCTTCCATCCTTCTGAGGTCAGTAAAATGAGGACCCAGATTGTTGGGGGCAATATTGGAAACTGTTTAGAGAGTATTGTGAAGTATCATAAAGCAGTATATAAGTCTAAGTGCTATTACTATCCCATTCCCTGGAATTCTTATTTTGCTACCAAAAGGAGTTTTATAAGGTTGTGGAAAGGGAACTTCATGAGGATAGTGGTGTCACCAAGCAGGAAAAGCCCAAAGGGAACATCAGGCCAGCTGTAAAACAAACTTGCATAGGAAAAGGAATCAAATAAAAGATATTAAAGAAGCCCCTTAGACAAAAGCCCAAATAATTAAGAAAATTAGGGAAACAAGAAAAGAAAACCCTTACAAACACAAGGCATGCCAAATCAGCAAAAACAAACAGACAAAAGACACAAAATATATTACAATGGAGACAGACAGGAGATTGCCATATAACAAATAGAAAAAACCATTATAAAGCTAAAAGAGATTAGGAAAGAGCCGATAATACAATCAAGCCACCCCGCAGAGTTTGTCTTCCGCACCTCACGAAGTTTGCCCTCCGGCGGAAATAAAGATAAACTCTGACAGGATTTTAAACATTAAACACAAATAACGAACATTCACACACAAGAGGAGAAAAGGGTATAAAAAACCAGGGACTTACCATACGAAGCTAGTTAGCCCAGGAACGCAGCCTCTTCACTATCTCTCGCCTTCCTGAAAAATAAAAAGATCCAGCTTTCAAGCAATTTTCCGTATCCCTGCACCGGAGCTCTCCCAGCGAGAAAATTCGAATCCTCGGAAGAAAGGCATGTTGGCAACCTTTCAACAAGGTAGGGTTGTTTTTGTATCCCATTTATAGGATACACTCCTTTTGTGTGGCAGGAACTGATAGAGGAAAAGTTTCACACAGACGGCTAAGAACGTAACTCTCACAGAGAAGCTAAGAGACCACAGGGAGACACAAGAACTGATTCATTGTCAGTATTATAAGACTCCACGATGAATCCAGACTGATATGGTGCTGGATTGGATAAATCATAATGTAAACAAAAGGACTATTTTTCATGGGTTATATTTACAACGGCAGTAGCACGCTATATTTTCCAGGGAAATATATGTTCTTGTCAGAAAACTTCACAAGTAAATGAGTTTGCATCACATGAATAGGCTTAAATGCCAGACTGAAATTTAGTAAATGAATTTGTGCTATCTCTTTTTCTTCATTAAAAGAAGAACGTATGTCTCTGACCTTTGACACAGTTAATAAAATCTCTGAGTGCTGTTCTTTGGACTTCTCAAATCATGCCTTGATTTAAACAAAAATAAAAAAAAAATCTAGTTCCTCTGAAGAGAATGATCCACACAGAAGATGAGAAGATGCTCTTATAAACATATTCTGCACAATCTATAACCAATACATTAGAATCAGAGGCAGGAACCAGGTTTGAGTTACACTGCTGCAATCTATAAAAACTACTGCCTTACTTTTAGGTCTTCACTTTACTGAAAAGACGCAAGCATGAACTTTGTTGATATGCACATTTACTTCTTATTTCCATCCAAGAAATAAGGATACTTTCTTAAATTAAGCTATAACTTGAATATAATTTATTTTCCTTCTCCAAAATGTGATGTCTATTCTCATTTGTTGAATCACTTCTAGATTACATATTTATATTTACTTCTATATTATATGGCTCTCACACACACATCGATAGAGGATGTGAAAGTTTGTGCACTATCATTAATTTAATTAAAGCCCATGTCACACTGGCCAATGGATGCAAAAAGGACACAGCGGACGAGCAAAATGTTCCATCCGTTGTTATCCGCTCTCAAAAGGGGCAAAAATTTGCATAACTGGAGCGGATAACACAGACGCGGGGAGGACGCAGGGCGGATGCAAAGCGAATGCGGAACGGAAGGCTAGCGGATGGAAGCGGATGGGAGTGGGTGGGAGTGGGTGGCACATCCGCAGGGCTTCCGGGGGGGCTCAGCGAAGCAGACGTGGAACGGATACAGCGGATGCAGAGCGGATGCAGAGTGGATGAAGCGGATGCACAGCGGAAGACTAGCGGATGCACAGCAGAAGCCTAATGGATGCCTGGTGTTCACTGTGCATGTGGGGAGGATGCATTGCATCAGCCCCGTGGATATAACAGAAGCAGATCGGAAGCAGGTCGCCATTCAGAGGAAAGACCTGCTTCCAGACACATCGACTGCCTTGCCTGCCCTGCCTGCATGTCTGCCTGCGAGCCTTGCTGCCAGCCTTGCTACCAGCCTCCCTGCCAGCCTCCCTGCCAGCCTTGCTGCCAGCTGGTCTGCCTGCCAGCCTTGCTGCCTGCCTTCCTGCCAACCTTGGTTCATGTCTGCCTGCCAGCCTTCCTGCCAGCCTTGGTTCATGTCTGCCTGCCAGCCTTCCTGCCAGCCTTGGTGCCTCCCTGCCTGCCAGCCTTCCTGCCTTCCTGCCTTGGTGCCAGCCTCCCTGCCAGCCTTCCTGCCAGCCTTGGTTCCTTCCAGCCTCCCTGCCAGCCAGCAACCCCACAACCATGTAGAAGCACAGCAAGCCTCAGCCATCTGCTGCCAGCCCTGGCAAGAGGGACACGGCTACCATCCCGCCCCCTCGCCCTCACTCTGGTTCTGCTGGGACTACTGCAGCACAGGCTCGCTCTTCTGGGGCTGGTGCTTCTGCTGCTTCTGCTTCTGGAGGAGCTGATGACAAGCACTCCAGCACCAGCCACCTCCACAGCACCTGGACCCTTCACCCCTGGGACTTAGCGAACAAGAGGAGTGCCAGAGACTCATTTTCTTCTTATAGCTTGTTGTTAATAAAGTCTATTTATGATTCACACACTTACTTCATTTCTTTTTTTTAATAAAGTCTTGGTGGAAACTTTTAGAAATGGTTTAAGCCTTTGCATGCTTGTGGGAACGGTTAAGAGAGCTGTGGGATGGGCAGGGATACCTGTAATAGCTGTGGGATAGATAAACCTCCAGTGCAAGCATAGTGGGACTGTATGGTCCACCATCCCAGGTGCCACACCTATGGCCCTTTATTATCAATAATAATGTAATAATTATCCACACATGTCAACATAAACACAACTCTTTATTAAACGCCCTGTTCATTGTAGGCCAACCAAACATACGTGGCCCAATCTCATTCGTGTGATGAGACAGGCTGAAGGAAGCATCCATTAAGCATCTACCATCCTGTCTTGCAACTCCACTGCTCCAGCTGGGGAGTTGCACCAGTGTTTCAGGAGGTTGCGCTGCTTCTTCCCTTCACATGAGGCTCTGTTGGGGCCTTGCACATCCTCAGTGTCGATCAGGTTTCGCCCTTGCCTCCATTCCCCAGGCTCCATGTCCACATTGCCTTGTTGGAGGTCCACGAGCCTGTTCTGCAAGACTGGGTAGCGGGTGCGCATGAGATTGTGCAGGATGCAGCAAGCTTCCATGATCCTCCTCACGGTCTCTGGGCAATGCTGCATGGTGGTGAGAAGTACCTGGAACCTGCTGGCCAGGATGCCAAAGGCGTTCTCCACCACCCGTTTTGCCCTGGACAGCCTGTAGTTGAAGATCCTCTCTTCACAGGTGAGGAGTCTGGAGGTGTAGGGCTTCATGAGGTAGGTTTTGAGGGAGAAGTCGTCATCCCCCACGATGAAGTAGAGGACATCTTGTGTGTCGTTGGGCAGGGGTTCTGGATCTGGGAAGCCCACAATGAGGTTGCATTCCAGCCCCTCCTTGAGGTGACTGGCGTTGTATACCTGGGCATCTGAAGATGAGCCGTTGCCTGAAGCATCGATGTACATGAACTTGTAGTCAGCATCGACCATGGCGAAGAGGATGATGTTGAAGAAGCCCTTGGAGTTGAAATAAGTGGACCCCGACTTGGCTGGCGCTTTGCAGGCCACGTGCTTGCCATCTATGGCTCCAACGGTGTGGGGGAAGTTCCACTTCTGATACCACTGCTCTGCAACTTTCTTCCATCCTTCTTCAGTGGAGAGGTACTGGAGGAGCTCCTCCTTGTATTCTTCGATGATGGCCTGCACCACTTCTCTGACCACAATGCTGATGGTGTTGGATGGCACCCTCCAGCCGTTCTGCATGCTCCTGTGGGAGGTCCCTGAGGCCAGGTGGTGCAGAGTGAGTGCCACCTTGAGCCCAGGTTCCAGGCTGGGCTGGAAGTTGGTGTTTGTCTTGGTCAACCTGGGTGTCAGCCGCTGCACAATTTCGTCAAACATGGCTGGAGGCATCCTCATGAAGTTCTGGAACGCCCGAGTGTCTTCGCTCCTGAGCTCCACCATCAGCTTGTTGTACAGTCCGTCCTCTGCTCTTCTGGCGAACCATCTTCGGACCCAGACTCTTTTTGGGTGGCTCCTTTTCTTCTCGCAGTAGTGTTCACAGAGCCTGCAGATGGCTTCGCACTGTTGTAGAATGATGGTGGCTGCCGAAAGGACTTTGTTACAATCCACGGTGGACATGACTGGATGCTGTGGAAGAGGAAGAGTCAGATGAAGGGTGCAGAGGTCTGCACTGCTGGGCTGCTGTTCTGAAAGTGCGATGCAGGCAAGTTGCTCCCCCTTTTTATAGGCAGTATAGGTTTTCCGCTAGGCATCCTCTAGGCATCCTCTAGGCATCCTCTAGACATCCTTAATATCCGAGATAGGTCCCCTCTGCAAACATTTTTTCCGTTTTAAACGTTTTGTTTCTGTTCTGCATCCACTAGGCATCCGATCTGTGTCCGTTCCATTTCCTCCCCGTGTCCGGGCGGATGGAGTTGTGCAGATGTGCAGCGGATGCCTAGCAGATACAGCGGATACGTAGCGGATGCGTAACGGATGCCTAGCGGATGCGTAGCGGATGCAGAATGGACAAATTGGATACATTTTCCGCGCAAAAGTTTTAGGCAGCCCAAAACTTTTGGAGCGGATGCAACGTCCATAAACGGATGCTGGACGGATAGAGAGGAAGCAAAACGGAGGTAGTGAGTACAGAACGGATACATCGCGTTAACCAACGGATGGCAAGTTTTTTGTCCGTTTTACATCCTCTTTGCATCCATTGGTTCAGTGTGACATGGGCTTAATAGAGTAAAAAGCTTGTTTTGATCACTTTATCTCTTTCATATTTTTCTGTTAAATGTTATAATATTTAAAATCATATTTATCATTCAACAGAAAGCTATATTAATCTTTCTCAAAAAAGAAAATGAGTCAAAACAGATATAACATTTAATGTTATAGGAATATAAGAAATTACTCGCCTACACTTCATTAGTCCTCCTTCCAAGAATTAATAACCAACAGTTTTAAAATGTGTGTCTTTATGCCATGTTGCAATTAGCGACATGCTACTTACCAAACTAAATCCCTTTTCTACATATAAATCTGAGCCACATTAAAAGATTGTATTAGAGTTCAGATAGGGCAGAACATTTTGACCACATCTATGGTCAAATTCCTTTGATAAAAGCTGTCTGAAATGATATAGGTTTTCCTGCTTGAACAATGGGTTGGACTAGAAGACCTCCAAGGTCCCTTCCAACTTCTGACAAAGCCTGCATTTTAAAAATATCATTACCATTTACTTTGATGAGAAAGAAATCGGGTTGCCACCCCAACATCTTAAAAAAAATTCCCATAAGAATATCCAGCCGACCTTTGGAGGGACAAATATATATATAATTAAGTGCCGCAGCAAGGCATTGTTCAAGATCTACAATTAGTTGGAATTTAGGGAAATGACAGGGATTTTTTTTTCATCTTTTTGTCTATTTCAAAAATCAAAAGTTGTTCTGTTATTCTTATTAAACTGAACTGCTGGATTATCCAAAGCTAAAAGGAGAGAGAGAGAGACTTCACTTGCAGATTCTCCTCATTCTTTTAGGCCCTGCATTTCTAGAAAACTTTTCAGATAGATTAAAGAACATCTAGAACCAGAGGAAAGGTAGGATGGAGTCTGCAGGTAGAATATGCAATGGAAGTCAAATGTACATCATGCTACTGCATCTTGACAAATTCTTATCTGCATGTAAAAAGAAACAAGCCAGCTGCGATGCTTTTAAAAAGACAATTTAACTAACCACTTAACTATTTTTAATATATACAATTTGGCTGATGCTATATGGATATTAGTTTAAAATTTGTACCTATAATTTGTAAGATTGAGAAGAAATTATTTACGTGAGTAAGAAGCATAGAATCATGCCAATGTCAAGGAATATACCCAATAGTATATCTTTGGCAAAAAGGCTTTGCAGTATTACTTTAGTAGGAAGCTGGCTGTATCTCTCCCTCCCAAACCTGCTCATTATCAGCAGATAATAGGTTTTGTGCAGTATTGGAACAATAGTCATCAGCAATTAGTACAAATACAAGTCAGCAGCCAAACAATAAAATACACACTGATATTTTTAGAGATAGTAGAATTTCAACAGCCCCTTTTATGTATTTGTTTTACTTTAACCTTTCTCAGGTTTCCATTTCCCACTTCTTACATCAAAGGATGTAACATAGAACATATTACACAATTTCTTTATTTATCCTAGAACATGTCTGCTTTGTCTAGCAATCACAGGTGACTCAAATGAACATAGGATATTGAGATCTAAAATTATTTATGGCCATCACTTTGGGGAGGGAGGGTTGATAAGCAAACACTGAAAAAAATAAAATGGTAAGCAAAGTATTTGGAGACAAAAGATAAGAAGAAAGATAGTTAAATCAGGTTTGCATAAACACCATTCATTATATTCTCCTTATCATTCCATTCTTGATAATCATCTTTGCTTCA
Source organism: Laticauda colubrina (assembly GCA_015471245.1). NCBI lineage: Eukaryota > Metazoa > Chordata > Lepidosauria > Squamata > Elapidae > Laticauda > Laticauda colubrina. Next base: position 23,037,206 of record BLBF01000032.1, read on the forward strand.
ATTGTGTCCATACATCAATTCATAGATTGCCTTTTGTTCTTTTCACTTCTTTCTTTTTAGAATCTCTTCAGTTTCAGTCAAATACGACTCTCAATACGCCTACTCTTCCTTTTTATATTTGTGTTTCAATTTGATTCTCATTCTTTCTTTCTGATCAAATGATAGCAATGTGGTTTAAATGTGTTTTTCTGTTTCTTCTTTTATGGCATAAAAAAACCCTTTTCATCTTTCCAGTTAGTGTATCTTTATTCACATTTCTGAAATCTTGTAGCATAGTTATTTTTACTCTGATCTAACCCTTACCATCTTCCTACCTTATACCAACATTCCATTTGTTCCACTGCAAAATTAATCCATCTTCTAATAGTTTTTTGTACAGGATTCATACTTTCTCTTTCTGCAATCACTTCGATTCATACTTTTTCTTTCTGCAATCACTTCATTTTCACTTCTTTCCTTTTCTTCCATGATTGTTTTTTCCAAAGATCCCCTTTTGACAGTACCAAAAAAATGTCCCAAAACTGCTGTCAAAAAGGCAAATGGACATAACTTATCAAGCCAAAAAGTGTGGATAGCAATGAAAGGCAACTTAAGGCAACCATGAAGTGTCTGCCATAACACTAATAGCTGCAGGAAAATCCCCAGCCAAATAAACCAAAATGGATTTTAAAAAGGGTCAAATGAGACTGAACCTAATGCCTATGTAAGCCAGAGCCAGAGCCACAATTAGAAAAGTGTGACATTGGTGGTGGCATCAAAAAACATCAACAGCATTTCTAATTTTGCAATGCTCACAGTATGGATCACCAGTCCAAATAATCAGGGTAGTCTAGGGAAAGATAGTTGGTGGGATGGAAAATTGGTCTAATGGTGAGTTAAGGCAGAACTGAATCTGGCAGAGTCTGTAGACTACAAAGTTGTAGAATAGTAGATAGTAAAATAGTAGAAAAAATAGAAAATAAACTAAATAGAAAGTAAAGAATAGAAATCAGATAGTTAGGACTTAGGAAGCGATCAGAAAAATAGCAAATAGAAGTTAGAGATGAATAAAGAATGTAGCTTAGAAAAAAAATATGGTCTGTAGAAATAGTAGACAAAGGATGGAGACCCTGATTGTAGACTTAAAAAAAATAGGTGGTCTTTCTTTGCAATGAAAAAGCATTTTTAAAAATAAAATACTTTCCAGTCAGAATTGATAGTGTGCATATCCTGCTTGAGATCCATACCAACCCTGAAACCTAGGTAATGACAACCATACATACTTTATGGCATATATTGTAGCTCTTTGATTCAAAATTAAACCAATATCGTATTTTCCTGCATGTGTTTATCATTGGGAGATGTGGCCACAAATCTTTTCTGGCAAAGCAGCCTACAGCTGCCTTTTCTTCTCATCATCCTTGCCAGCATTTGAAATCTCAGCAGAGTAGAACAGCTGCAACAGCTTATGGGCAAACCTAATTTTGGAAATGCATATACACGCTCATGTCCACTCATCAACCCCTCCTTCTTTCACCCTTTGGTGAAATGTTCACATTTTACTACTGTACTTTAAAGACAGTAGCTGTATTTCCTTTTCTTCCACCTAATTTTCTTTCCCTCTTAATTTGGGGAGGGATGAGGAGATGGCTCGGATGGTGACTGCTACTTGCTAGAAAATTGATCTAAAAATGCCTGGATTGGGGCACTAATTTATTGTTTTACTCAGAGTTTTATATGGCATCTAAAGATTTCACGTGTAACCTGTCCAACATATTTTAACTTGGGAAGGCTATATAAACTGTAAAATAAATAAAATACAAATTGTTGTGTATGGAACTTGGTAGACTCCAAGTGCCTTAATCTGATTGGCTGAGAAGGCCGTTCTCAGATTGGCTATTAGGGAACCAATCCGATTGGCCCAACTGACGGCGGGAACACTCAAAGTACTGTCATTGGCCAAAGCCACGAGCAAGCCGGTATAAGAAGGGCTGCCGCAGCTTGGGCTGTTGTTCCATTACCATTGCCTTACTGGTTAAAATAAAAGAGCTGTTGTTGGAACCCGGTCTCACGCAACTTATTTCTAAATGGAATACTGGCAACGAGGATGGGATCGTCATAGAAGAGTGAGACCGAAGCACACGGCAATCAGAATGGAGCAAAAAAGATGGCTGGTAACAACGTGCCGCCCACACCATTCAACCCTGATGAGGAGGATTGGGAGTCGTATGTTGATCGCTTTCTAATGTTTTTAGAAGGCAAGGAACAGCAGGAGATATCTGACCAAAGTAAGAGGGCTGTCTTCCTTAAGCCCCTGTCACACTGCACCAACGGATGGAAAGAGGATGTAAAACGGAGAAAAACACTTGCCATCCGTTGGTTAACGCGATGCTTCCGTTCTGTACTCACTGCCTCCGTTTTGCTTCCTCTCTATCCGTCCAGCATCTGTCTATTGACGTTTCCTCCACTCAGAGGGTTTTGAGCTGCTCAAAACTTTTGAGCAGAAAATGTATCCAATGCGTCCGTTCTGCATCCGCTAGGCACACGGGGGACATCGGTTCTGCATCCGTTATGCATCCGCTATATCCGCTAGGCATCCGCTGCGCATTCGCGCAACTCGCATCCACTCAGACGCAGGGAGGAAGCGGAACGGACGCGGAACGGACACGCAGCATTAGTAGCACGGACGGAGAAAGGATGAAAGCGGATGCAGCTCACAAACAAAGCATTTAAAACAGAAAAAACGTTTGCAGAGGGGACCTATCTCGGATATTAAGGATGTCTAGAGGATACCTAGAGGATGCAAAGGGACACATAGGGGAAAACCTATATTGCCTATAAAAAGAGGGAGCAACTCACCTGCATCTCAATTTCAGACCAGCAGCCCAGCTGTGCAGACCTCTGCAGCCTTCATCTGGCTCTTGCTCTTCCACAGCATCCAGTCATGTCCACCTTGGATCATAACAAACTCCTTTTGGTAGCCACCATCCTTCTGCAACAGTGCGAAGCCATCTACAGGCTCTGTGAACTCTATTACAGGAAGAAAAAGAGGCAGCCAAGAAGCGTCGGGGTCCGAAGATGGATTGGGAGAAGAGCAGAGTACGGACTGTACAACAAGCTGATGGTGGAGCTCAGGAACGAAGACCCTCGTGCATTCCAGAACTTCATGAGGATGCCTCCAGCCATGTTTGACGAAGTTGTACAGCGGCTGACAACCAGGTTGACCAAGCAGAGCACCAACTTCTGGCCCAACCTGGACCCGGGGCTCAAGGTGGCACTGACTCTGCACCACCTGGCCTCAGGGAGCCCCTACAGAAGCATGCAGTACGGCTGGAGGGTGCCACTCAACACCATCAGCATTGTGGTCAGAGAAGTGGTGCAGGCCATCATCGAAGAATACCTGGAGGAGCTCCTCCAGTGCCCCTCCACTGAAGAAGGATGGAAGAAAGTTGCAGAGCAGTGGTATCAAAATTGGAACTTCCCCCACACCGTTGGAGCCATAGATGGCAAGCACATGGCCTGCAAAGCACCAGCCAAGTCGGGGTCCACTTATTTCAACTACAAGGGCTTCTTCAGCATCATCCTCTTCGCCATGGTTGATGCTGACTACAAGTTCATGTACATCGATGCTTCAGGCAACGGGTCATCTTCAGATGCCCAGGTATACAACGCCAGTCACCTCAAGGAGGGGCTGGAACGCAACCTCATAATGGGCTTCCCAGATCCAGACCCCCTGTCCAACGACACGCAAGATGTGCCCTACTTCATCGTGGGGGGTGATGCCTTCTCCCTCAGAACCTACCTCATGAAGCCCTACACTTCCAGACTCCTCACCCGTGAAGAGAGGATCTTCAACTACAGGCTGTCCAGGGCAAGGCAGGTGGTGGAGAACGCCTTTGGCATCCTGGCCAACAGGTTTCAGGTACTTCTCACCACCATGCAGCATCGCCCAGAGACTGCGAGGAACATCGTGAAAGCTTGCTGCATCCTGCACAATCTCATGTGCACCCGCTACCCAGTGTTGCAGAACAGGCTCATGGACCGCCAACAAGGCAATGTGGACATGGAGCCTGGGGAATGGAGGCAAGGGCGAAACCTGATAGACACTGAGGATGTGCAAGGCCCCAACAGAGCCTCACGTGAAGGGAAGAAGCAGCGCAATATCTTGAAACACTGGTGCAACTCGCCAGCTGGAGCAGTGGAGTGGCAAGACAGGATGATAGATGATTAATGGATGCTTCCTTCAGCCTGTCTCATCACACTGATGAGGTTGGGTGATGTATGTTGGGTGGGCCTACAATGAACAGGGAATTTAATGAAGAGTTGTGTTTATGTTCAAATGTGTGGATCAATGCTTACATTAGTATTGATAATGAAGGGCCATAGGTGTGGCACCTGGGAAGGTGGACCATACAGTCCCACTATGCTTGCACTGGAGGTTTATCTATCCCACAGCTATCTTAACCCATGCCACAGCAATCCTAACCCATCCCAAAGGTATCCCTGCCCATCCCACAGGTATCCCTGCCCATCCCACAGCTATTACCCATCCCACAGGTATCCCTGCCCATCCCACAGGTATCCCTTCCCATCCCACAAGCATGCAAAGGCTTAAACCATTTCTAAAAGTTTCCACCAAGACTTTATTCACATAAATAAATGAAGCAAGTGTGTGAAGCAAAGATAAACTTTATTAATCACAAGCTGTAAAAGAAAAATGACCCAAGTCAAGTGTCCAAATAAAGACTACAGGTAGCCACCCAGTTTCTGGCACTCCTCTTGGTCGCTTGGAGGTGTGCCCAGTCTCAGGGGTGAAGGGTCCAGTTGCTGTGGAGGTGGTTGCTGCTGCAGTGTTGGTCTGAAGCCCCACTGGGGTGCCTGGCCCCGAGAGGACAACAGGTGACGGTGTGTTGAGAAAGCTTTCGAACAGCTGGCTCAGACCCGTGATGTTGAGAGCTCCTTCCTCCATCCCATGTGGTGTCAGCCCCAGTACCGAGGACAGATATTCTGAGGCCGGGCTTGGCTGTGGGGTGGAGGAAGGAGCAGTGTAGTGGGGCTGTCTGGTCTGCAGCTGGGTGAGGACTGGGGTTGGTGGCATCTGTGGCATGGGTGGCATCGGTGGCATCGGTGGCACCATTGGTGTGGGTGGCATCGGTGGAACTGGTGGCAACGGTGTCGTCTGATGACTTTGTGCCTGGACTGGGAGAGGCTGCTGCCTGTGCTGCTCGACCTCCTGGTAGCCGTAGCCCTGGTAGGTGAGGGCCTGTGGAAAGCCTTGGAATGGGAGGCACATCACCTGGGGTGGAGGAGCAGACCTGGACTGGGTGGGAGCAGGTTCCTCTGGATCTGGAGGGTTCTGAAGCAGCTCGGTGATCCGGTCCTTCACCACTTGTTACTGGGGTTCCGCCATGTCCGTGAGGGTCTGGTTCACATAGGTGAGGAGAGGCTTGCGGTTGGAGGATGAGGAGTCGGTGTGGACCAGCTGAGAGAGGAGATCTATGCTGCTCCGAATGGTGTCCCTGATCTCCAGCAGGACAGTGTGGCTCTGCCCCTCCTGTCTGGCTCTCTGCCTTTCTGTGGAGGTGGAGCTGTGGGTGGATGCGGGTAGGGCTATGGTGGAAGTGCCGTCTCCTTTCTCCCACTACACCAGGGAGTCCTCCACGCGCTCCTCCACGGTTAAAACACCTGTCCACGGGTTCTCCGCCGTGGCACGCTCCACAGAAACCTGCCTGGAGACAGGAGCTGACTCTCCACCGGAAGAGGACTGGCTCTCAGCAGGCTGCCAGAGAGAGAGGGTCATGAGAGGGGCTGCTGCTGCTCCTCGGTGGTGGATCTCACCCTCCAGGAAGCTGCACCTGGCCATGACATAGGTCTCTCTGTCCATCAGCTTAACCGTGGCCTGGCCAGATTTCTTGAGGTGCAGCTTCCCGTACTAGGTGTGCATGTGCTTCCACCAGCCGAGGAGCACATCCGATGTGTAGCCCAGACTCTCCGCCTTCTCTCTCCAAGTAGCCTGCTTCCTTTTGGTGTCCCTGTACAGCCGGTGTCCCTTCTGCCACAGATAGTCATTCTCTCTCAGCCACTCCAGCACCTCATCCTCGTGTTCCTCCTCAATGGAGTATTGCCTCCTCTCCCATTCCCGCATATGCCTCTTCCTCCCTTTGGCAGGACCAGATTGGCCCTCATCAGAGGGGCTTCCAGTTTGTAGGGGCTGCTCCTCCACACCACCACCAGCAGCAGCAGCAGCAGGATCATCATCATCAGCAGCAGCAGCAGCAGCAGTAGCAGCTTCACCAGCACGATCATAATCAGCAACAGCAGCAGCAACAGCAGCAGCAACAGCAGCAGCAGCACCAGCAGGATCATCATCATCATCATTATCAGCAGCAGCAGCAGCAGCACGAGCAGGACCAGGAGCACAAGCAGGACCAGGACACGAGCAGGACCAGGAGCACGAGCAGGACCAGCAGGACGAGCAGGACGAGCAAGACCAGGAGCACGAGCAAGACCAGGAGCACGAGCAGGACCAGCAGGACGAGCAAATCCAGGACCATGAGCATGACCAGCAGGATGAGGAGCAGGACCAGGAGCACCAGCAGTACCAGGAGCAGGACCAGGAGCACCAGCAGGTCCAGCAGGACCAGGAGCACCAGCAGGACCAGGAGCACCAGCAGGACCAGAAGCACCAGCAGGACCAGCAGGACCAGCAGGACGAGCAAGACCAGGAGCACGAGCAGGATGAGCAGGACGAGCAAGTCCAGGAGCATGAGCAGGACCAGCAGGATGAGCAGGACAAGGAGCAGCTTCAGCAGAGTAAGCACAAGCAGAAGCACCACCACCGGGAACAGCCTCAGCAGAGTAAGCACGAGCAGAAGCACCACCGCCAGAAGCAGCATCATTAGCTCCTCCAGAAGTAGAAGCAGCAGAAGCCCCAGCCATAGAAGAGCGAGCCCGTGCTGCAGAAGCCCCAGCAGAAGCAGAGTGAGGGCCAGGGGGCGGGAGGGTGCCCCTGTCCCTCTTGCCAGGGCTGGCAGCAGATGGCTGAGGCTTCCTCTTTTTTTCCCATGGTTGTGGGGTTGCTGGCTGGCAGGGAGGCTGGCAGGGAGGCTGGCAGGCAGGCTGGCAGGGAGGCTGGCATGCAGTAAGGCTGGCAGGCAGGCAGGCACCAAGGCTGGCAGGCAGCAAGGCTGGCAGATAGGCAGGCACCAAGGCTGGCAGGCACCAAGACTGGCAGGCAGGCAGGCACCAAGGCTGGCAGGCAGCAAGGCTGGCAGGCAGGCAGGCAGCAAGGCT
>BLBF01000032.1:23075582-23103990 GCA_015471245.1 Laticauda colubrina
GAGAGAGAGAGAGAGAGAGAGAGAGAGAGAGAGAGAAATGATAGATAGGTATTGATGTGTATGTATGTGTGTATATATGTATACATATTCACAGAATAATACACTTTCATCATAAGAGATTATTTTCTGAATTTGAAGAAGTGAACTAAAATTTGCATTTATCCCATAATCATCTATTAGTTTTTAGATCCCTGAAGACTCTTCATTGGTTTTACTACTGAATTCAATTATCTTGATGGTTAACTTCAGTGGTATTTAAGAAGCCAAGCTGTGCACAGGATTGTAGAAAAGATTTGCAAGAATTGAGTTGTTAAATCAAAGTTGAACAGCTTATGAGAGGTCAGCTCTGCTGCAAGTTAAAGATAAGTACGATTCATTTAATTCAGTACTAAAGCCCAGCTGCTTTAGTACAAGTTAAAATTATTAGTGTTTCCTAAATTATTATTCTTCTTTGAAGGATATACTCATTTCAGTCTTTATCTTTATATTTAACTTTTTCTCAATCATTTTTCTTCTACCCTTGCATCCATTTGAATAAAACTAAAAATTGAGAAGTATTGTGCCTAAAGGACTATCCAGACTGTCACAATACTATTTTAAATGGTATGCAACTTTTAAAGTAGTTCCATCTTGCAAGGTTATTTGGGAAGAGTTTGTCCATGGAACTTGAGGAAGTGGACAAGGCATCTGCAGCTGCTAATCTGGCCTCTTGTATTAGATCTGTGTGCCTCCTGGCTAATTAAGGCTACATGGGAGAGGACATGTGAGTGGGTCCAAGAGGTAGCTAGTTCCTCCTTGAGAAAGGGAGTTGCCCCACCAGCTCTTAAAAAGGAGGGGTTTTTTTTAGTATTTATTTGATTTGTCAATCACTTACAAGATACAGGTATAAGAATAAATATAGTTTTGAATACGTGAGATAGTTACTTATAAGAATAATAAAAAACAATAGGATAGGAACAGTAGGCACAATTGGTGTGCTCCTAGGTAGTCTGGACAGCTTTTGCCAAATCTCTAACCTTTCTAAGGCAGGTGATGAAGAAAGTGGTCACACGGCAGCTTTAGAGAAGCCTGGAATGAGGCAAATTATCTAGATCCCTTTTCAGTCCAGGGTTTGGGACTGCAGGCATTGATCACATTTAGGATGACCTCTGGTGGAAATGGGATGGAAGTAGTACTCTTCCTGACCTCTCAGAAGGGTTTGATACAATTGATCATGGTATTCTTCTGGGCTGGCTTCAGGAATTGGGGGAAGATGGCACTATAATTTTGCTGGTTTTCCTCCTTCTTGGACCAATTTCAGGCAGTCAGTGTTGAGAAAGAGAGAGCAACCCAGGCTTAGTTTTCTTACATTGGGTGTTGCCTCAGGTTCTCCCCTTCTATTTAACATTTACATAAGGCTGTTAGGTGAGGTGATCTATCAGTTTGGGGTGAGGCCTCATCAATATGCAGATAACACTCAGCTTTATATCTTTATCCTAGACTCTTTGAGTGATGCTGTGGTCATCTTATCCCAGTATCTGGAGGCTACTGGAGACTGGATGAAGCAAAACAGGTTCCAACTCAACCCTAGCAAGATGGAGTGGCTGTGGGTATTTTGGACTCTCTGGAGCTAAGGTTCTTCCATTTGTAGTTCTGAATGGAGTTACACTATCACAGACAGACCTGGTGCAAAATGGGGGTCTTCCTAGACTTGCTCAAACAGCAGGTGGCAGCTGCAGCTAGGAAGCCTTTGCACACTTTTGTGTGATGCATCAGTTGCACCCATGCCTGGAATGGGAGGGTCCTATTCACAGTACCTCATGCATTTATAACCTCTCATTCAGACTAACGGAACACACTTTACACAGGGATGCCTCTGAAGAGCATTTGAAAAGTTCAATTGGTAAGAATGCAGCTATGTGGGAAGCAAACTGTGTAAAATATACACACTAACTCCAAATCTGTGTGACCTGCATTGATTACCAGTATATTTCCTCATGCAATTCCAAGTGTTGGTTGGCACCTTTAAAGCCCTACATGGTTGGGACCAGGTTACTTGAAGGTTCACCTTTTTCCAAGATTCACTACCCATCCCACCCAATCTAATAGAATGAGCATGATGCAAATTATGCTCATTACCCAAATGGTGTTGGCTGGCAATGAATGATCTTTAATGTGTGTCCACAAAGTTTATGAAAACGTAAAGACACTGAAAAGAATACCAGAAAGATCAAGCTATCAATGAGAATCAAAAAGAGAAAGTGAGGAGGGTCAGGGGAGGAAGAGGAGAAGGAAGAAGAAATTTCTAAAAAGGAAAAATGAGACAATTCTTTGTCAAAGCCTAGAGTGAAAGAATATTCTTTCAAAGCCTAGAGTGAAAGAAATGAAATATTCTTTCATTTTTAGGCTGACATATTGGAATTGTCTTGTCATACACTGTAAAATGATAGCTAAATATTTTAGAGAACTGCTACTTTCATGACTAACTGAACAGACTAAGCACCAGTTCTTTAATTTCTTATCTTTTATTAATTTAGAATACTCCTTTAAAATATGTGTTAAGAACTTGCCTATGTGTGACACTTAAATAAATAAAAGAATGTTGATGAAGAAAGAGAAACTTCATGTCTGAATAGAAATCAGAAATCAAAACACAAGTTCCAGAAGCTCAAATGATTGTTATTAATTTTTTACAGATCTCTCATATAATTTTTAAAGAATACTTTCAAGGAATATCCCTACCACAGCTCTTTTCCCTTTGCTAGTTTAGTAGTCACTTCTGTCCTCAGTCTTGCAAGTAAATGTTGCAGATTTCACAAAGATGCACCTAGAACATATGTTACACAAACTTCTTTGGAATAATAGGCTAGAGTAGACTCTGATGCAATATGCCTTAAATTTGTGCAATGCCACTGACCCTTCCCCAGCTAGATATAAAGCATAGGTAAAAGCCACCCATTGTTTTGATACAATATAAGCTGCAAATAAATTTAAATAAATAAAAAGAAACTCTTTCTCTGATTTAACTCAACATTGCCAGCTTCAATCACCTTGAGAGCCTCAGTAGTGCTAGACAAAAAAAACCCTGCCATCTCTGATGCAAATATTTCAAAGCATGGTACTCTGCAAAGAAAACTGTCCCCCTTTTTTTAAAAAGCTCCACTGCAAAACAGAGACACAAGTAACTTCTCACTCTCACTTCCCCAGCATCTCCACCTACCAAACCTATCTGATTCTGACAACTATACAATCTGCTTGCTCTTTACAGTGGCAAGCTGAAGGCCCTTTCTCAAGATTGCAACCTGACATAGAGCAAGGAGTATGTCTGGTTCTCAGTCCATCTATCCATGGCAACCCATACCATTCCAAGTTTCAGCCTGTCCCACTACCTCAAAGCCTCAACAAGAAGGATTTATGATGAAGAAATGGGCCTAGGCTGCAACAGTGTAGCAACAGATGGACAGAGACACAGCCACCACATGACAAGCCTGCCATATCCTTCTCCCAGACTAAGGAAACATGCATAGCACTCAGCTGAAATCAGAAAGTTACTGCTCCCATACTAATTATCCACTAAGCCTCTCTGATCTAATACCTACCAAACCCTTCAGGCTACAAGGTCTGCATACAGGCCACAAAGTTGACTCCCGATTTTCAGTGGTGCTAATACTAACTTGCATAAGGATTATGCATACTGTATATAATATATAATACCCCAATTCCACATTTTTTGGGCTATTAATCTCCTTTTAGCAGTGCGTTGTTTGTTTGTTTTTTACTTGTGACTTGCCAAACCACAAACTCTTCCACATGATATATAATTTATTATCATTGCATAATCACCTTCACCTTTAGTCAGATGGTGCCTTATTGCTCAGTTTCCTTCAGTTATTTTGCTTGCCTTTTCAGAACTTTAAAGGATCCCTCTTGTTTCCAACCTTCACTGAAGTTTTCAGTCAAACATGCCTTCAATACACTTGAAAGGCTGCAGCAAACAGCAGACCATTTCTAAGTATTGGAGCAGATCAATGGCAGTGCTTTGCAAAAGCATTTCCACTGAAGCAAAGTGACTAATCGGGCCACATTATCCATAATGCTTAATTGCATTAAAAGAAATGTATATCTGATTTCATAAACACACATACACACACACAAACACACAGAGAGTATATACATACATAGTATACAGAGAGAGAGAGAGAGAGTATATACATGCATAGTATACACACGCACACACACACACTGGTTAAGCTCAACAGTTAAGAAGTTGTCAGCTGGAAAGCTGACAACCTGAGTTTGAAACCCGAGTGCTGTGCGATGGCATGAGCTCCCATTACTTGCCCCAGTTCCTGTCCACCTAACAGTTTGAAAGCATGCAAATGTGAGTAGGTAAAAACAACCACTGGTTAAGGATTCTATGTTTCACTACATGCTCTCCACTGCAATGTGATGTCATGTTGGCACATGACCTCAGAAATGTCTTCAGACAACTCTAACTCTCTCACCTAAGAAAGGGAGAATTGGAGATGACTGGACAGGGGAAACCTTTTCCTTTAAATTTCCATTATCTTTACCTTTATACATGCATGCATACACACAGAGAGAGACACATCTCTTAGAATTTGCTGTAGCTCACTGAAGTCTTTTGTTTGCTTAACGTAATGTATCTTCATATAAGTCTTCCTATTTTATTTTTCTCTCCCTTTATGTTATTTGTTTTACTATCATGTGTCTGCTTCTATTATCTTAGCAATTCAGATGTTATAGTCTGCTAGTGTTTGAAATGTGTACCTCTCTCTTTCTCATTAGCTATGATAATGTGTTTAAGCAAAGTCAGTCATATTATGAGAAATCATAATAGAAGGAAACTAGGAAAATGAGTACATCAGAAAGAGATTATCAAGAACATAGAAAGCTTCCTTATTTCAGAATCAGCTATCTATTAATGAAACACAGTACCATCTACTCTGTCACTGGGTGTCAGTTTATTATTCATCCTACAAGGACTTTCAAATGTGATCTATTTTAGCTGAAAATGTGAAGGACTGCCTCTGTTTGCACAATTCCTTCCCTATTCAAAGGTAAGTTTTTATAAAAAACAATTTACTGAATGATCAATAGGGGCATGTCCACATTTCTGCCCAGCCCATGATCAATATGAGACTATCCCCCTTTTATTCTCAGTCTAACACAGATGCAGTCAACATTCATGTTTTCCCATTTCACTTAAAAACTACTGTTTTCCAACCTGGGCCATCTTAAACCCTTCAGAGGGGATGGTCTCCAGGGATGGCAACCTCAGCACCAATTGGTTACAATGGTTGGCATGTCTCCCCCCTCCAGAAAATGTTCAATGCCCTGTGAAGCCAGACTTCTATGCTTCCCCACTAGTGCATGTTTGTGCATATGTGGTTGAAGTAACAGTGCCCACTAACGCAACTAATTTTCCCCACTCCCTGCTCTTTAGGCTCCATTCAGTCTTTAAATCTCCTTGTGGCACTCTTTCAGTTTCTGCCCAGCCTCGTTAAATCATAATCTTCCTTTTTCTTTGAAAAAAAATTAAACATAAGTTGCAATGTAAGGTTGTTGTTTGCTTCTGTAGCACAAAGTTGAATTTGTCAGGTAGGAACAGACCCTAAAAGGAAAGTCCACGAGTCAGCTAGTTTGAAATACTTTGAGAAGTCAAGAAGTAAGAAAATGATCAACCAGGTCCTATGCTGGCTGCAGTCCAGTTAACTCAAGTTCAGAAACTTGAACTTCAGAAGTTGTCTGAAGAAATAGTTGAGAATAGCACTTAGGACAACAGCTTAGACTGCTGGGTGGAACTATGCCAATTTTTATTATACAGATGAAGATGAGGTAGTCCTCATCTTCTGACCTTAATGAAGCTTGCCCAACAGGGTCATAAGTTGTGACAGTCATAAAATCCAGTCAGTCATGTGATCGACCCAAATTTACCACCTTTTTTGTAGCAGACATTAAGTGAATGCAGCTGTCATAAAAAGATTGTTGTAGCCATTAGATAAAGTAATGGTTCTCTATGGGTAAGGTTTTGCCAAAAATGAGAAATAAATGCCAGGTTTGATAAAATTGTTTTTCAATATGATCCCGTGACTGCAGGATACTATAAAGAGTCATAAATGAATCTGAAACACCCAAAGTTCAGTCATATGACTGACGAAGGAAGAACAACCATCAGAACTTCAAATCCAGGTCATAAGTTAGTCCCAGTGTAGGCCCACTGTAACTTCAAAGGCTCACTAAGTGGCCGATCAAAAATACCTGTATCTGGTTGATTAACCATGATGTAGATAAGATACAAATACAACAAAATAAAGACTAAGTAAAGAAGCTCTTCGGAGTTTTGGAGCACATGGCAGATGGTGGGATGGTTAAAGAAAGAGAATCCCTAAAATTTTAGATTGCCTCAAGAAAAATGGTAGGAATGGAAGAAGACAAGTTCTGTATCAGAGATAAGTTTTTCTGCCTTGAGTTAACTGGATGCTGGAGAAACAAGCAACTCTAAAGCAAGCTGCAGCTTGTTCAGTATCGCTATGTCAGTGGTCCATTAAGATGGAGTCCATTAAGATGCCAATCCCAACATACAAAAGGTTTTGTTATTATTGATCTGGATTCCATTATTTTCTTGTATCAGTTAATAGTTTGAAGCAGGGGTAGGATGCTCCTGGCTCGGTCCGGTTCTATAGAACCAGTTGCTCTGAAGAGCAGCAGACACCGAACCAGTTCAGTGTCTGCTGCTCTGTTTGTCCCAGCTGCCCACCCGGGCTCTTGGCTGTCCTTTATTTCCTGCTTTTTCAACCTCAGCTGATTTGTGTGGCACAGCTGAAGTTGAAAAAGCAGAAAAGAAGAGGAGTTTGTGCATCACTTGTCAGCTGTCCAGGAAGCACAGCTGAAGTTTTTTTGGAAATGGTCTACACACGCGCACTAAATGCACTCTCACCAGGGGAGAGATTCTACCTGTCAGAGAATTGGCAAATGGCGACACTGGCTGGCACCATCCCACCATCTCCTTACCTGGTATGTGCGCCATCAAACTTGTTGGCTTTTTTCCTCTTTTTTTCCTGACCATCAGCTGTTCTCCTGTGCCAGAAGATTTAGATTAGCTAGAAAGCAGGAAATTGTTGGATTTCTTGCTTTCTAGCTTATCTAAAAGCAGAGCTGAGCCTGAAGCTTCTTTTATTCACTGCAGACTCAGGTAGCCAATTTCAGAAAGATAGATCTCTGAATGAATCTGTGATTCTGTGAGCAACTCAATCTGCCTGTCTTCTTTGCCTGATTTTGGGTAAAAGTAGCTCTTTTTTAATAAAAATAATTCAGTATTGAAATAAATATTCATAATATTTACATAAAAGCCATGCCCAGCCAGGCACATAACCAAGCCACATCCACAAATGAGGCCACACCCACAGAACCAGTTGTTAAGAAATTTGAATCCCACTCCTGGTTTGAAGCCTTGTGGTTTCTTTTATTCTGTTCATACCTTTCATAAAATATTAAGTTGAATGTATGTGTGCATGCTCATTATGTAGCCATTTCCATCTTCAAAGACCTGTATGTGTGAATGAAAACAGATAAAACCCTAATTCCACTGAATTCATTCGCACTATTGAAATTCTTTTTTTTTTTTGGTTAAGTTTTATTGATTTTTAAAAACAAACAAAAAACAAACAAAACATAAAAACTTCCAACTTTCTTCCATAAATATACAAGCAGTGTGTCGGTTGGTTTGCAAATTTTTTGTGCTTCAATTTCATAGTCTCAGTTACAGATACATTACATAACTCATATTATCAATCAAAAATTGAATATCCTAGTATTATTATTAATCAATCATTTGACTGTAATTTTGTTCATTCATACTTTGTGAGATAGCTATACTTTACGTAGTTTATTTTATAACAATTCATATAGTCCTCCCAAATCTATCCTAAAAATATTATATATATATTATAATAATAAAAAAGAAAAGAAATACATCTTTATATGTTCATTATTTTCTAAAATTCTATTATTATATTTTGTTATTTAGCCATTGATAGAAAAGGTCCCAAATTTTGTAAAATTGTTTATCCTCTTGTTCTCTAATTTCAAATGTCAATCTACTCATTTCAGCACATTCCAGTATTTTCTTGATAATTTCCTCCTGCTATGGTATTTTCTCATTTTTCCAATTTTTAGCAAATACAATCCTAGCTGCTGTTAATACATTTACAATCAAATATTTTAGATCTTTGCTGTATGTATCAGGTAGAATTCCCAATAAAAATATCTCTGGTTTTAAATCTATATGCTTTTTACTCATTTTTTCCAACCACGTGTGGATTTTAGTCCAATATTTTTTTGCATCCGCACAAGTCCCCCACATATGGTAATATGAGCCAGGTATCTGATGACATTTCCAACATCTTTCGGATTAATTCTTGAACATTCTTGCTATTCTTGTCGGGGGAAAATGCCACCTGTAAAACATCTTATACAAATTTTCTTTATAAGCTGTTGACATTGTCATTTTATAATTTTGAGACCACAATTTTTGCCATTTCTCTAGATCAATCACATATCCAAAATTCTTCCCCCAAGCAATCATAATCTCTTTAACTTGTTCTTCTAGTTTAATTTCTAATAAATATCCATACAATTTTTTAATCAACTTTTCATCAGTACCTGTCAAAATCTTATCTAAATCAGTCAATTTATTATAGAAACCTGTTTTAAAATCTTTTTCATACCTTGAATGTATCTTTGCATAAGAAAACCAATTCATCTTTATACCTTGTTCCTCTAGTTTTTGCATAGATTTAAGTTCACCCTTTTCATTCAAAATTTCCCCATATCTAACTGTTTGTTCCTTCTTATATGTTATAGGATAAGAAAATGCTTCAATAGTCGATAACCGGACTGGAATTTTCAAATAATATTGTCTTTTAATCTTCTCCCAATTTAACCACAGAGACTCCCATATATGATGTCTTCTAAAATAACCATGTATTTTAGTTCCCTTATCCATAGAAAGGCATGCCACGCCAACAACAGATCATGTCCTTCTAATGCCAACAATCTAGTATTTCTTAATGTTATCCATTCCTTAGCCCATGTCAAGTTTGTAGCTTGGAAGTACAACTCCCAATGAGGAAGACCAAATCCTCCTCTTATTCTAGCATCTTGTAAGAGTTTTAACTTTTTTTTCGCTTTCTTACCTTGCCATATATATTTCAACACAATTTTGTTTAAATCTTCAAAGTAGTCCTTTCCAAGTCTAATTGGTATTGTTTGAAACAAATATAAAATTCTGGGAAAAATATTCCTTTTGATTGTTGAAATTCTCCCTATTAGTGACAATTGTAGGTTCTCCCATTTCATCAATTCTAGTGCTATCTGTTGTTTAAGGCTAGGTCCCACTGGCCGACGGATGCAAAACGTATGCATAAAGGACAGAGTGGATGAGCAAAATTTCGGGGGTGGCTCCATCCGTTGTCATCCACTCCAAAAAGTGGTGAAAATTTGCATAAGCAGAATGGAAAAGAACGGAAAAGAACGGACGTGGGTAGTATGTAGCGGGGATGTTAAACAGATGTTCATAGGAAGCCTAGCGGATGAAAGCGGATGGAAGCAGATAACACCTCTGAAGGGGTTCCGGGGGAGAATTTCAAAGCGGACGCATAGCAGAAGGGGCGGATGCATAGTAGATGAAGCAGATGCATCACGGACGCCTATAGGAATCAAAGGGGATGCCACACAGATGTATATCGGATGCAAAGCATTCACTGCGCATGCGGGGAGTGTGATTTGCATCAGCTCCATGGATATATAAGGATGCAGCATGCACGCAGTCAGCATACAGGGGAAAGACATGCTGCCATGCATATCTTGTAGGAACACCATGGTTCGTCAGTCAGGCAAGAAGAGGAAGCCCATGCCTACTTGTTCAAGCCCTGGCAAGTTGAAGAAGGGCAGAACCAGCATCCCACCCCCTGGCACTGACTCTGAAGCTGCTGCTGCTGCTGCTGCTATGGTAGACCAGCCCCAAGGCCCTCAAAGCCCTGCTGCTGAAGGCCCTGCTGCTCAAGCCCCTGAAGGCCCTGCTGCTCAAGCCCCTGAAGGCCCTGCTCAAGCCCCTGCCAGAGGGAGGAAGAGGCAAGAGAAGGTGAAGGGAGAGAAGAAACAGTACACTGTTTCTGAGGAGCATGAGGATGAGGTGCTGGAATGGCTGAGGGAGAACGAGTATCTGGGACACCAAGAAGAAGCAGGCAGCTTGGAGAGACAAGGCAGAGAGCCTGGGGTACACTCCAGAAGTACTCCTGGGATGGTGGAAGTACATGCACACCTGGTATGGCAAGCTACACCTCAAGAAATCCGGGCAGGCCACTGTCAAGCTCACTGACCGGGAGATGTACATCATGGCCAAGTGCAGTTTCCTGGAAGGTGAGATCTGCCACCGAGGAGCAGCCCCTCTGAGACCCCTCTCCCTCAGACAGCCCACAGACAGCCAGTCCTCTTCCAGCCAGGAGCCAGCTACCCTGTCCAGGCAGGTGTCTTCAGAGAGCCCCACAGCAGAGACCCCCCCCAACAGCTGCACTCCCCATGCCAGTGGACTTGGAGGATCCGGTGGAAGATAACACCCTGCTGTCACAAATGGAGGAAGAAGCAGCAGCCACCAGAGGCCAACCCACCCCCACCCCCAGCTCCAGAGGATGCAGGAAGAGAGGCAGACTGGAGGGCCAGGACCACAGTGTGCTGTTGGAGATCAGGGACACAATAAACACCAGCACAGAACTTCTCTCTCAGCTGGTCCACTTGGACAGAGCATCCTTAGGCCAGAACACTTTCATCACCTACATGAGCCAGACCCTGAGGGACCTGCCCGAGGCCCAGTACCGGGTGATGAAGCAGAAGATCACAGCACTTCTGCACAACACTCAAGGCCCAGCTGAAGCTGCTCCTACCCAGTCCAGGTCTGCTCCTCCACCCCAGGTGATGTCACAGCCCTTCCACGGCTTTCAACAGCCCCTCACCTACCAAGGCTACGACTACCAGGACTTCCCACAGCAGAAACAGAACTTCCCAGTCCAGGCCCAGGTTCATCGGATGCCACAGGCACCAGTCCTCACCCAGCTGCAGACCAGACAGCCCCACTACACTCCTCCTTCCTCCACCCCACAGCCAAGCCCGTCAACAGACAATCTGTCATCAGTATTGGGCCTGACATCTCAAGTCCTTGATGAAGGGCCTCTCAACCTCATGGGAATGAGTCAGCTCTCGGATAGCTTCCTGAACACACCACCACCTGTTGTACCCTCGGGGCCAAGCACTCCGATGGTACCTCAGACCAGCACTCAAGCCACAGCCACCTCCACAGTCCCTGCCCGCTTAACAGCTGAGACCATGGACATGACTCAGAGTGACTGAGAATAGTGTCAGAGACTAAGTTGTATTTGTTAAGTTTATTCTTGCTTAAGACACTTGGTTCATTTTGCTTATTTAATAAAGTCATAAAGATTACCTAAGAAAGTTAATAAAGGTTATCTTTGCTTAAGACACTTAGTTTACTTGGTTCATTTTGTTTCCTTAATAAAGTGTTGGTGAAAACTTTGAAAAAATGGTTAAGCCTTTGCATGCTTGTGGGATAGATAGGGATAGTTGTGGGATAGATAAACCTCCAGTGCAAGCATATTGGGACTGTATGGTCCACCATCCCAGCTGCCACACATATGGACCTTTATTATCGATAATAATTTATTCATTGATCAACACATTTCAAAATAAACAAAGCTCTTTATTAATGCCCTATTCATTGTAGGACCACTCAACATACATGGCACAATCTCATCAGTGTTATGCAACAGCCTCAAGGAAGCATCCATTAATCATCTATCATCCTGTCTTGCCACTCCACTGCTCCAGCTGGGGAGTTGCACCAGTGTCTCAGGAGGTTGCACTGCTTCTTCCCTTCACGTGAAGTTCTGTTGGGGCCTTGTAAATCCACAGTGTCTATCAGGTTACCTCCTTGCCTCCATTCACCAGGCTCCATGTCCCTATTCCCTTGTTGACGGTCGACAAATCTATTCTGCAAGACTGGGTAGCGGGTGCGCATGAGATTGTGCAGGATGCAGCAAGCTTCCACGATCCTCCTCACAGTCTCTGGGTCATGCTGCATGGTGGTGAGAAGTATCTGGAACCTGTTGGCCAGGATGCCAAAGGTGTTCTCCACCACCCGCCTTGCCCTGGACAGCCTGTATTTGAAGATCCTCTCTTCACGGGTGAGGTATCTTGAACTGTACGGCTTCATGAGGTAGGTTCTGAGGGAGAACGTGTCATCACCAATGAAGTAGGGCACATCTTGTGTGTCATTGGGTAGGGGGTCTGGACCTGGAAAACCCATGATGAGGTTGCGTTCCAGCCCATCCTTGAGGTCACTGGCATTGTATACCTGGCCATCTGAAGCTGACCCATTTCCTGAAGCATCGCTGTAGATGAACTTGTAGTCAGCATCAACCATGGCAAACAGGATGATACTGAAGAAGCCCTTGTAGTTGAAATAAGTGGACCCTGAGTTGGCTGGAGCTTTGCAGGCCATGTGCTTCCCATCTATGGCTCCAACGGTGTAGGGAAAGTTCCACCTCTGATACCACTCTTCTGCAAGTTTTCTCCAGCCTTGTTCAGTGGTGGGGCACCTGAGGAGCTCCTCCACATATTCTTCAGTGATGGCCTGTACCACTTCTCTGACCACTTTGCTGATGCTGTTGTGTGGCACCTTCCACGCATACTGCACGTTTCTGTATGTGGTTCCAGAGGCCAGGTGCCGCAGAGTCAGTGCCACCTTCAATCCAGGGTCCAGGCTGGGCCGGAAGTTGGTGCTAGGCTTGGTCAACCTGCATCTCAGACACTCTATAAGTTCATCAAACATGGCTGGTGGCATCCTCATGAAGTGCTGGATTGCACGAGGGTCTTCATTCCTCAGCTCCACCATCAACTGGTCATACAGTCCAAACTCCATTCTTCTCATGATCCATCCTCAGACTCACACAGCTCTTGGACGTCTCCTTCTTCTCCTTCAGTGTAAAATGTGATACAGTCTGAACAGGTTTTGGTTCTGGTGATGAATGAGCACAGCTATCATACGGACTGTGTCATCATCCATGGTGGAGAACAACTGATGATGTTGAAGACCAAGACCAAGGGTAATGAAGTCTGTACACCACGGCTGCTGGACTCATACTGAGATCCAGATGATTTTCTCCCCCTTTTTATAGAAAATATCGGTTGTCCATGAGGTATCCTTCTACATACTCTAGACATAGTCCAGATATCCTACATATACGAGATACATCCCAGATACAAACATTTTGTCCGTTTTGAATACTTTATATACTATTGCATACACTTACAACCTTTCTATTTCCTTGCTACTAACGCTGTGTAGACGTTCTGCGTACCTTTTGTTTCCTCCCTCTTTCCATTTTCAGCTGCAGCGGATGTGAGTTGAGGGGATGGCCAGAGGATGCAGAGAGGATACAGTGGACGCTTAACGGATGATAACGGACATAGAATGTTTGTTGCCCATATATGTTGCGGATGTACATCATACACGGCAGAAAGTTCATCCGTTCACAAAGTTTTGTGCAGCTCAAAACTTCTTGTGTGGATGAAATCACAGTGGATGGTTGCTCGAGAGATAAAGCGTATGAAACACGTATGCAGTGAGTACACAATGGATGCATAGCATTTTCCAATGGATGGTAAGCTTTTTTTTACGTTTCACATCCTCTTTGCACCCGTAAGTGCAGGGGGACTGGGCCTTAAGTTTAGTGTAGTTGTTCTCCTTTAGTGTACTACATCTTGCTGTCAAATGTATCCCCAAATACTTAACCTTATTCATGACTTGAATTTTCAATACATCTGCCAATACTTCTTTTTGTCTTAGTAGCATATTCTTTGTCAAAATCTTTGTCTTATCTTTGTTTATTTTCAAGCCGGCTACCGTGATATATCTTTTCCAATAGTTTTGGTGCTGTTTCTTGAGGGTCTTCTAAAATAAAGGCCAAAAGCTTGCAATTTAAATTCTTCCATTTTAATTTTCATTCCTTTTATACTCTTTTCATCTCTAATGTTTCTATTTAACACTTCCAAAGTTAGTATAAATAGCAAAGGTGATAGTGGGCAACCTTGTCTTGTACCTTTTCTTGTACTGATAGCGTTTATATTCCCTCTAATATTACCTTTGCCGTTTGCTAATAATATATATCTTGTATTGCTTGAATAAATTTTCTGGCGAAGCCCATCTGTTCCAATAATAATAACATGAATCTCCAGTTCACATTATCAAATGCCTTTTGTGCATCTAAATATATCAAAGCCATTTGTTTTTCAGGGTGTGCCTCATAATTCCAAAGTGTCCAGTATTACTCTCATATTACCTTTAATTTGTTTCTTTGGCAGAAATCCATTTTGGTCAGGATGAATAAAATTATTTAAAGCCCATGTCACACTGCCCAACGGATGCAAAAAGGACACAAGGGACGAGCAAAATGTTCCATCCGTTGTTATCCGCTCTCAAAAGGGGCAAAAATTTGCATAACCGGAGCGGATAACACGGACGCGGGGAGGACGCAGGGCAGATGGAAAGCGGATGCGGAACAGAAGCCCAGCGGATGGAAGCGGATGGGAGCGGAGGGCACATCCGCTAGGCTTCTGGGGGGCCGCAGCAAAGTGGACGCGGAACGGATACAGCGGATGCACAGCGGATGAAGCGGATGCAGAGCGGAAGCCTAGCGGATGCACAGCGGAAGCCTAATGGATGACTAGCGTTAATTGCGCATGTGGGCAGGATGCACGGCGTAAGCCCCGCGGATATAAGGGAAGCAACTCGGAAGGAGGTCACCATTCGGAGGAAAGACCTGCTGCCGGACGGATTGACAGCCTTGCCTGCCCTGCCTGCATGCCTGCCTGCAAGCCTTGCTGCCAGCCTTGCTGCAAGCCTTGCTGCCAGCCTCCCTGCCAAGCTTGCTGTCTTCCTGCCTGCCAGCCTTGCTGCCTGCCTTCCTGCCAGCCTTGGTTCATGTCTGCCTGCCAGCCTTGCTGCCTGCCTTCCTGCCAGCCTTCCTACCAGCCTTGGTGCCTGCCTCCCTGCCAGCCTTCCTGCCAGTCTTCCTGCCAGCCTTAGTGCCTGCATGCCTGCCAGCCTTCCTGCCAGCCTTGGTGCCTGCCTCCCTGCCAGCCTTGGTGCATGCCTCCCTGACAGCCCCCCTGCCAGCCAGCAAACCCACAACCATGCGGAAGCACAGCAAGCTTCAGCCATCTGCTGCCAGCCCTTGCAAGAGGGTCAGGGCTACCATCCCGCCCCTTGGCCCTCACACTGGTTCTGCTGGGGCTTCTGCAGGACGGGCTCGCTCTTCTGGGGCTGGGGCTTCTGCTGCTTCTGCTTCTGGAAGAGCTGATGATAAGCACTCCAGCACCAGCCACCTCCACAGCACCTGGACCCTTCACCCCTAAGACTGAGCGACCAAGAGGAGTGCCAGAGACTCATTTTTGTTTTATAGCTTGTTGTTAATAAAGTCTATTTTTACTTCACACACTTGCTTCATTTCTTTTTTTTAATAAAGTCTTGCTGGAAACTTTTAGAAATGGTTTAAGCCTTTGCATGCTTGTGGGATGGGTTGAGATAGCAGTGGGATGGGCAGGGATACCTTTGGGATGGGTAATAGCTGTGGGATAGATAAACCTCCAGTGCAAGGGGGAGTGGGACGGGATGGTCCACCCTCCTAGGTGCCACACCTTTGGCCCTTTATTATCAATAATAATGTAATAATTATCCACACATGTCAACATAAACACCACTCTTTATTAAACGCCCTGTTCATTGTAGGCTAACCAAACATATATGGCCCAATCTCATCCATGTGATGAGACAGGCTGAAGGAAGCATCCATTAAGCATCTACCATCCTGTCTTGCGACTCCACTGCTCCAGCTGGGGAGTTGCACCAGTGTCTCAGGAGGTTGCGCTGCTTCTTCACTTCATGTGAGGCTCTGTTGGGGCCTAGCACATCCTCAGTGTCGATCAGGTTTTGCCCTTGCCTCCATTCCCCAGGGTCCATGTCCGCATTGCCTTGTTGGAGGTTCATGAGCCTGTTCTGCAAGACTGGGTAGCGGGTGCGCATGAGATTGTGCAGGATGCAGCAAGCTTTCATGATCCTCCTCACGGTCTCTGGGTGATGCTGCATGGTGGTGAGAAGTACCTGGAACCTGTTGGCCAGGATGCCAAAGGCGTTCTCGACCACCCACCTTGCCCTGGACAGCCTGTAGTTGAAGATCCTCTCTTCACGGGTCAGGAGTCTGGAAGTGTAGGGCTTCATGAGGTAGGTTGTAAGGGAGAAGGCGTCATCCCCCATGATGAAGTAAGACACATCTTGTGTGTCATTGGGCAGGGGTTCTGGATCTGGGAAGCCCACGATGAGGTTGCATTCAAGCTCCTCCTTGAGGTGACTGGCGTTGTATACCTGAGCATCTGAAGATGAGCCATTGCCTGAAGCATCGATGTACATGAACTGGTAGTCAGCATCGACCATGGCGAAGAGGATGATGCTGAAGAAGCCCTTGGAGTTGAAATAAGTGGACCCCGACTTGGCTGGAGATTTGCAAGCCACGTGCTTGCCATCTATGGCTCCAACGGTGTGTGGGAAGTTCCACCTCTGATACCACTGCTCTGCAACTTTCTTCCATCCTTCTTCAGTGGAGGGGCACTGGAGGAGCTCCTCCATGTATTCTTCGATGATGGCCTGCACCACTTCTCTGACCACAATGCTGATGGTGTTGTGTGGCACCCTCCAGCCGTACTGCATGCTCCTGTAGGTGGTC
This sequence comes from Laticauda colubrina, assembly GCA_015471245.1. NCBI lineage: Eukaryota > Metazoa > Chordata > Lepidosauria > Squamata > Elapidae > Laticauda > Laticauda colubrina. The sequence goes on from BLBF01000032.1 coordinate 23,092,436, forward strand.
CCTGAGGCCAGGTGGCGCAGAGTGAGTGCCACCTTGAGCCCAGGTTCCAGGCTGGGCCGGAAGCTGGTGTTTGCCTTGATCAACCTGGGTGTCAGGCGCTGCACAACTTTGTCAAACATGGCTGGCGGCATCCTCATGAAGTTCTGGAATGCCCGAGTGTCTTCGCTCCTGAGCTCCACCATCAGCTTGTTGTACAGTCCATCCTCCGCTCTACCTGCGAACCATCTTCGGACCCAGACTCTTTTTGGGTGGCTCCTTTTCTTCTCGCAGTAGTGTTCACAGAGCCTGCAGATGGCTTCACACTGTTGCAGAACGATGGTGGCTGCCAAAAGGACTTTGTTACAATCCACGGTGGACATGACTGGATGCTGTGGAAGAGGAAGAGGCAGATGAAGGCTGCAGAGGTCTGCACCGCTGGGCTGCTGTTCTGAAAGTGCGATGCAGACGAGTTGCTCCCCCTTTTTATAGGCAGTATAGGTTTTCCGCTAGGCATCCTCTAGGCATCTTCTAGGCATCCTGTAGACATCCTTAATATCCGAGATAGGTCCCCTCTGCAAACGTTTTTTCCGTTTTAAATACTTTGTTTCCGTGCTGCATCCGCTAGGCATCCGTTCTGCATCTGTTCCGCATCCGTTCTGCTTCCTCCCTGCGTCCGCGGATGCGAGTTGCGCGGATGCGTTGCGGATGCCTAGCGGATATAGCGGATGCATAACGGATGCATAGCAGATGCCTAGCAGATGCGTAGCCGATGCAGAACGGACAAACTGTATACATTTTCCGCACAAAAGTTTTGGGCAGCTCAAAACTTTAGGATCGGATGAAACGTCAATAAACGTATGCTGGACGGATAGAGAGGAAGCAAAATGGAGGCAGTGAGTACATCACATTTTCCAACGGATGGCAAGCTTTTTTGTCCTTTTTACATCCTCTTTGCATCCGTTGGTTCAGTGTGACATGGGCTTAAATATTTTTTGAGTCTCTCTGCCAATATTGATGCAAAAAAATTATAATCTGCATTTAATAAAGAAATGGGTCTATAATTCTTAATTTGTAATGGATCAGTCTTTTCTTTTGGAATAAGTGTAATGTAGGCTTCTGACCATGTTTTAGGTATCTTCTTCTTTAGCATAACTTCATTCATGACTTTAGCAATGGAAGGTTCAGCGATTGTTGTAATGTTTTATAGAATTCTGTGGAAGTCCATCTGGGCCTGGTGCCTTCCCATTATTTTGTTTCTTAAGTGCTTCAGTTAATTCCATCATGGTTATATTGCTTTCTAACATTTTTTCAATCTCTTTAGGTATCTTAGGTAGATTAGCATTCTGTAAATACTGTTTAACTCTTTCCTCCTCAATATTCTCTTGCTCATATAATTTCCCATAAAAGTCTCGAATGATTTCCTTCTTCTCTTTATTTCCGTGGCAAACTTGACATTGATCATCTGTTAACTGCGTTATTTTCCTTGATTCTTTTTCCTTTCTCAATTTGTATGCTAACCATCTACCTGGTTTGTTTGCATCCTCAAAATAATTCTGTTTAGCACTTCTAATTTTCTGTGCTAATTCTTCTTTCTCTATTAAACTCATTTTATGTTTAATTGTATCCAGTTTTAGCTTAATGTCTTTTTTCTGTGGCGTTTTGTATAATTCTTTTTCAAGTCTTTTATACTTATCTTCTAAAGCTTGCCTGGCTTGCCTTTTCCTGATGTTCCTTTTCCTTGTGTAGTCTATTATCAAGCCTCTAGCATATGCCTTCATTGTGTCCCATACATTCTGGATTGAAGTGTCTTCTTTTTTATTTTCTCAAAAGAAAAAAGCCAATTCTTTCTCCATCTGCTGTATAAAATCCTTCTCCTTTAGAATAGTATTATTTAACATCCATCTCGATCTTCTTTTTTGTCCTTTCCATTTAATTGTCACTGGATTATGATCTGCCCAAGTACTTGTTTCGATATTTGTTTCTTGAATATCAGATATTAGTTCTGTTGAAGTCCAAATCATATGTATTCTGGACCATGATAAATGTCTATTTGAGTAAAAGGTGTATTGTTTGGTTTTAACATTTATTTCTCTCCATATATCTTTTAAATTTATTTCATCTTTTATTTTAAAAAAGGATTTGGGGAGAGTCTTTCTATTTTGCTTTGTTGTTGTTGTTGCTATATAGTCCAGTTTATTGTCTACAATTCCATTGAAATCTCCCATCATAACTGTATTGACATAGTCCAGTTCAATTATTTTCATGTGTAATTTTTTTTATAAAATTCTTCTTGTTTATCATTCGGAGCATAAATTGCAATCGAGAGTGTTTTCATATTATTGTCCATTATTTCCATCATTAATACTCTGCCATCTTCATCAGTATAAATCAATTTTGCTGAAATGGTCTCTTTGATATATAAAACCACTCCTCTTTTCTTACATTGAGTCAAAGAAGTAAATATTTTCCCTTATTTTGGCTGTATCAACAATTGTTCATATTGTTTTTCAATATGTACTTCTTGTAGACAAATTATATCAAATTTTAGTTTCTCTAATCTGTGAAAATTTTTCCTTCTTTCAACAGCTGAATTAAGTCCATTTATATTCATTGTAATCAGTTTTTTCTCTTCCATAATTATGCTTTATAATTAGGTTTGGCAGCTCTCATAGATCTTGGTTCACGTTGTTCTTTAGTCTCCACCGATCCACCTACTGCGCCTTCTTCTTTTTCAGTCTCCATTTGGTTGTCTTGAAATTCAATTAGTGAAATCTCTTTTTCTGCCTCCTCTCTCCTTCCAAAAAATTCTGCATAAAATAATTCTGCTTTCTCGATTGAGTCAATTCTATATCTCTGTTCTTGCCATGTAAACATTAACCCTTCTGGGATTAGCCATCTATAATTCACCTCTTTTTTCAATAGCATTTTAGTCAAAAATCGATGTTGTCTTCTCATCTCTCTCACTCTTCTGGGTATTTGCTTTAAAACCAAAATCTCCTTGCCTTTGTATTTTAATGTTTTCTCTTTTACAACTTGTAATATTTGTGTTTTAATGGCTTTTTTTGTAAATCTGATATGAACTTCTCTTGGTAAGTTATTTCTCATCACATATCTTGTAAAAACTCGATATACCTCATCTACTCCATCCATCATCTTCTCTTCTGTTATTTCCAAAGCTTTAGCCAATATTTCTATCATTATCTCAGCTAGATTTTGTCCTTTTTCTTCCTCTTTGTTTTGAAATCTGAGATAGAATTCCGATCTGTCCATCTCCCATTTCAATATCCCACTTTTAACTTGTTCAACCACTGTTAATCTGATATCGATATCTCCAATCTTCTTGTCTCTTTGTTTATCTTCTTCTTCAATTTTTTGGAATCTCTCATCATACTTCACCATCATTTGTTGAATATTCTCCACCTTTTCATCAGTTTTCTCTGTTCTTTGCTCAATGTTTTCTATTCTCTTTTCAATGGTGTCTGATTTTATTATAAGGTCTTGGATTCCTTGCATAATCATCTGTAAAGTCACTCTTTCTTGATCTTTGTCTTTAACATTGTCTGAATTGAACGTTATCCTCCAGATGGTGGGGAGGCGGAAGTAGAAGTTGAGGAGCCAGAAGCTATAAACTTCCTACTCATTTTAAACAATTTGGGATCTTCAGGTTCTTCTAAACCCTAATCCAATAATGGAATAGCCAACAATGATCGAAAATGAAAAATAAAAATGGTAGAGAGAAAAAGGCAATAATAATAATAAAAAGGGAGAAAAAAATTCTTCAGGTTCTTCTTAAACTTAATCCAATCAATAATTAGGTAGAAAGGAAGGAGAAAAAATAAAAAGGTTTAAAAAGAGCAATAAAAAAAATTGAGAAAATAAAAATAATTCTTCAGGTTCTTCAACACCTTAATCCAATTGAGAATTCTCAAATTAAAAAAAAGCATAAAAGTGAACCAAAAGAATAGATCAAAAAACAAAAAAAATCCCAAAGAAGAAAGGGGAAAAAAAAGAAAATGCTGAGGCTTTCCCTTTAAAATATTAAGCAAAAATGGAAATATTACAAAAATAAAGTTTTAAAAGGAAAAAATGAATAGTACAGCTGGGGGGGGGGGGGTAGCACAACTTAAGAGAGTAAAAAAGACACACTACACTTTATTTAATTATCCAAGGCTCTTGTCATAACTCTCTCCAAGCTTCAAAGCCTAGTTTCATTTGTTGATAGAAATCCAGAAGAACACATGCAATAACACTCTTCTGTGCTCTTCCCTCTATCTTATCATGTAGCAATGTCCTTGAAAAAGAATTTCAAAGCTTTCTTTCTCAGCTTTCTCAGCTTCATCTAAAATATTTTCAAGCCTCTAGTTGGCAGTGTTACAAAGTTTCTTTACTCTCTCTCTCCCCCTCCTTTCCCAGACAAAAAGTAATAGAAGTTAAAAAAAAAACAAGTATATAAAAATAACTAAAGGGAGCCTCTAACCTAGAATATTACAAAGTCAAAAAAGAAAAGAAAAATAGATATAAATAGAGAAAAAAACCAGTCCAATTAACAAGTGCAAAATCACAATAGAAATCCAGCCGTAAGAAAAAAACAAAACAAAAAGCAAAGCCTTACATTGACACTTCTGTTTAAAAACCGCCGCTTATTCAGTTCTGTCAAAACTTTTGCAGATTCTTTTTTTCCCCTTAGGATGTCCTTTAAGGTCCTTTTAAGTCTTAGAATAATAAAAGAAAAATTATCACCAAACCGACACACTTTCTCTTTCAGCTTCTTCAGCCTCTTCAGTTTGGAGCTGTCCCAACTTCAGCAGCTTTGATGGCTGTCTCTCTGCCACTAGCAAAAGGGCTTCTCGTGGATCAACCAGGGACTTTGTGATATCCCTGGGATCTACAGGATGTGCCCTTCACTATCACCATCTCTTCAGGACGGTTTAGGTCCATTTGGACCATCCAGGGGCAAAGATATCGGCTGCAATCTCAGACCTCCAAGATTGCATGCAGTATCATCACGACACCAGCTCCTTCCCCCTTATAATGTACATCATATACTATTGAATAATCATGGTTCTGCCCAATTAGTCAGACTCAACAGCAGGGTGTTTTTGAAATTCTTTACTTATATATGCAATTAATCCACTAACAGAGATAGTAAATGTAGCATAATGTAATGATAAACATGCATGCCTGAACTTTGAAAAGGTTCATTATTTTGAACCATATAGAACAGCGGTATTTTTGCATTCAATATTTATATATTGAATTTTTTATAAAAAAAGGGCAACCTTTACCCAAAATCAAAAGCATAGCAGGCAGATTGAGTTGCTCACAGAATCACAGATTCATTCAGAATTCAGATTCATTCTATCTGCCATTGGCTAGCTCAGTCTGTCACATAAAATTTGCCTGTAAGCAAACTCACAAAATTAACTCACAACCTACCATGTATGTAAATTTTGAATTTTTTTATTAAAAAAGCAACTTTGATCCAAAAGCAGGCAAAGCAGGCAGATTAAATTGCTCACATAATCATTCAATGATCTATCTATCTGCCATCGGCTAGCTCAGTCTCTCAAATTTGCTTGCCGTGAGTCTGCACTGAATTTGCTTGCAAGCAAACCTTCAGTCCTAAGGGAGATTCAGCTGTGCTTAGTGAGAAAGCAAAAAATCCAACCATTTCCTGCTTCCTAGCTTATCTAAATCTCCCAGCACAGCAGAAGAGATGATGGTCGGAAAAGGAAAAATAGTAACTAAGCAGACAAGTTTGCCGGGTAAAGAGTGAATGGGCAGGGAGGGTTCCTGCTGGCCATGTGGGCTGAGCAGCCTTGTGTTTCTGCGCAGCCTGGATTAATTGCTTTGTGGGGGTGCTCTGGGGGTGAGATTTCTCTGTGGCCCACCAAAATTTTCTCACGGCCCACCAGTGGGCCGAGGCCACCAATTGGCAACTTCTGGTATAGAATAATGTAAAATTATTCTCTGAAAATATTGTCTTTCTTCCTAGCACTATTAACATCTTTTTCACTTGCGGTTATAATGACTAAAAATAAATGTGAGATTTGCAGTGTTCTTTCGGATTGTATATCTTTTGCCAAAACAGTTGTTGCATAATTATGGAGGGAAAAAGTGGGGAGTGGGGGTGTCAACATTAAACAAAAATTTTCAATTTTTTAAACAATTTTAATTCAGCAGGGGAAAGGAAAATAATTCATTATTTTGTTAAATTTAATTAATTTATAAGCACATGGTTCGTTGAATTCAGTCCTGCATCTTGAGATCTTTTCTAGGTCCATTAAGCTTACAGGGTTTAATTTCATCTCTTAAACTCATAAAAGCCTCATCAAAATGAAAATAAAATGCAATTTTGAACTTGCTAATGAAGGAAAAAAATATTAACACTTCAGAATGTTTGAATTTATTGATCATCTCTGCCAGCCCAATTTAAAGGATATCTTCAGCATTTAAGGCAACTTTATAATCAGAGGCTAATTGTATTAAGAGCCATTTGGGGCAAATAATTGACATTGCCTTTCATTCTTGATAATTAAGGATATTTATGTTGGTGAGGGCCTTTCATTTTTAAGAAGTAACGTTATTTTCAAAACCTTTTCATATACTGCTATTGAGATTCTGTGGTATCTAATGACATCTATTAAGCTCTGTCAAGACAGCATTAGATTCACCATAGTTTATCCTTGCTAACCTAGTATATTGTATAAATTACCAGAGGACAATAGTATGTTGGTTTGCTAAACCAGGAAAAAAGGGTAATAAGTTTCTAAGGAAGACACAACTGCAAAACAGAAAATATTTTACTATCTCTCAAAAATTGGGAGCAACTATAACCACTTATGGTAACTTGCTTGCTAATGTCAAATAAACTATTTGCTTTTTGCATCTGCAAAGTTGAAGCTAATCTCAGTAAGATAATTGATTATATTACTTTCACATACACAGATGTGGGGATATATTGCCAGCAGTTTGGTCTCTTGAACCATGTATTTTTAATCACCTGCTAAAATTGTTGAAGTGAGACAGGCCCCCACATCAGACACTGTATAAGCAGTGGAAATAATATGCTTGCTTACCATTTGAAATGAAATATTTCAATTTTCTGCTTAGGGCAGCCAATCACCACATGCTTGCTTGCCTTCCATAGGATAAGTTTCCATTCAAATTGGAGCAGAATGTTCACATACATCTTAACTTTGTATTCATAGGGCCAAATTGGCCCTTTTAAAATAATACTTTACTTTTTTTTCTACCATAAACGATTTCAAGTAATTTTTGTTGATAGATATAATTTGGAGTGGGGAGATATTTTCTTTCTTAAATTAATTTTGTGTCTAAAAAGCATGTATCTTGAAGAAATTGAGGACTGTTTTATACCAGACACACTGCTTAAAATATAAACTATACTTCTGTGCAACATGGCCCTGACAGTATAACTTCTTCACAACTGAGGTAGGCAGCTGCCAGATAAAATAGAGAAGACTAAATGGATCTGTTCTGTATAGAATGGTATACTCCAAACAATGCAATCTGATTGGCTAGAAAGACCAGTATTGGATTGGTTAATTAGGAACCAATCCAAAAGAGCCGCTGAAAGGCGGCAAAGTCAAATAGCTGCCATTGGCTACAAGCAAGCAGGCAAGCCTGTATAAAAAGGCTGCCACGGCTTGAGCCAAACCGTTCCATTACTGTTGGCTTAACTTAATAAAGACTTTGTTGTTGGAACTCAGTCTACCTCGCGTTTTTCTAGACGGAACACTGGCGATGAGGATGGGATTGTCCTAAACGCGAGACCGAGCACGTGGCAGAAAGAATTCCAGACTGAAACTGATGGCTGGGAATAACGTGCCACCCGCACCCTTCAATCCCAATGAAGAGGATTGGGAATCATACGTAGACCGTTTCCTGATGTTTTTAGAGAGCAATGAAATGGAAGAGATCTCAGACCAGCGGAAGAGGGCTGTATTCCGAACGCATTGTGGACGAACCGGATTCAAAATGGCCAAAGCATTGGTGAAGCCCAGAGACGTGAAACAAATGACCTGGTCTGAGCTTCACTGAATGTTTCTTCTCTTCTCTCGTGTCGCTACACTTTTCCCAGCCACTGTAGAACACTGTTGGTGTAGGTTGGTGTAGCGTGGTAGAAGGATTTGCAGGTAAACAGATACCTGACAGGGGCCGCGACGTGAACGCTCCTTCTATGGCCCCCCACTGAATGTTAAAGGCCCACTACGCACCGATAGTGTAAAATCTCATCAAACGGCACAAATTCTACAAAAGGGATCAAAAGGAAGGCAAGACCATTGCTGACTTCGTGGCAGCTCTCCGACAACTGGGGGGAGCTTGCGAGTTCCTGAACTTGGATGAAGCCATGTGAGATTGAGTTGTCATAGGTCTGAGAGACTCTAACTTACAAAGTAAACTACTAAATAAACCCAATATAACAGTGGCTGAAGAGATCGCAGAAGCCACAGCAGCAGAAGCCGCAAAAAATTCAGCGGCCACTATGAAGCAAATGAACTCAAATAATGACGCGATGATCCTATCCAGAGGAAAGAAGCAAGCTGCCATCACAACTCATCACGAAGAATTCGACAGTTCATCAGAAACGGAAGAGGAAGACGATGAGGTCCACCACCTGTACACCAACAAAAAAAGGCACAAAAAAAGAAATTGGCGGGAATGCGCTGGCTGTGGGGGAAACCACCCTCGAGCCAATTGCAGATTCCTTGATGCCATCTGCCGAGCTTGCAAGAAGAGGGGACACATTGAAATAGTCTGTAGGAATCAAAAAAATAACAGCCCAAACAGATGCAGTAACTCCCCACTACCAGCTGAATCAAAGCAAGCCGAAAAGAAATGGGAGCGCAACAAATGAACCGGCAACCGAGAAAAGACCCATCAAACTGTCACTATTGGAAGTGCCCAGATGGAAAGCGGGAGAAAAGTCAAAATTGTTGTAAAAATTGAAGGAAGCCCCTGAGAGATGGAAGTTGACTCAGGATCCCTCCTGTCAATGGTGTCTTGGAACACAATCAGACGGCTGGTTCCAAACATCAAATTAAAAGAACTCCAGAAACAAAAATTAATTTTAAAAGACTACCAAGGAAACTGAATCCCTGTGGTAGGTCTAGGACATTTCCGAGTCACAGACAAGCAGCATGCTGAAGTCCTGCCTCTAACAATAGTCGACCGGGACCGCCCCAGCCTCCTGGGCATCGAATGGTTCGCACCATTGGGCAACAGAATGACCGGGGTGAGCCGAGTAGCCGCAACCGACTGGGAAGAAAGCCTGATACATGAGTCCCAGGATGTCTTCGATGCCACCTGAGGCAGGTACCGGGGGACCCCAATTTCCTTTCGTTTAGACCCTCAGGTAGCACCTAGAAGGTTAAAAGCCAGATGAGTCCCCTTTGCTTTAAAGGCCAAAATAGACAAACAGTTAAATAAATTCATTGAGCAAGGGGTCATAGAACCAACTGACCATGCTAGATGGGAGACACCAATAGTAATACCTGTTAAACCTGATGGGTTGGTACGCATCTGTGGAGACTACAAGGCTACCCTGAACCATGCGTTGCAGCAAAGTGCATACCCTGTGCCAATCGTGCAACATTTACTGCACTCGCTAGGAGGAGGAAAATTTTTTGCCAAGCTTGATTTAGCCCAAGCATATCAACAGCTTCCAGTAGACCCAATAATGGCCGAGGCACAGACAATAGTAACTCACAGAGGGGCATTCAAATGTAACAGACTTCAATTTGGAGTGAGCTTTGCCCCAGGCATTTTCCAAAGCCTTATGGAATGCCTATTAAATGGAATTAAAGGGGTTGTTCCATATTTTGATGACGTCCTAATTTCGGCTAAAAACACGGCCCAATTAGAGATAAGACTGAAAGAGGTGCTAACAAAATTTAGAGAATCCGGCCTGAAAGTCAAAAAAGAAAAATGCTGCTTAATGACTGATCATGTCGAATTTTTGGGTTATTTAATTGACGGAGAGGGTGTACACCCTACAGAAAAAAAAGTCAAGGCTATTAGAGACGCACCACAGCCAGAAAACAAAACGAAGTTGCAAGCATTTTTGGGGCTAATAAACTTCTATAACATCTTCCTCCCTCACAAAGCAAAGATAGCAGAACCGTTACATCACTTATTGGATAAGAAAACTAGTTGGACTTGGGGGCATAGAGTACAAAAAGCATTACAAGGCATAAAAACTCTGTTAACCTCAGATACTGTTCTTATTCAGTTTAGTAACACACTTCCATTGACGGTCACCTGTGACGCCTCACCGTTTGGAGTCGGTGCCATCCTGAGCCACCAACTGCCTGACGGAAGAGAGGCACCCATCGCCTTTTACTCGAAAACACTGTCTAAAGCAGAACGCAACTATAGTCAACTAGACAGAGAAGCCCTGGCAATTGTCGCCGGAGTTAAATGTTTTCACGAGTACCTCTATGGGAGAACATTTTCCATTGTGACTGACCATAAACCGCTACTAGGAATTTTGGTGGGAAACAAACCCACACCGAACATTTTATCTCCCCGAATGACCCGATGGTCAGAATTCCTAGCTGCGTACTCCTACACATTAATACATCGACCCGGAAAACAGATCTCCCATGCAGACGCATTAAGTCGAACACCGCTACCAATGACAGGACGATTTGAAAAAAATGGACCCAGGGGATGTCCAGGATAAATTGAACCGTTTACTCACCCTCCAACATATTACCCACAGTACTGTAACTAATAAGAGCCCAGCAGAATTGTTAATGGGGAGGAAACTTTGATCACATTTGGATAGGTTACATCCAAACTAATCTTTTGAGAACCCCCCCGACTCTTCCAGCTGTTTCCGCACATTTGAAATTGGCGACCTAGTCTATGCAAAAAATTTTACTGGGGACCCTCTCTGGCTTCCAGCCACAATCACACAAATAACAGGCCCCCAGTCCTACCGTCTAACCATAGACAATGGCAGGGAATGGAAGCGGCACATAGACCAGCTTCATTCCCGAAATGTCGAGCGAAATACGACCACGCAACCTCAAACAATAAAAACCGATGAAAACAAAACCAAAGGGGGGGGGGGGAATACAAGAAAATAATACTGAAGGGAATAAAGAACTGTTAAAAATAAACCCAGAACATCTAACCAATCAAAAAAAGCAAAAAGAACACTTACGGTTAGATGAAACTGGCAGAAATAATCTACATGAAGAGGAACCCGTCCTGGAAGGGGCCAGCAAAGGCAGCTCGACCTGCCTGGGAAAGCCAGGAGGGAGCGGCAAAACCACCGGCCTGAGCAACTCAAGCGGTAGCAACCTTGCTGACTCACCCTGCCAGACGGTTCCATGGAGAAGAGCCGGAGAGACAGCGATCCCATCTGAACCGTTTGAAGTCTCCAGCGAAAATGAACCTCGCAAGTCAAGTAGAGTCAGAAGAAGCCCCACCTACCTGGGTGACTACGTCACCCACGTAGGACTAAACTAAGGGGGGAGGGGTGTTCTGTATAGGATGGTGTTAAGCCTGGGTTCCCCAACCAGGGTTAGGTAGACAAGCTAAAC
>BLBF01000032.1:23108990-23149847 GCA_015471245.1 Laticauda colubrina
CATCCGTTGGTTAATGCGATGTATCCGTTCTGTACTCACTGCCTCCGTTTTGCTTCCTCTATATCCATCCAGCATCCGTTTCTGGACATTTCATCTGCTCCAAAAGTTTTGGGCTGCCTAAAACTTTGGCGCAGAAAATGTATCCAGTTCGTCCGTTCTGCATCCTCTAGTCATCCGCTACTCATCCGTTATGCATCCGCTACGCATCCGCTATATCCGCTAGGCTTCCGCAACGAATCCGTGGAACTCGCATCCGCCTGGACACAGGGAGGAAGTGGAACGGACACGGAACAGATGCAGAACAGACACAGAACAGATGCAGCACAGAAACAAAGTGTTTAAAGCGGAAAAAATGTTCACAGAGGGGATCTATCTCAGATATTAAGGATGTCTAGAGGATGCCTAGAGGATGCCTAGAGGATTCAAAGGGACAGCTACACTGCCTATAAAAAGGGGGAGCAACTCATCTGCATCTCACTTTCAGACCAGCAGCCCACCTGTGCACACCTCTGCAGCCTTCATCTGACTCTTGCTCTTCCACAGCATCCAGTCATGTCCATTGTGGATCATACCACAGTCCTTTTGACAGCCAACATCCTTCTGCAAAAGTACGAAGCCATCTACAGGCTATGTGAACTCTACTATGGGAAGAAGAAGAGGCGGCCAAGAAGCGTCTGGGTCTGAAAATGGATTGGGAGAAGAGCAGACTACGGACTGTACAACAAGCTGATGGTGGAGCTGAGGAACGAAGACACTCGGGTGTTCCAGAACTTCATGAGGATGCCTCTAGCCATGTTTGACGAAGTTGTGCAGCACCTGACACCCAGGTTGACCAAGGAAAACACCAACTTCTGCCCCAGCCTGGAACCTGGGCTCAAGGTGGCACTCACTCTGTGCCACCTGGCCTCAGGGACCACCTACAAAAGCATGCACTAAGGCTGGAGGGTGCCACACAACACCATCAGCATTGTGGTCAGAGAAGTGGTGTAGGCCATCATCGAAGAATACCTGGAGGAGCTCCTCCAGTGCCCCTCCACTGAGGAAGGATGGCAGAAAGTTGCAGAGCAGTGGTATCAGAGGTGGAACTTCCCACACACCGTTGGAGCCATCGATGGCAAGCACGTGGCCTGCAAAGCTCCAGCCAAGTCGGGGTCCACTTATTTCATCTACAAGGGCTTCTTCAGCATCTTCCTCTTCGCCATGGTCGATGCTGACTACAAGTTCATGTACATCGATGCTTCAGGATACGGCTCATCTTCAGATGCCCAGGTATACAATGCCACTCACCTCAAGGAGGGGCTGGAACGCAACCTCATCGTCGGCTTCCCAGATCCAGACCCCCTGCCCAACGACATGCAAGATGTGCCCTACTTCATTGTAGGGGATGACGCCTTCTCCCTCAGAACCTACCTCATGAAGCCATACACTTCCAGACTCCTGACCCATGAAGAGAGGATCTTCAACTACAGGCTGTCCAAGGCAAGGCGGGTGGTGGAGAACACCTTTGGCATCCTGGCCAACAGGTTCCAGGTACTTCTCACCACCATGCAGCATCGCCCAGAGACCATGAGGAGGATTGTGGAAGCTTGCTGCATCCTGCACAATCTCATGTGCACCCGCTACCCAGTCTTGCAGAACAGGCTCGTGGACCATCAACAAGGCAATGGGGACATGGAGCCTGGTGAATGGAGGCAAGGGCGAAACCTGATCAACACTCAGGATGTGCAAGGCCCCAACAGATCCTCACGGGAAGGGAAGAAGCAGTGCAACCTCCTCAAAAACTGGTGCAACTCCCCAGCTGGAGCGGTGGAGTGGCAAGACAGGATGGTAGATGCTTAATGGATGCTTCCTTCAGCCTGTCTCATCACATGGATGAGAATGGGCCATGTATGTTTGGTTGGCCTACAATGGACAGGGTGTTTAATAAAGAGTTGTGTTTGTGTTGACATGTGTGGATGATTGATTACATTCTTATTGATAATAAAGGGCCATAGGTGTGGCATCTGGGAGGGTGGACCATACAGTCCCACAATGCTTGCACTGGAGGTTTATCTATCCCACAGCTATTAGCCATCCCAAAGGTATCCCTGCTCATTCCACAGGTATCCCTGCCCACCCCACGGCTATCTTAACCCATCCCACAAGCTTGCAAAGGCTTAAGCCAATTCTAAAAGTTTCCACCAAGACTTTATTAAAAAAAAAAGCAATGAAGCAAGTCTGTGAATCAAAGATAAACTTTATTGAACAACAAGCTGTAAAAAAAAAATTGACCCAAGTCAAGTGTCCAAATAAAGTCCACAGGTAGCCAGCTAGCCGGTCTCTGGCACTCTTCTTGGTCACTTGGAGGTATGCCCAGTCTCAGGGGTGAAGGGCCCAGGTGCTGTGGTGGTGGGTGGTGCTGGAGTGCCTGGCCTCGAGAGGACAACAGGGGACGGTGTGTTGAGAAAGGTCCCGGACAGCAGGCTCAGCCCCGCGATGCTGAGAGGTCCTTCCTCCATGCCATGGGGTGTCAGCCCCAGTACTGATGACAGATGTACTGAGGCCGGGCTTGGCTGTGGAGTGGAGGAAGGAGTAGTGTAGTGGGGCTGTCTGCTCTACACTGGGTGAAGACTGGAGTGGGTGGCATCGCTGGCGTGGGTGGCATCATTGGCGTGGGTGGCATCTCTGTCATGGGTGGCATCATTGGCGTGGGTGGCATCGGTGGCATCAGTGAAACAGGTGGCAATGGTGTCGCCCGATGACTCTGTGCCTGGACTTGGAAGGGCTGCTGCCTGTGCTGCTGAACCTCCTGGTAGCGGTAGCCCTGGTAGGTGAGGGCCTGTGGGAAGCCTTGGAATGGGAGGGAGATCACCTGGGGTGGAGGAGCAGGCCTGGACTGGGTGGGAGCAGGTACCTCTGGGTCTGGAGGGTTGTGAAGCAGCTCGGTGATCCGGTCCTTCACCTGCTGGTTCTGTGGATCCGCCATTTCCTTGAGGGTCTGGTTTTCATAGGTGAGGAAGGGCTTGCGGTTGGAGGATGAGGAGTCGGTGTGGACCAGCTGAGAGAGGAGATCTATGCTGGTGTGGATGGTGTCCCTGATCTAAAGCAGGACATTGTGGCTCTGCCCCTCCAGCTGTCCAGCTCTTTGCCTTTCTGCGGAGGCGTAGCTGGGGGGGGGTGGATGCGGCTAGGACTGTGGTGGACTCAATGTCTCCTTTCTCCCATCGCACTAGGGAGTCCTCTACGCACTCCACCACATTTATCACACCTGTCCACAGGTTGTCCGCCATGGCACGCTCCACAGAAACCTGCCTGGAGACAGGGACTGACTCTCGGCCGGAAGAGGACTGGGTGGCAGCAGGCTGCAGGAGAGAGAAGGTAGTGAGACGGGGTGCTGGTGCTCCTCGGTGGCGGATCTCACCCTCCAGGAAGCTGCATCTGGCCATGACGTAGGTCTCTCTGTTTGTCAGCTTCACAGTGGCTTGGCCAGATTTCTTCAGGTACAGCTTCCCGTACCAGGTGTGCATATGTTTCCACCAGCCGAGGAGCACCTCCGAAGTGTAACCCATACTCTCTGCCCTCTCTCTCCAAGCAGCCTGCTTCCGCTTGGTGTCCCTGTACAGCTGGTGTCCCTTCCGCCACAGATAGTCGTTCTCTCTCAGCCACTCCAGCACCTCATCCTCGTGCGTCTCCGCAATGGAGTATTACCTCCTCTCCCGTTGTCGCATATGCCTCTTCCTCCCTTTGGCAGGACCAGATGGGCCCTCATCAGAGGGGCTCCCAGATTGTAGGGGCTGCTCCTCCACACCACCAACAGCAGCACCAGCAGGATCATCATCATCATCATCATCATCATCATCATCATCATCATCTTCACCAGCAGGATCATAATCAGCATCAGCATCCTCACCAGCAGGATCATAATCATCATCATCATCATCAGCAGCAGCAGCAGCAGCAGCAGCAGCAATACCAGGACCAGGATCAGCAGCAGTAGAGTAAGCACCAGCAGGGCCAGCAAGTCCAGGAGCATGAGCAAGACCAGGAGCACGAGCAGGACGAGCAAGACCAGGAGCACGAGTAGGTCGAGCAGGACCAGCAGGACCAGGAGCAGCTTCAACAGAGTGAGCAACAGCAGAAGCCCCAGCACCAGCAGAAGCACCACTGCCTGGAGCAGATTCAGTAGAAGCCCCAGCACCAGCAGAGTCAGGGGCAGGGGGCGGGAGGTTGGCCCTGTCCCTCTTGCTAGGGATGGCGGCAGAGGCTTTCTCTTCTTCCCCATGGTTGTGGGGTTGCTGGCTGGCAGGGAGGCTGGCAGGCACCAAGGCTGGCAGGAAGCCTGGCAGGAAGCCTGGCAGAAAGCCTGGCAGGACGGCAGGCAGGCAGGCAGTCACCAAGGCTGGCTGGAAGGCAGGCTGGCAGGGCAGGCAAGGAACTCGAAGTGTCCAGCAGCAGGTCTTTCCTCAGAATGCTGGCCACGTGCGAGCTGCTTCCCTTTATATCCGGGGGGCTTACGTAATACTTCCCCCCCGCATGGTAATTAATGCACGACATCCGTTCCGCTTCCGCTGTGCATCCGCTAGGCTTCCGCTGTGCATCCGCTTTATCCGCTGTGCATCCGCTTCATCCATTCTGCGTCCGTTCTGCATCCGCTGTATCCATTCCGCGTCCGCTTTGCTGAGTCCCCCCGGAAGCCCTGCGTTTGCACCATCCACTCCCATCCGCTTCCATCCGCTGTGCTTCCGTTCTGCATCCGCTTTCCATCCGCCCTGCGTCCTCCCCGCGTCCGTGTTATCCTCTCCGGTTATGCAAATTTTTGCCCCTTTTGAGAGTGGATAACAATGGATGGAACATTTTTCTCGTCCGTTGTGTCCATTTTGCATCCGTTGGCCAGTGTGACATGGGCTTTAAATATGGAATATACAACATTAGGACATTACTATCCTTCAGGTAGTAAATCTAGTCAACCAGAAGAAAATGGCAGCCCTGATTTCACAACAAGAGAAACAAGTGAGTATATCATGCAGCAGTAGGTTTACCAAAACATATTGAGATAGAACTAGAGTTCAGCTGAATAATTGCTCAGGATCTCCTTCAATTTACGGATTCTTTCTTCTAAGAGTAGGTTAGCAAGAAAGCTGCCAGAAAGTCTGGATTCATTTTTGACAAGGTGTTCAGGAAACTACTGTGCTAAGAAGCTCATAACACTTCTGTTTCCAATAACCACAAGAGGACATTAGGTTCCCCCTTCCCTCTATTCTCCCTCACTCAATATTTTATGTATGATGGAAAACAAACTGTCATTTTAAGATAAAAATCAGCACATTGGAGATATTACGGGAAGGGATGAGTAATGAAATTAAGCAAAACTGGGAAGCATCTCATCAGTTCAGCTGGTACATTTGTAAAGTGTCTTGTGAGCTACTTCCAAAGAAAATGAAATCCATTTAAGCTCTGAATTTCCTAACATCTTTTAGCACTTGGAAAATTAGATTGCATGTGATAATTGGCTAAAAGCCTGAAAGAAACATAGCAAATGGAAACATTTCAGGATTTTTCATATTTAAATATTTTAAAACAAGCATTTTATTAGCAGAATGATTGAAGTAAAGCCCCTGTCACACTGCACCAATGGATGCAAAGAGGATGTAAAACGGACAAAAAAGTTTGCCATCCATTGGTTAACGCTATGTATCCGTTCTGTACTCACTGCCTCCATTTTGCTTCCTCTCTATCCGTCCAGCATACGTTTCTGGACGTTTCATCCGCTCAGAAAGTTTTGAGCTGCTCAAAACTTTTGTGTGGAAAATGTATCCAATTCGTCCGTTCTGCATCCGCTACGCATCCGCTATATCCGCTAGGCATCTGTTCCACATCCGCGCAACTCACATCCGATCGGACGCACGGAGGAAGTGGAACGGATGCAGAACGGATGCAGAACGGATGCCTAGCAGATGCAGCACAGAAACAAAGCATTTAAAACGGAAAAAACGTTCACAGAGGGGACCTATCTCGGATATTAAGGATGTCTAGAGGATGATGTGGGATAATACCCGAAGGAAGCTGAAGAGCATACATGTAAAGCCCATGTCACACTGAACCAATGGATGCAAAGAGGATGTAACATGGACAAAAAACCTTGCCATCCGTTGGTTAACGCGTTCTGTACTCACTGCCTCCGTTTTGCTTCCTCTCTATCCGTCCAGCATCCGTTTATGGATGTTAAATCCGCTCCAAATGTTTTGGGCTGCCTAAAACTTTTGTGCGGAAAATGTATCCAGTTCGTCCATTCTGCATCCGCTACGCATCCGTTATATCCGCTAGGCATCCGCTAGGCATCTGCGCAACGCGCATCCACCTGGATGCAGGGAGGAAGCAGAACAGATGCAGAATGGATGCAGAACGGATGCAGAATGGATGCCTAGCGGAAACAAAGCGTTTAAAATGGAAAAAACATTCGAAGAGGGGACCTATCTCGGATATTAAGGATGTCTAGAGGATGCCTACAGGATGCCTAGAGGATGCCTAGTGGAAAACCTATACTGCCTATAAAAAGGGGGAGCAACTTGCCTGCATCGCACTTTCAGACCAGCAGCCCAGCTGTGCAGACCTCTGAAGCCTTCATCTGCCTCTTCCTCTTCCACAGCATCCAGTCATGTCCACCGTGGATCGTAATCCAATCCTTTTGGCAGCCACCATCCTTCTACAACAGTGCAAAGCCATCTACAGGCTCTGTGAACTCTACTACGGGAAGAAAAAGAGGCAGCCAAGAAGCGTCTGGGTCTGAAGATGGATCGGGAGAAGAGCAGAGTACGGACTGTACAACAGGCTGATGGTGGAGCTCAGGAACGAAGATACTCAGGCATTCCAGAACTTCATGAGGATGCCTCCAGCCATGTTTGACGAAGTTGTGCAGCGGCTGACACTCAGTTTGACCAAGGCAAACAGCAACTTCCGGCCCAGCCTGGAACCTAGGCTCAAGGTGGCACTCACTCTGCGCCACCTGGCCTCAGGGACCACCTACAGGAGCATGCAGTATGGCTGGAGGGT
Source organism: Laticauda colubrina (assembly GCA_015471245.1). NCBI lineage: Eukaryota > Metazoa > Chordata > Lepidosauria > Squamata > Elapidae > Laticauda > Laticauda colubrina. Next base: position 23,116,020 of record BLBF01000032.1, read on the forward strand.
GCCACACAACACCATCAGCATTGTGGTCAGAGAAGTGGTCAGAGAAGTGGTGCAGGCCATCATCGAAGAATACCTGGAGGAGTTCCTCCAATGCCCTTCCACTGAAGACGGCTGGAAGAAAGTTGCAGAGCAGTGGTATCAGAGGTGGAACTTCCCACACACCGTTGGAGCCATCGATGGCAAGCACGTGGCCTGCAAAGCTCCAGCCAAGTCAGGCTCCACTTATTTCAACTACAAGGGCTTCTTCATCATCGTCCTCTTTGCCATGGTCGATGCTGACTACAAGTTCATGTACATCGATGCTTCAGGCAACAGCTCATCTTCAGATGCCCAGGTATACAATGCTAGTCACCTCAAGTAGGGGCTGGAAGGCAAACTCATCATGGGCTTCCCAGATCCAGACCCCCTGCCCAATGACACGCAAAATGTGCCCTACTTCATCGTGGGGGATGACGCCTTCTCCCTCAGAACCAGCTCATGAAGCCCTACACTTCCAGATGACTCACCCGTGAAGAGAGGATCTTCAACTACAGGCTGTCCAGGGCAAGGCAGGTGGTGGAGAACGCCTCTGGCATCCTGGCCAACAGGTTCCAGGTACTTCTCACCACCATGCACCATTGCCCAGAGACCGTGAGGAGGATCGTGGAAGCTTGCTGAATCCTGCACAATCTCATGCGCACCCGCTACCCAGTCTTGCAGAACAGGCTTGTGGACCTCCAACAAGACAATGGGGACATGGAGCCTGGGGAATGGAGGCAAGGGCGAAACCTGATAGACACTGAGGATGTGCAACGCCCCAACAGAGCCTCACGTGAAGGGAAGAAGCAGCGCAACCTCCTGATTCACTGGTGCAATTCCCCAGGTGGAGCGGTGGAGTGGAAAGACAGGATGATAGATGACTAATGGGTGCTTCCTTCAGCCTGTCTCATCACAAGGATGAGATTGAGCCATGTATGTTGGGTGGGCCTACAATGAACAGGGCATTTAATAAAGAGTTGTGTTTGTGTTGACATGTGTGGATCAATGATTACATTGTTATTGATAATAAAGGGCCATAGGTGTGGCACCTGGGAGGGTGGACCATACAGTCTCACTATGCTTACACTGGAGGTTTATCTATGCCCACAGCTATTACCCATCCCAAAGGTATCCCTCCCCACTCCACTGATATCTTAACCCATCCCACAAGCATGCAATGGCTTAAACCAATTCTAAAAGTTTCCAGCAAGACTTTATTAAAAAAAAGAAATGAAGCAAGTGTGTGAATCAAAGATAGATTTTATTGAACAACAAGCTGTAAAAGAAAAATGACCCAAGTCAAGTGTCCAAATAAAGTCCACACCCAGTCTCTGGCAATCTTCATGGTCACTCAGAGGTGTGCCCAGTCTCAGGGGTGAAGGGTCCAGGTGCTGTGGAGGTGGTTGCTGCTGCACTGTTGTTCTGAATCACCACTGGGGTGCCTGGCCCCAAGAGGACAACAGGTGACGGTGTGTTGAGAAAGCTTTCGGACAGCTGGCTCAGACCCGTGATGCTGAGAGGTCCTTCCTCCATGCCATGGGGTGTCAGCCCCAATACTGATGACAGATGTACTGAGGCCGGGCTTGGCTGTGGGGTGGAGGAAGGAGTAGTGTAGTGGGGCTGTCTGGTCTGCAGCTGGGTGAGGACTGGCGTTGGTGGCATCGGTGGCGTGGGTGGCATCGCTGTCGTCGGTGGCATTGGTGGCATCAGGGGAACCAGTGGCAACGGTGTCATCCGATGACTCTGTGCCTGGACTGGGAAGGGCTGCTGCCTGTGCTGCTGGACCGCCTGGTAGCCGTAGCCCTGGTAGGTGAGGGCCTGTGGGAAGCCTTGGAATGGGAGGGACATCTCCTGGGGTGGAGGAGCAGATCTGGACTGGGTGGGAGCAGGTTCCTCTGGATCTGGAGGGTTGTGAAGCAGCTCGGTGATTCGGTCCTTCAACACCTGGTACTGGGGTTCCGCCATGTTCCTGAGGGTCTGGTTGACATAGGTGAGGAAGGTTGGAGGATGAGGAGTCGGTGTTGACCAGCTGAGATCTATGCTGGTGTGGATGGTGTCCCTGATCTCCCGCAGGACAGTGTGGCTCTGCCCTTCCTGCTGTCTGGCTCTCTGCCTTTCTGTGGAGGTGGAGCTGGGGGGGGTGGATGCGGCTAAGGCTGTGGTGGATGCGACGTCTCCTTTCTCCCACCACACCAGGGAGTCATCCACGCACTCCACCACGGTTACAACACCTGTCCGCGGGTTCTCCACCGTGGCACGCTCCACAGAAACCTGCCTGGAGACAGGGACTGACTCTCGGCCGGAAGAGGACTGACTCTCAGCAGGCTGCCGGAGAGAGAGGGTCGTGAGAGGGGCTGCTGGTGCTCCTCGGTGGCAGATCTCACCCTCCAGGAAGGTGCACCTGGCCATGATGTAGGTCTCTCTGTCCGTCAGCTTAACCGTGGCCTGGCCAGATTTCTTAAGGTGCAGCTTCCCGTACCAGGTGTGCATGTGCTTCCACCAGCCGAGGAGCACCTCCGAAATGTAACCCATACTCTCCACTCTCTCTCTCCAAGCAGCCTGCTTCCTTTTGGTGTCCCTGTACAGCCGGTGTCCCTTCCGCCACAGATAGTCATTTTCTCTCAGCCACTCCAGCACCTCATCCTCGTGTTCCTCCTCAATATAGCATTGCCTCCTCTCCCGTTGTCACATACGCCTCTTCCTCCCTTTGGCAGGACCAGATGGGCCCTCATCAGAGGGCCTCTCAGGTAGTAGGGGCTGCTCCTCCAAACCATCACCAGCAGCAGCAGCAGGAGGATCATCATCATCATCATCATCATCATCATCATCACCAGCAGGATCATAATCATCATCAGCAGCAGCAGCAGCAGCAGGATCATCATCAGCAGCAGCAGCAGCAGCAGCACCAGCAGGATCAGCAGCAGCACCACCACCACCAGCAGCAGGAGCACGAGCAGGACCAGGAGCACGAGCAGTACGAGCAAGTCCAGGAGCACAAGCAGGACGAGCAGGACCAGCAGGACCAGGAGCAGCTTCAGCAGAGTAAGCACCAGCAGAAGCACCACCGCCAGGAGCAGCTTCAGCAGAGTAAGCCCCAGCAGAAGCACCACTGCCAGGAGCAGCTTCAGCAGAACCTCCAGCATCAGAAGAGCGAGCCCGAGCAGCAGAAGCCCCAGCAGAAGCAGAGTCAGGGACAGGGGGTGGGAGGGTGGCCTGTCCCTCTTGCCAGGGATGGCGGCAGGTTGCTGAGGCTTTCGCTTCTTCCCCATGGTTGTGGGGTTGCTGGCTGGCAGGGAGGCTGGCAGGCAACAAGGTTGGCAGGAAGGCTGGCACCAAGGCTGTCAGGAAGCCTGGCAGGAAGGCAGGCAGGCAGACTGGCTGGCATGTAGGCAGGCAGGCACCAAGGCTGGCAGGAAGGCTGGCACCAAGGCTGACAGGAAGCCTGACAGGCAGGCAGGCACCAAGGCTGGCAGGAAGTCTGGCAGGAAGCCTGGCAGCAAGGCTTGCAGGCAGGCATGCAGGCAGGGCAGGCAAGGACTCGATGTTTCCAGCAGCAGGTCTTTCCTCCAAATGCTGGCCACGTGCGAGCTGCTTCCCTTTATATCCGTGTGGCTTACGCAATGCATCCCCACCGCATGTGCAATTTACGCTCGGCATCCGTTCGGCTTCCGCTCTGCATCCGCTAGGCTTCCGCTCTGCCTCCGCTTCATCCGCTGTATCCGTTCCGCGTCCACTTTGCTGAGGTCCCCCGGAAGCCTTGCGGATGTGCCATCCGCTCCCATCCGCTCCCATCCACTGGGCTTCCATTCTGCATCTACTTTCCATCCGCTCTGCATCCTCCCCACGTCCGTTCCTTTCCATGTTATCCACTCTGGTTATGCAAATTTTTGCCCCTTTTGAGAGCAGATAACAACAGATGGAACATTTTGCTCATCCGTTGTGTCCTTTTTACATACGTTTTGCATCCGTTGGGCAGTGTGACAGGGCCTTAACAAAAAGTACCAGTTTAATGTTTAAATGTTCATAATTCCATATAGATATTTCTTAATTATTTTCAAATATTTTCCACTTGGGTTATACATCCAATGAAAGGAAAGTTACCAGGTTGTTAACACATTTTATTTTAGCAAGCAGCACTCAAAAATGTCAACTTTATAAACTCTACTCTACTGGACTTCACACCTTTATGTTTTTCAGCATTTAACTTAAAATGCATTCATTTTTACCCTAAGGCCATCTGTCCTCATTTATTCTTCTACTGGGCTGCAGTTATCCTCCTATAGCCCATAAAAAGTAAAATAAAAATTTTACCCAAACCCAAAGTGCAAAGAAGATTCAGTCCCAAAGGCCTTTAAATGCATCTTACAGTTATTACAGTTTATCTGGGCTATCTTTAACTAAGTCTTCAAGAAATGTTTCAGGAACTACTTTGGACTGTCTTCCAGAGGCCTCAGCTGTGGTGGGATTCAATTTTTTTTTACTACTGGTTCTGTGGGCGTGTCAGGGGAAGGATACTGTAAAATCTCCAGTCAGAAATGGTATTTGCCAGTTCTCCGAATTACTCAAAATTTCTGCTACTGGTTCTCCAGAACTGGTCAGAACCTATTAAATGCCACCTCTGGGCCTCAGGTCTGTAGAGCATGCGCAAGCTCGAAAAATAGACATTCTACACATGTGCCCACACCTCTTCATGGTCGGAATTCATTTGGCAATCTGGTATCTATATATAGACTCCTGATACAAGGTCAGATAGCAGATTACATTGGAAATTGCTAGACACAACATATCATCAGTTATCTAAACATATTTGCATAAAGCTTATTAGTCATATATCTTCCTCAATCTTGAGTCCTGTACCGGAGGCTTGGGAGTTTGAGGGTTCTAGCTCTGTTCTCTTTTGAATAGAGAGCTCTGATTCTGTTACTGAGAACTGTTGGAGCAACTTTTCCAGTTTAGGAGTGACAGCCCCGAGAGCTCCTACCATCGTTGGATCATACCCTCTCCAATTCCTTCTTCAGGCCTTGGTATTTCTCCAGCTTCTCATATTCTTTCCTTTTAATGTTGTTGTCACTTGACACCACTACATCTGGAATGGAATGGAATGGAACCGAATAAAATAGGAACTGAATAGGAATAGGAATGGAATGCAACAGAACAGGAACAGAATAGAAATTTATCACCATCGTTGTTTTCTGGTCCTTGTCTATTACTATAGTGTCTGGTTGATTGGCTAGTATCTAGATCCAGATATGGAAATCCCACATGATCCTAGTTTTCTTATTCTTCACAACCTTTTGTGAGACTTTCCATCTAGACTCAGGAGAGTCTAGACCATGTTCTGTAATGCTCTTGTACACAATGCCAGCTACTTGGTTGCATCACTCACCACTTTTCCTGCCTTGTTCTGACACCCTGCCATATTTGTTGAACTGTCTTTTGTCTCTGCAGACTCTGCATCATGGATCCTGTCAAATGTGATAGACTTCTATGGAACTGGTGCTTAGTACCTCTTCTTTTTTTTTTTGAAAGAATTTTATTAATTTTTAACAAACAAACATATACAAACAAAACACAAAACATAAAAAACATAAAATATCTTTTTGGATGGCAGTTTGATCCCGAGTTACATCTTTTTGTACAGACATAAATTCAAGTTCATGCTTACTTTTATATAGCATTCCATTTCTTATTTACTATTTTACATTTTCTATATAGCTTCTCCCCTCTTTTCACTCTCTTAATTCTATTATATTTATTTCATCTCAATTTAAATCATTATACTTATATCCTTTGTCTGTCCTGTTTCAGCTGTCTATTATCTTTTCTCATTAACACAAAATTTCTTCTGTAATGACTGATTGGAGTATAATGCCTTGTCATACTTATCCTTCTCCTAGTTTTAAAGCTTAACATAACACATAATTTTCATTCGGATTCTGCGTAGTACATTCTAAAAATAGACTCAATATTTTAAAACAAGAAAAAAAAATTTTTTAAATATATAATATAATTAAAACAACAATCCATAGCAATTGAAATTATATCATTAAAATTAATATTCATTTAAGTCTTAAACATTTTACACAATCCTTTCTAAATAAGTATCATGCTTCTATGGGAACACTTATAGATTTTGCTTAGTTACTTCCCCCTATTTCACTTATATTTTAAAATATTATACAATGACAATGTTCCCATTTTTCTTTAATTCAATTCTCTCATATTTGATTTCATTTATTTTATTTAAAAAAAAAAAATTCGCTAAGTTACATTAAATATTTTGTCCCATTTTATAATCATATATTATTCCAATTTTCTAACATTATTTCAAATACAAATACAACAACACAGTCTTATGTACCTTTGCAGAATCTCTTTTTCAGTTATATGTTTACCCATTATCTCTAAATAAATTCTGTTTCTTTACATCTTGTTTCAAACCTTTGTAGCTTCTCTTCCCTTCTTTCCTCCCTTGCTTCTCCACTCTACCCTTTTTACCCCCTTGTCTCTTAATCTCCACCCTCTTGTGTATTCCTCTTTTCTGTTGCTTTCTAATGTTGTGTCCACTTTTCACCTTGTTTTTCCCTTTTTTGGTTGTTTTTTTAAGTCTTAAATTCTCCATTCTCTTTCTCCCCTTTCCCCTTTCTTCCCCAAATAAAGTTGCTTGTTCATTAAGGATGGTTTCTTCTTCATCCCAATCTTCTTGTTCTTGTAGTTTCTCATATGTAGAAATTGCCATTTCTAAAAAATGAAAAACAGAGCCAAAAGAATCCTTCCCTTCTTGTTTCTCTTGTTTATATTTTATAAATTCCATTTTCAGTTCATCCATAAGTAATGCCATTGTAAAAAAAAAAAAAAATTTAAACGACCCAAATGATTTTAATCATTCAAATAAGAGTTTCCAAAAGTCCCAAAGTCACCAAACAATCCGAATACACAGTCTATTTCATTTAACACTTTCTTCTTTTTTTCACTTTTTTTTTCATTTTAATGCTTCAAAAAACTTCAAATTCTTTTTGACCTTCAATCCATCTGATAGAGTAGCCAATTATGATCCAAAATGAAAAAATCCAATAGTAAAAAGGCCCAAAACCAAAGAAGAAAAAGGATAAAATAAAGAACAAAAATAAAAATATTACTAGAATTGAAATATACAAAAAGGCTGGCGAGTAGAGATTTCACAAATATATATATATATACATATATATATATATATATATATATATATATATATATATATATATATATGTGTGTGTGTGTGTGTGTGTGTGTGTGTGTGTGTGTGTGTACTGCACACTGCACTTTATTTATTTATCCAAGGCTCTTATTATGACTCTCTTCTCCAGCAGCTTCAAAGCCAAGCCTCAAGTGTTGAAATATTGATAAGAGTCCAGGAAAACACCTGTAATAATATTTTTCTGTGCTCTCCCTCCATCTTATCACATTAAAATGTCCTTGAGAAGGAGTGTTTATACATTTCTCCCCAATTCAAATAAAGTACTTTCAAGCCTCTAGTTGGCAGTGTTGCAAGATCTCTTAATACTTTTTCCCCCCCCAGCCAGAAAGAAAAGTAATGTATACAAAACTCAGAGGAAAAGAGAAAAAAAAACAAAGGGGGCCTCTATCCTAAAGAAAATTAAAAAGTCAAAAGAAGCATTAAAATATATATAAGAAAAAATTCAGTCTGGTTACCTACAAAGTCACATTAAGGTCCTCAGAAAAAGAAGTAGTAAGGAAAGAATCCAAGCCTCAATTTGACATCACTTTAAAAAACGCCGCTCAAACAATCCCAGTCAAACAAAAATAAAGTCACAGGTTTCTTCTTTGTTCAGGATATCCTTTCAGGTCTCAACCAATTTGCAATACAAAAGAGGTTTCTCACCCAACCGACACACACTCGCTCAAGCCACTTTCTTTTCGGAGCTGTCCCGACTTCAGCAGCTTTGGAGGCTGCCTTTCCACCGCCAGCAAAAGGGCTTCTCCCGGATCAAACCAGAGATTTTGCGATATCTCTGGGATCCTGGGACTGTGCCCTTCACAATCCCCATCTCTACGGGATGGTTTAGGTCCGTTAGGACCGACCAGGGGCGAAAATATCAGCTGCAATCTCAGAGCCCCGATATCGCAGCTGTAGCACCGAGACGAAGCTCCGCCTTCTCCCGTGCTTAGTACCTCTTCTTGTGCTGCTGTGACAAGTGTTTTAGTGCTTTCTTTCAGTCCAGTCTTTTCCAGACCCTGACAGGATTTCCCAATATTTTCCACCAGTTATCATTGAGAAAGCTAAAAGGCTAAATATTATGACATTTTAAAAATATGTATCTGAATCCTTGTTTTTGTTTGAATGAAGATTAAAAACACCCTGCTGTTGAGTCTGACTAATTGGGCAGAACCATGAATATTCAATAGTATATTATGTATATTATGTGGAAAAGGAAAGAATTTGGAAGGAGCTTGAGCAGGTATTTCTAGGCCATGGGATTTTAATTTGAGGAAGGATTAGTGAGGCTGTAGACATAACAGAATGTTTTATTAACAGGAAAGACATCAGATAACTGGAAAGTCTAAAATGTACTAAGATACATCCTGCTTGAGAATGTTACTGTGATTCTATATCAAGGGAACAACAGCAGGATGGAAGACACCCTAAAATCAATGATTTCATAAACAAAGGACAGAATAAGAGATGAAGAGAAAACACAAAGCAAATCCCAATTCTCTTATCTGAACTTCACAGCCCTTTGTGGTCAATAGGTTGTAATGTGCTGAAAAAGAGTACATAAGAAGCCACATCTTCCACAAGTGGGCTTCTGAGGAAGAAGAGACAGCAATAATACTTGTACTTTTCACTATGCAAAATAGTTTTCCAATATGTACTGTTAGATATTTGCATACTTGAAATACTGCAATTGGATTGGCCTGCTCAATGGCGGGAAATTTGAAGAACTGTCATTGGCCACAAGCCATGAGCAGCCGCTGTAAAAAAGGCTGCCGCGGCTCAGCAGCAGTTCAGTCTAGCAGAGACAAATAAAAAGAGCTGAAGTCAAACTGGTCTCACGTCAATCTTTCCCACAACTTAACACTGGTGATGAAGGTGGGATATTGAGACAAAGGAGACCAGTTGAGCACGTGGCAACGAGACCAAGCAAAGATGAAATGGCTGGCAGCAACTTGCCAACTGCACCATTTAACCCAGCGGTGGAGGACTGGGACTCTTACATCAACAGATTCCTCATGTTCCTCGAAAGCAATGATCTACAAGGGATATCTGAAAACCGAAAGAGAGCCATTTTCCTAACCCATTGTGGGCCCACAGTCTTCAAGATGGCCAAAGCATTGGCAAAACCCCTGGATGTGAAACAGATGGCGTGGCCAGATTTGGATAAGATGCTGCGAGCCCATTATGTACCGGCTGTCTCCAGCCTCATCAAGAGGCACAAATTCTACAAGCAAGACCAAAAGGAAGGTGAGAGCATAGGAGATTTCGTTGCGGCTCTAAGAGACATCAGTGGAGCGTGCAAATTTCTCAATATGGATGAGGCCATGAGGGACCGTGTGGTCCTAAGACTCAGAGATCTCACTTTACAGAGCCGATTATTGACCAGACCCAAAATCACAATAACTGAGGCTATCGCAGAAGCTACCACAGCGGAAGTAGCGCAAAGATCAGCAACTACCATGTGGCAGATGAATAAAACAACACAAGAAGTTTTGAAAGACCATAGCACAGCCCAAGAGAAGAAGACAGAAGGAACTCAAAAGCCCACTGCCACGACACACCATGAGGACATCGAATCCCTGTCCGGAACCAATGAGGAGGAAGAAGATATCAATAGGCTCCAGTCAGAAAGAAGCAGAAGAGACCAGAGAGGAAGGAGAACTGAATTCTGTTGTGCCAGGTGCACAGGAGACCACCCACGTTCCGAGTGCCATTTCCTTGATACTGTGTGCAGGCATTGTGAAAGGCGGGGACACACATGGTGAAGTCTGCCAGAACAGAAATAGCTACAACCCTAGACAAAAAGGAAGCACCACCACCCCCAGAACAAGAGAAAGACAGACAGGGAGCCGTTGGAGCTGAGAAAACAGAAATAAGCAGTTCAGTGAAACCAACAGAAAGGAAGAAACACACCAGACAATAATCATTGGACAGTCAAGCGCAACCAACACAAGGAAGGTGCAGGTACAAGTCAAAATAGAAGGTCGGCCATGCAAGATGGAGGTGGATTCTGGGTCGTATCTATCCATGATATCATGGAACACCCTAAAGAGCTTGATACCAGACATAGAAAGGAAGGAACTAGAGACAAAAAACCTCACCCTTAAAGACTACCAAGGGAACAGAATCCCCGTAGTCAGACTCGGACATTTCCAAGTCAAATTCCAAAAATACAAGACAATCCTGCCACTGACAATAGTAGACCATGATCGCCCAAGCCTACTGGGGCTCGAATGGTTCACACCCCTAGGAATCAGAGTGACCGGGGTAAACAGCATCACCGAGACAGATTGGGAAGAGAACCTGATGCGAGAATTCCAGGACGTCTTCGATGGAAAACTGGGCAAGTACCGAGGGTCCCCTATCTCATTTAATTTAAATCCTAACATAGCTCCAATCAGGTTAAAGGCAAGGCAAGTTCCGTTCACATTAAAACCAAAAATCGATGAGCAATTAGATAAACTCATCGCACAGGGGGTATTGGAACCAATAGACCACGCAAGGTGGGAAACCCCAATTGTGACCCCAATTAAACCAGATGGGTCCATGCGCATCTGCGGTGACTACAAGGCCACCCTCAACCATGCGCTACAACAAAGCGCATACCCCGTCCCAGTGGTCCAACACCTCTTATATTCATTGGGGGGAGGAAAAGTCTTCACAAAGCTCGACCTGGCACAAGCTTACCAACAATTGCCAGTTGACCCAGAAACAGCAGAAGCACAAACAATTGTAACTCATAGGGGGGTATTCAAATGCAAAAGACTACAATTTGGAGTCAGGGTGGCCCCAGGGGTATTCCAAAGTCTGATGGAGCGTTTATTGCAGGGACTCAAGGGAGTGGTACCATATTTTGACAATGTACTGGTATCAGCCAGGGACAAAAAGCAATTGGAAGACTGCTTGAGGGAAGTCTTACAAAGATTTAAAGAGGCGGGAAAGTGAAAAGACAGAAGTGCCAACTAGCCACCGACAAAGTTGAGTTCCTGGAATACCTCATAGATAAAGAAGGGATCCACCCCACAGAAAAGAAAATCAGAGCAATCAAAGAAGCTCCCAGGCCTGGAAATAAAATAGAGTTACAAGCCTTTGGGGGACTTATTAACTTTTACAATGTCTTTTTGCCACAGAAGGCAACGACAGCAGAACCGTTACACAGGTTGCTGGATAAGAAAGCTACCTGGACCTGGGGGCGTCAAGAAGAAACCGTATTCCACGGAATCAAGGACTTGCTGACATCAGACCCTGTACTAATTCAATACAGTGAAACCTTGCCACTAACCTTAACCTGCAATGCATCACCGTTCAGCATTGGAGCAATACTCAGCCACACATTACCTGATGGAAGGGAAGCACCAACTGCCTTCTACTCGAAAACCCTATCTAAAGCAGAGAGAAATTACAGCCAATTGGACAGGGAAGCATTGGCCGCAATAACAGGGGTCAAGCGTTTCCACAAATACATCTACAGCAGAACTTTTTCTCTGATCACAGATCACAAACCCCTTCTAGGAATACTCGCGGGGAACAAAGCCACACCAAACATACTGTCACCGCGAATGATGAGATGGTCCGAGTTCCTCACTGCATACAGCTACAAATGAATTCACCGGCTAGGAGGATTACACACATTACACATTACATTACACACGCTGATGCCCTGAGCCGTGTCCCCCTACCTGAATTAGGAGATGATCCTGCACCAACCACATCAACCCTGAAAATTGAGATGCTGGAAAACCTACCCATAACAGCAGCAGACATCGCGAAAGAAACCGCAAAAGACAGAGACCTGGTGCGAATTTTAAATTGGGTAGGAAAAGGGTGGACACACTCCGAAGGTAACAAGACTGTTAAACCATTTTTGAATCGACAAACAGAACTCTCGATATTAAAAGGGTGCATTCTGGGGGGGGACAGGGTGATCATACTGAACATACTGAGGGAACAAATACTTAAGTTATTACATGAAGGACACCTGGGCATTGTAAGAATGAAGTCTCTGGCAAGGAGTTACGTATGGTGGCCAGGGATGGATAGGGACATTGGGAGATGGGTGGAAACTTGCAAACAATGCCAAGAATCTAGATCTGCACCCCCTTCTGCACCGATACTAGACTGGGAAACACCTAGGGGACCATGGTCGAGAATACACATTGATTTTGCAGAGCCAACAAAAGGGCATACATTTTTGATAATGGTAGATGCTTACTCAAATTGGCTGGAGGTAAATGTCATGCACTCAACCACAACAGAAGCTGTAGTCAGACAGCTAAGGAAACCTTTTGCAACACATGGCTTACCAGATCTACTTGTATCCGACAACGGGCCACAATTCATGGCACTAGCATTTGCGAGGTTCCTGGCCGAACAAGGAATAAGACACGCCTTGATAGCGCCGGGCCGGCTGGCTACAAATGGACGGGTGGAACGCATGGTCCAGTATACTAAGGAAGTACTCCACAAACTAGAAACTGGAAACATCCAGGAAAAAATCTATGAACTACTAACTATACAACACATTACACCAAACTCCACAACTAATAAAAGCCCAGCAGAACTATTAATGGGAAGAAAATTAAGGTCTCACCTTGACAAGCTACACCCCACATACAGCCCTGAAAAGCCAACAGACTCCTCCAGTAAGTACCGTACATTTGGGACAGGGGACCTGGTATACGCAAAAAATCTCATGGGGGACCCACTATGGATACCAGCTAAAATAACCCAGGTAACAGGACCCTGGTCATACAGAGTGGAGATGGAGGACAGAAGAAGCTGCAGGAGACACATAGACCAACTTAGATCACAAACACTATTAAGAAATACAAACAACCAAAGGGACGAAGGAGAAGAACACACACACACACACACACACACACACACATGAATCACTTCAAACACTAAATCAAAAGAATAACCAAACCAGAGAGGGGGAAGACCCCTCAAACACAAGCGAGAGGGGAGGGGAAGGCCCTCCACAAACACAAGAAATAAACAAACAAACACCAACAACAACACACCAACCAACACCACCAGTAGTCCCAATAAGAAATCACAGTCACATACTTGAAAAGGACCTCAGGAGAATGGAACAGGCAGCGGAAAGTTATCACGAAGCCTTCCCTGGAGGGAGCAGCCGAGCCAACTCAACCAACCCAGATAGAACAGGTGGAAGAAGCATGGCTGACTCTACCTTCCAGGAGGTTCCATGGAGGAGGTCATGAGAAACAGCAAACCCGTCCGAACAGCCCGAAGACAACACTGCAACTGGATTGTGCAGGTCCTGTAGGAATCATAAGAACCCCACCTATTTATGTGACTACGTAACGTAGGGGGGGCCTGATTGGTTGGACTGGACCACAAGGGGGGGAGTGTTAGATATTTGCATACTTGAAATACTGCAATTGGATTGGCCTGCCCAACGGCGGGAGATTTGAAGAACTGTAATTGGCCACAAGCTGCAAGCAGCTGCTATAAAAAAGGCTGCCGCAGCTCAGCAGCAGCTCAGTCTAGCAGAGACAAATAAAAAGAGCTAAAGTCAAACTTGTCTCTTATCGATCTTTCCCACAACTTAACATGTACAACAATTGTTGTCTTCTGTTTTAAGTAAAATGGCACAAGTTAAGAGACGTTTGGATCTTGAAAATAAATAAAGATAAAACAAAGATTTTGACAAAAAATATGTTGTTGAGACAAAGAGAAGAACTGACAGATCTTTTGAAAATTCAAATTACAAACAAGGTTAAGTATCTGGGGATATATTTGACAGCAAGATGTAGCACATTAAAAGAGAATAATTATATTAAACTTAAACAACAGATAATTACAGATTTGAAGAAATGGGAAAATTTACAATTGTCATTAATAGGGAGAATTTCAACAATTAAGATGAATATTTTACCTAGAATTTTATTTCTCTTTTAAACAATACCAATTAGACTTGGAAAAGAGACGTTTGGAAAAGATTGGAATATCTGACTTGTATACAGTCTGGAAAAGGAGCACTGTTAAGAATAAGGGAAACAATTCATCTTCCACTCAGGATAGAAGCTAAGGGGACATGAACATTATATGTTGGAATAGATCAGGAACTCAGTTCAGTACTGCCTACTTCAAGTCTTCACAAACTGATCACTCTCCATGATGCAGTTGCAGAAATCTGGTACAGACTTAACCATCTTCTTTCATCACTGTTGCTTTATTTTATAATGATCAGTAGGTAAAACAGGCTATCTGTGGCTTGTAGGTTGTCAGATGACCTATGTATATTGCGGTGGTGAAGGACTGCATTTATATTGCAGTGGGCATACATTAACTTGGAAGTCCAGCAAAGGTGAGAGCTATGTACATTTTCTTAGTGAACTCATCCCAGTATCCAGTTTATTTCTATCTATCTAAACTCTGCAACTGTAACAGTAGATGCAGATGTTCCTAAGACAATTTATTCAGTTCCAGTCAGAAGTATTGATCTGTCCCATTGGGTCTATGATATTTAATTCCAGCAGACCTAACATTTCATGCTTCCCAATTATAGCAAATCAACATCATCCCTCCTGCATTGTCTTCATTGTGAGGTTCAAGACAACTATGTCTTGCTACCTGGTGAATTCTGTACTCTTTGTATCTTCTTTTCTCAGATACCTTAATCATGTTGGCATGTTTCTATTTGGTATATACATGCACACACAAACAACATATAATGTTCCTATTAGCAATCTCCCCAGCATTGAAATATTTGTGTTCAAATATATTGCTGCCATTAAGCTTTTAATGATGCTAGTTTCTATTTCTAGTGCTCCTTTCCTTGAAATGACATGCATGATCATCCAGTTTAAAACTATTCAATTCTTTCCATCCTAACAAAAATCTGCCAAGTCTCTATCCCTGAGAGCTGTAATTCTGGAAAACTTTAATGCACTCCATCCTGTCAAGTAAACTTGTTAATTTCCCCTTTGAAATTAACAAAGCAAATTAAAGCATAGATTAATGATTAAAGTAAATAGAGCAATGGTGTAAATAGAGCAATCCGCCACCGAGGAGCAGCCCCTCTGACAATCCTCTCTCTCAGGCAACCTGCAGAGAGCCAGTCCTCTTCTGGCCAAGAGTCAGCTCCTGTGTCCAGGCAGGTATCTGTGAAGTGTGCCACGACGGAGACCCTCCCGACAGCTGCACTCCCTGTGGCAGAGCGCAGTGGGAGCAAGGACAGGGCACCCCTGATGCAGTGGGAGCAAGAAGAGGGCACTTCCACCAGAGACCAACCCACATCCACCCCCAGCTCCACCTCCACAGAAAGCAGGCAGAGAGGCAGACCGGAGGGGCAGAGCCACACTGTCCTGCTGGAGATCAGGGAAACCATCAAAAGCAGCGTAGATCTCCTCTCTCAGCTGGTACGCACCGACGTCCCATCCTCCAACCGCAAGCCCTTCATCACGTACATCAACAAGACCCTCATGAACATGTCCGAATCATAGTACCAGGGGATCAAGGACAGGATCACTGGTCTTCTTCACAACCCTCCAGACCAAGCTGAACCTGCTCCCACCCAGACCAGGTCTGCTCCTCCACCCCAGGTGATGTCACTGCCCTTCCAAGGCTTTCCACAGGCCCTCACCTACCAAGGCTACGGCTACCAGGAGCTCCAGCAGCACAGGCAGCCCTTCCCAGTCCAGGCACAGGTACATCAAATGCCACCAGTGCCACCGATGCCACTGATGCCACTGATGCCACTGATGCCACCAATGCCACCAACGGCACAGATGCCAGGCACGCCAAAGATGCCAGGCACGCCACAGATGCCAGCCACGCCACAGATGCCACCCATGCCACAGATGCCACCCACGCCTCACCTCGCTCACCTGCAGACCAGACATCCCCACTACACTCCTCCTTCCTCCACTCCATAGCCAAGCCCGGCCTCAGAACATCTGTCATTGGTATTGGGGCTGACACCCCATGTCCTGGAGGAAGGGGCTCTCAACATCACGGGACTGAGCCAGCTGTCTGAGAGCTTCCTCCCGACACAGTCCCCTGTTGTCCTCTCGGGGCCAGGCACCCCAATGGCGCCTCAGACCAGCACTCCAGCAGCAGCCACCTCCACAGCACATGGACCCTTCACCCCTGAGACTATGGGCACACCTCAGAGTGACTGAGAAGAGTGCCAGAGACTGGGTGGCTACCTGTTGACTTTATCTTTGCTTGGGACACTTGGGTCATTTTTCTTTTACAGCTTGTTATTAACAAAGATTATCTTTGCTTCACACACCTGCTTCTTTTATTTTATTATATAAAGTCTTGGTGGAAACTTTTAGAAATGGTTTAAGCCTTTGCATGCTTGTGGGATGGGTAAGGATAGCTGTGGGATGGGCAGGGATACCTTTGGGATGGGTAATAGCAGTGGGATAGATAAACCTCCAGTACAAGCATAGTGGGACAATATGGTCCACCCTCCCAGGTGCCATTCCTTTGGCCCTTTATTATCAATAACAATTTAATCATTGATCCACACATTTCAACATAAAAACAACTCTTTATTAATGCCCTATTCATTGTAGGGCCACTCAACACACATGGCACAATCTCATCAAGTGTTATGAAACAGGCTCAAGGAAGCATCCATTAAGCATCTATCATCTGGTCTTACCACTCCACTGTTCCAGCTGGGGAGTTGCACCAGTGTTTCAGGACGTTGTGCTGCTTCTTCCCTTCACGTGAAGCTCTGTTGGGGCCTTGCACATCCACAGTGTCTATCAGGTTTTCCCCTTGCTTCCATTCCCCATGCTCCATGTCACCATTGCCTTGTTGGAGGTCCACGAGCCTGTTCTGCAAGACTGGGTAGCGGGTGCGCATGAGATTGTGCAGGATGCAGCAAGCTTCCACGATCCTCCTCACAGTCTCTGGGCGATGCTGCATGGTGGTGAGAAGTACCTGGAACCTGTTGGCCAGGATGCCAAAGGCATTCTCCACCACCCACCTTGCCCTGGACAGCCTGTAGTTGAAGATCCTCTCTTCACGGGTGAGGCATCTGGAGGTGTAGGGCTTCATGAGGTAGGTTCTGAGGGAGAAGGTGTCATACCTCATGATGAAGTAAGGCACATCTTGTGTGTCGTTGGGCAGGGGTTCTGTATCTGGGAAGCCCATGATGAGGTTGCATTCCAGCCCATCCTTGAGGTGACTGGCGTAGTATACCTGGGCATCTGAAGCTGCCCCGTTGCCTGAAGCATTGATGTACATGAACTTGTAGTCAGCATCAACCATGGCGAAGAGGATGATGCTGAAGAATCCCTTGTAGTTGAAATAAGTGGACCCTGAGTTGGCTGGAGCTTTGCAGGCCACATGCTTCCCATCTATGGCTCCAACGGTGTGGGGGAGTTCTTCTGATACTACTTCTGATACCACTTCTGATTACCACTTCTGATACCACTGCTCTGCAACTTTCTTCCAACCTTCTTCAGTGGAGGGGCACTGGAGGAGCTCCTCTAGGTATTATTCAATGGTGGCCTGCACCACTTCTCTGACCACAATGCTGATGGTGTTGTGTGGCACCCTCCAGCCGTACTGCATGCTCCTGTACATGGTCCCTGTGGCCAGGTCGCGCAGAGTCAGTGCCATCTTGAGCCCAGGGTCCAGGCTGGGCCAGAAGTTGGTGCTCTGCTTGGTCAACCTGGGTCTCAGCCACTCCACAACTTCGTCAAACATGGCTGGAGGCATCCTCATGAAGTTCTGGAATGCATGAGGGTCTTCGTTCCTCAGCTCCACCATCAGCTTGTTATACAGTCCGTGCTCTGCTCTTCTGGCGATCCATCTTCAGACCCAGACACTTCTTGGCCGCCTCCTTTTCTTTGCGTAGAACAGGTGAAAGAGCCTGTAGATGGCTTCGCACTGTTGCAGAATGATGGTGGCTACCAAAAGGAGTGTGTGATGATCCATAGTGGAGATGACTGGATGCTGTGGAAGAGCAAGAGCCAGATGAAGGCTGAAGAGGTCTGCACCGCAGGGCTGCTGGACTGAAAGTGAGATCCAGGTGAGTTCCTCCCCCTTTTTATAGGAAATATAGGTTTTCCGCTCTGTGTCCTTTTGCATCCTCTAGGCATCCTGCAGACATCCTAAATATCCGAGATACATCCCCTCTGTGAACGTTTTTTCCATTTTAATGTTTTATATGCGAGCTGCATCCGCTTTCATCCTTTCTCCATCTGTGCTACTAATGCTTTGTGTCCGTTCTGCGTCTGTTTCGCTTCCTCCCTGTGTCCGTTTTTCACTGGAGTGAATTTGAGTTGCGCGGATGTGCAGCGGATGCCTAGTGGATATATCGGATGCGTAACGGATGACAACGGATGTAGATGTTCCCCATATGCGTTGCAGATGCAGAATGGATGCGTTGGATACATTTTCCGCTCAAAAAGTTTTGTGCAGCTCAAAACTTTTTGAGCAGATGAAATGTCAATAGACGGATGCTGGACGGATAGAGAGTATGAAAAATTGACGCAGTGAGTACAGAACGGATGCATCGTGTTAACCAATGGATGGCAAATGTTTCTCTCCGTTTTACATCCTCTTTCCATCCGTTGGTGCTGTGTGACAGGGGCTTTACAGATAGTCTTCAATTTGCAACTCTTAAGATTTTTAAACTCACTTTGAAAACAGTAAAGAAAACCGGCACTGTACAGAAATAGCTTTTAAAGAAAGGTTTAACTGATTTATCCTGTTAAATTACAGAACAGCCTCTGAAAATTGTGTCCCTTCTAATCCTTCACATATGCACTCCTACTCTTTGAGGGGGGGCGGGTGTGACTCTGTTTCCCACTATCTCAGTTCGGCTGAGAATATTTGGCACAATCACCACCTTGAGTGAAGCCAAAAATGGAATGACACCTCCCATTTGCACCACTTTGATCATTTTATATGGCATTTCACTTATTCTCCTTTTTGTCCCCGTCAAGTTAAGGAATGAAGCATGAAACCCCAGGATAAACAGCTGCCAGCAAACAAAGCACACCATCAATTCTTAATGGTAGAAATCACTCGGAATAAGCCCAAGAGACTTGGGGACATAGAGGAGATACCAAGTCAGTTATAGGAACATGCAAAGCCATTATAGAAGATATTCCTGTATTGGGAGGGACAGGTTCCTGTGTTGGGAGAGAAATTCACTTTAACCTAAATACAAGGGGTTTTATTGGGACGAGGAGCCTGCTTCATGATCTTGGGAAGCCTAGGTCTGAACAATGAGAAAAAGACTCAGAATAACTCCACTTTCATTACATTAAGTATAAGTTGGGAAGGAAAACTCCTTAAGTAAAATATTTTACTATGCTACCTTATTAGCAATAAAATAAGGTTTATTCTCAAGATTTTATTATGTTATCTTACTTGCAATAAAGATTTTTATGGTTCTTGGTTTGACAGTTTTCCATCTTCTATTTTTCTCCTCTGTGCCACCAAGACATACATATTTTTCTCCCCCTTTTTTTCCAACTCTGATCTTTTGCTCAATCATCTTTGATCCCATTTGCACTTGGAGAACACTGTTTGGGGGGGATCTGAGTACCTTCAGATGTTACTGGACCACAGCTTTCCTCATTGTGGATCATTGATCATATTTTCCAAGGCCAAGTAGATATACCATACTATATTCCAAAAACATGTTGAGGGAAAACCTTTTGGCTGTTGTTGAGTTTAAACTTCTCCAATTAGCAAACTGTTATCTGATATTATCAAAGATGATTTGCTACAAAAAGCTAGAGTGCAAAAATCCTGCTTTTGTACTCAAACTATTAAGTTCAATCCATCAAAGTTCCAAAGCATCAAAGTAGTAGATGTCTCTCTGCCACACTTGTTCATAAGAAAATAATACAGAAGGTAACCAAGGTAAAGAGCTCCCACATCACTGATTTCCATTACTTCTGAATTGGCCATGGATTCCCACCCCATCTTTGTTATTTATTTTTGTTGATAACAGTTCTTTTATCTTTTCCTCAGAGAACTTTTTCAGCACTTCTAGCTAATGACCCTTATTAAACTAAACCACAGAGCTTTCCTATAAAAGGGCATATTTTCCTAGCGAGCAAATTGTTTTAATGTAGGTGAATAGTAAAAACATAAAATCCATCTCAAAGCACTCAGGGCACCAAAGTATGCAATTGTAATATTACCCTCTGAAACTTTCACACTAAGACTAGTAATGAAGTTAAATTGGAACTCTGTTGCTATGTAAGCAAGAAAGATGAGAATAATCCCCCTTTACAGCTGGTGTTCCTTCTTTGGAAAAGCCTAACATTTGAGGACATGGTGTTCTAGCTATAGAATGAATACAGTGACAAATTCTGTAGTTACCTTGTTCTATGGAAAAGTTACATAAAATAGGGAAGATATCAGTACTTGTTTATTTTGAATATTTCCCCAACACTTCATCTAATCTGCTTCTTCAAATTTTAATAAAGGAATATAATGAATGTATCATATTGGAATAATAATTCTATACACAAGGGTTCCTTTATTTGGAAGGTTAACAAGAACTTTGGTCTATTTTCCCCACAAAGTAGTTGAAATTGCTTTTCAACTCTGCAGTCAAAACAGCAAATTTAAAAAATATTATTAATCAGAAAGCTCTGGCATCTTTCAGAATTAATTTTGCATTTTCTTAACAGTTTCTTCCAAAATGTTCCCATTTTTGTGGGCCTTCTTGGTCTGCATAACAAGACAAGGTATCAAAGCTCCTGCTTTAAGTGTATTTACAAAACATTTAGACCTCTTTTTTTGGACAACAAAGCTTTGAAAGTTGGCTTTTGAATTGTATCCCTAAGCTTCCTCTTGTAAGTAGGCATTTACACAAATATTTTGACAGCACTCAGATTTGATAATCTGAACTGAGAAGTTCATGAGACATAGATTTCCTAATGTTTCCTCCCATTATGCTTTTTCTGTCCATGTGTGATTTATTTATTCATATATCTTATTTATGTAGCTGCTCATTTAACCAAAAGCAACACTGAATGTAGTAAGTATGTCTCAAAAATCTACCTGGGTTACCTTTAAATAATTGTTTGCTAGCAGCAAAAATTGTTCTCCTAGCACTTTCAAGTTTGATTTGAGGAGGTTCACACAAGATATTACCAAGACAAAAAAATGCAATTACTATCTTCATATAATGTGCTATGTTCCCCCAAAGGAACATAAAAGGTCACAATGAGACAATAATTACATTCGCACAATATACTATGAGACTATCCAGCCCCATTTAGTTTTATTTGAAATGCTATGCAAACACATCCACTAAGTTATGCTCCCAAAAGAAATTCCACTTTTTCCTACTATCATCCCCAGAAACAAAATCATACTGAAACCCCATGGCATTTCTAGAATCCCTCCAGAAGTTTCATTGTGATTGAAAAGTTGGAAGTTATAGGCCCCAAACACAAGAATCCTTGTGGCTTTTTCAGAAATAATTCTGTGCTTTATATAAAGCCCTAGTAAGGCAGAGCCGTAGATTTTGAAGTTCATTTTCTGGAATAAGAAAGCCAATACAGTAACATTGACAAATGCAATCTTATTTCTAAATGGCACCAATTGCCCAGAAGCCATCATCTTATCTATGCTGAGTACACCGTTCATCCAAATCAACATCAGCAAAGGTGGCCTTGCCCTCATCAGTATAACAAAGAGCAACCACTTGTTGAAACTAAGAATCACAGTAACCTTGATTAGCTGAAGTATTGATTCTTCCCCTAAAATGACTGCAGCTGAAATCTCTTGGAGACAATATATAAAGCCCCTGTCACACTGCACCAACGGATGGAAAGAGGATGTAAAACGGAGAAAAACACTTGCCATCTGTTGGTTAATGCGATGCTTCCGTTCTGTACTCACTGTCTCTGTTTTGCTTCCTCTCTATCCGTCCAGCATCCATCTATTGACGTTTCATCTGCTCAGAGGGTTTTGAGCTGCTCAAAACTTTTGAGCGGAAAATCTATCCAATGCATCCATTCTGCATCCGCTAGGCATACGGGGGAAATCCGTTCTGCATCCGTTACGCATCCGCTATATCCGCTAGGCATCCGCTCAGACGCAGGGAGGAAGCAGAACGGATGCGGAACAGATGTGCAGCGTTAGTAGCACAGACAGAGAAAGGATGAAAGCGGATGCAGCTCGCAAACAAAGCATTTAAAACGGAAAAAATGGTCGCAGACGGGACCTATCTCGGATGTTAAGGATGTCTAGAGGATGCCTAGAGGATGCAAAAGGACACATAGGGGAAAACCTATATTGCCTATAAAACGGGGGAGCAACTCACCTGCAACTCACATCCCCTCGGATGCAGGGAGGAAGTGGAACGAACGCGGAACAGATACAGAACAGATGCCTAGCGGATGCAGCACGGAAACAAAGTGTTTAAAATGGAAGAGGGGACCTATCTCGGATATTAAGGATGCCTAGAGGATGCCTAGAGGATGCAAACGGACACCTATACTGCCTATAAAAAGGGGGAGCAACTCACCTGGATCTCACTTTCAGACCAGCAGCCCACCTGTGCAGACCTCTGCAGCCTTCATCTGACTCTTGCTCTTCCACAGCATCCAGTCATGTCCACCATGGATTGTAACAAACTCCTTTTGGTAGCCACCATCCTTCTGCAACAGTGCGAAGCCATCTACAGGCTCTGTGAACTCTACTACAGGAACAAAAGGAGGCGGCTAAGAAGCATCTGAGTCCGAAGATGGATCGGGAGAAGAGTGGAGTACAGACTGTACAACAAGCTGATGGTGGAGCTGAGGAACGAAGACCCTCGTGCATTCCAGAACTTCATGAAGATGCCTCCAGCCATGTCTGATGAAGTTGTGCAGTGGCTGACACCCAGGTTGACCAAGCAGAGCACCAACCTCCGGCCCAGCCTGGATCCTGGGCTCAAGATGGCACTCACTCTGCACCACCTGGCCTCAGGGACCACCTACAGGAGCATGCAGTACGGCTGGAGGGTGCCACACAACACCATCAGCATTGTGGTCAGAGAAGTGGTGCAGGCCATCATCGAAGAATACAAGGAGGAGCTCCTCCAGTGCCCCTCCACTGAAGAAGGATGGAAGAAAGTTGCAGAGCAGTGGTATCAGAAGTGGAACTTCCCCCACACCGTTGGAGCCATAGATGGGAAGCACGTGGCCTGCAAAGCTCCAGCCAAGTCGAGGTCCACTTATTTCAACTCCAAGGGCTTCTTCAGCATCGTCCTCTTCGCCATGGTCAATGCTGACTACAAGTTCATGTACATCGATGCTTCAGGCAATGGCTCATGTTCAGATGCCCAGGTATACAACGCCAGTAACCTCAAGTAGGGGCTGGAATGCAACCTCATCATGGGCTTCTCAGATCCAGATCCCCCTGCCCAATGACACGCAAGATGTGCCCTACTTCATCGTGGGGGATGACGCCTTCTCCCTCAGAACCTACCTCATGAAGCCCTACACTTCCAGATGACTCACCCGTGAAGAGAGGATCTTCAACTACAGGCTGTCCAGGGCAAGGCGGGTGGTGGAGAACGCCTTTGGCATCCTGGCCAACAGGTTCCAGGTACTTCTCACCACCATGCAGCATTGCCCAGAGACCATGAGGAGGATCGTGGAAGCTTGCTGCATCCTGCACAATCTCATGCGCACCCGCTACCCAGTCTTGCAGAACAGGCTCGTGGACCTCCAGCAAGGCAATGGGGACATGGAGCCTGGGGAATGGAGGCAAGGGCAAAACCTGATAGACACTGTGGATGTGCAAAGCCCCAACAGAGCCTCATGTGAAGGGAAGAATCAGCGCAACGTCCTGAAACACTGGTGCAACTCCCCAGCTGGAGCATTGGAGTGGCAAGACAGGATGGTAGGTGATTAATGGATGCTTCCTTCAGCCTGTCTCATCACACGGATGAGATTGGGCCATGTATGGGTGGGCCTACAATGAACACGCCGTTTAATAAAGAGTTGTATTTGTGTTGACATGTGTGGATGAATGATTACATTAATATTGATAATAAAGGGCCAAAGGTGTGGCACCTGGGAGGGTGGACCATACAGTCCCACTATGCTTGCACTGAAGATTTATCTATGCCCACAGCTATTACCCATCCCAAAGGTATCCCTGCCCACCCCACTGCTATCCTAACCCATCCCACAGCTATTACCCATTCCAAAGGTATCCCTGCCCACCCCACTGCTATCTTTACCCATCCCACAAACATGCAAAGGCTTAAACCATTTCTAAAAATTTCCACCAAGACTTTATTTAATAAAATAAATGATGCAAGTGTGTGAAGCAAAGATAAACTTTATTAATCACAAGCTGTAAAAGAAAAATGAACTAATTCAAGTGTGCAAATAAAGACTACAGGTTGCCACCCAGTCTCTGGCACTCCTCTTGGTCACTCGGAGGTGTGCCCAGTCTCAGGGGTGAAGGGTCCAGGTGCTGCGGAGGTGGCTGGTGCTGGAGTGCTGGTCTGAAGCACCACTGGGGTGCCTGGCCCCGAGAGGACAACAGGTGATGGTGTGTTGAGGAAGCTCTCGGACAGCTGGCTCAGCCCCGTGATGTTGAGAGCTCCTTCCTCCATGCCATGTGGTGTCAGCCCCAGTACCGAGGACAGATGTATTCAGGCCGGGCTTGGCTGTGGGGTGGAGGAAGGAGCAGTTTAGTGGGGCTGTCTGGTCTGCAGCTGGATGAGGACTGCCATTGGTGGCATCGGTGGCATGGGTGGCATCGCTGTCGTCGGTGGCATCATTGGCGTGGGTTCATTGGTGGCATCGGTGGAACCGGTGGCAACGGTGTCACCCGATGATTCTGTGCCTGGACTGGGAAGGGCTGCTGCCTGTGCTGCTGGACCTCCTGGTAGCCGTAGCCCTGGTAGTTGAGGGCCTGTGGGAAGCCTTGGAATGGGAGGGACATCACCTGGGGTGGAGGAGCAGACCTGGACTGGGTGGGAGCAGGTGCCTCTGGGTCTGGAGGGTTCTGAAGCAGCTCGGTGATCCAGTCCTTCACCACCTGGTACTGGGGTTCCGCCATGTCCATGCTGGTCTGGTTGACATAGGTAAGGAAGGGCTTGCGGTTGGAGGATGAGGAGTCAATGTTGACCAGCTGAGAGAGGAGATCTATGCTGCTACGGATGGTGTCCCTGATCTCCAGCAGGACAGTGTGGCTCTGCCCCTCCTGTCTGGCTCTCTGCCTTTCTGTGGAGGTGGAGCTGTGGGTGGATGCGGGTAGAGCTGTGGTGGAAGTGCCGTCTCCTTTCTCCCACTGCACCAGGGAGTCCTCCACATGCTCCACCATGGTTAAAACACCTGTCCGCGGGTTCTCCGCCGTGGCACGCTCCACAGAAACCTGCCTGGAGACAGGAACTGACTCTTGGCCGGAAGAGGACTGGCTCTCAGCAGGCTGCCGGAGAGAGAGGGTCGTGAGAGGGACTGCTGCTGCTGCTGCTCCTCGGTGGCGGATCTCACCCTCCAGGAAGCTGCCCCTGGCCATGACGTAGGTCTCTCTGTCCGTCAGCTTAACTGTGGCCTGGCCAGATTTCTTGAGGTGCAGCTTCCCGTACCAGGTGTGCATGTGCTTCCACCAACCGAGGAGCACCTCCGATGTTTAGCCCAGACTCTCCGCCTTCTCTCTCCAAGCAGCCTGCTTCCTTTTGGTGTCCCTGTACAGCCGGTGTCCCTTCCGCCACAGATAGTCATTCTCTCTCAGCCACTCCAGCACCTCATCCTCGTGTTCCTCCTCAATGGAGTATTGCCTCCTCTCCCGTTGTCGCATACGCCTCTTCCTCCCTTTGGCATGACCAGATGGGCCCTCATCAGAGGGGTTTTCAGTTTTGTAGGGGCTGCTCCTCCACACCACCACCACCAGCAGCAGCAGCAGCAGCAGGATCATCATCATCAGCAGCAGCAGCAGCATCACCAGCAGAATCATAATCATCATCAGCAGCAGCACCACCACCACCAGCACCACCAGCAGGATCATCATCATCCTCAGCAGCAGCAGCAGCAGCAGCATGAGCAGGACCAGGAGCACGAGCAGGACCAGGAGCATGAGCAGGACCAGGAGCACAAGCAGGACCAGAAGGACGAGCAAGTCCAGGAGCACGAGCAGAACGAGCAGGACCAGCAGGACGAGGACCAGCTTCAGCAGAGTAAGCATGAGCAGAAGCACCACCGCCATAAGCATCATCATCAGCTCCTCCAGAAGCAGAAGCAGCAGAAGCCCCAGCCGCAGAAGAGCGAGCCCGTGCTACAGAAGCCCCAGCAGAAGCAGAGTGAGGGCCAGGGGGCGGGAGGGTGGCCCTGTCCCTCTTGCCAGGGCTGGCAGCAGATGGCTGAGGCTTCCTCTTCTTCCCCATGTTTGTGGGGTTGCTGGCTGGCAGGGAGGCTGGCAGGCAGGCTGGCAGCTAGGCTCGCAGGCAGGCAAGCACCAAGGCTGGCAGGGAGGCAGGCAGCAAGGCTGGCAGGCAGCAAGGCTGGCAGGCAGGCAGGCAGCAAGGCAGTCAGCAAGGCTGGCAGGATGGCAGGCAGCAATGCAGGCAGGCAAGGCACTCAATGCATCTGGCAGCAGGTGTTTCTTCTGAATGGTGACCTGCTTCCGAGCTGCTTCCCTTTATATCTGTGGGGCTGACGCAATAAATCCCCCCCCACATGCTCAATTAACGCCAGGCATCCGCTAGGCTTCCGCTGTGCATCCGCTAGGCTTCTGCTGTGCATCCGCTTCATCCATTGTGCATCCGCTGTGCATCCGCTTCATCCGCTCGGTGTCCGCTCTGCATCCGCTGTATCCGTTCCACGTCTGCTTTGCTGAGGTCCCCTGGAAGCCTAGCGGATGTGCCATCTGCTCCAATCCGCTTCCATCCACTAGGCTTCCGCTCTGCATCTGTTTTCCATCCGCCCTGCGTCCTCCCCCCATCTGTTCCTTTCCGTGTTATCCGCTCTGGTTATGCAAATTTTTGCCCCTTTTGAGAGTGGATAACAATGGATGGAACATTTTTCTCGTCCACTGTGTCCTTTTTACAAACGTTTTGCATCCGTTGGGCAGTGTGACAGGGCCTTAAAGTTGTATTTTCATGCTATTTAGTTTCTATTCATCAGGAAGTGATCATTTATTCCTCTAAAAAAACTATTCAAGGAAATCTAGAGATAAACAAAGAGATCTGTATACCTCTTCTAGGAGATGCTTCTTTTGCCTTGCCTTGTGTCCATTCGTGTATGTGGAAGGAAATGGGTGGAGATAGTGTGGTTTCTCACATATTATCCTATGACACAGAAACCTGTACAAGAATGAAAGTGCTTCAAGCAAAGATCACAGAGTTCCTAAGGCAGCTGTGTCCAATCCCAAGCTTTCCAGCTGTACTGAAACTTTAGCTCCCAGGAATTGTACATGCAACATAACTGGAGAACACTTGACTGGCAACAGGGCTTCTTGCTCAGTTTACTGAGTTAAAAGTTCTTCACTTTTCCAATTAAAAAAACATAGTTTAGACCAGGAGTGTCAAATTTGCAGCCTGTGGGCTGGCCCCACCCCCGGCCAGTTTAGCAAAGGAGAAAAAAGTCCCGATACATTACAATGATGTCAGCATGATGTCGCAAGTTTGACACTGTTGGTTTAGACAAAGAAATCAAATTATTTCATCTTTCCTAATGAAATTCTCTCATACTAGGGATCTAAATGAACCAGAAATGTTATGGAATTTCTTTGTGATTTTGTTCTTTGGGATGACATTTAGAAAAAGTGGGGTTTGGGGGGGGGACATAACTCAGTAGCTGAGATTGCATGAAATTTCAAATAAAATGGGATTGGATATTAGTTCCAATTATATTTACATTTTCCTAATATTAGCCCTCCTGACTTCTTTTTAACTATGAAACTGCCCTAGTAACCTCTTTTGTCTGCTATGTTCACATGATATTGTTCTCATTCTTTTCTGGGTTTCTGGATTCTATAATCTCCCAGGATTTGAAATGGACATCTAACCTTAAAACCATCATTAAAAAGGTACAAAAAAGAACGTTTTTCCTGCTTCAACTCAGAAAGTTCAGATTGCCCAAAGAGCCACTGATAAAGGTCTACAGAGGAATTACCAGGTCTATCATTTGTACTTTTATAATTGCCTTGTTTGGTACAGCAACCAAACAGAACAGGTACAGACTTCAACAGATAGTTATGATTGCAGAAAATTCCAACCAGCCTGACTTCTGTATTGCACAAGTGAGAAAGAGGGCTGAAAAAAAAGATACAATGCAAAAACCTGAACATCCAATAGCTACAAACCACATCTCTACCCAGCAACCACAACCCAATCCACAACCCAATCCACAAAAAAGACATAAGCCAGACAAATAATGATATCAGAGAAGCTGTTGAGCATGAACTGAAACATCCAAACACCATCTTATTTGGTCGAGAGGACATCAATGATAATGATGACATCACAACTGTCCAAAACAACATCAGTGATTATCAAGCATCAACCATCTCCCCTGATGAGATACTTGACATTTCCCCCATTGGCCGAGAGCTCAAAAACAGAGATGGCTCTGTGGCCCCATGCTTGCAGGGTCATTTGCAAAAATGAATCAAGCAAATGTCAATTCATTTACACTATAAATTCACTCGCCAAAACCAACACCAATCATAAGAACCTCCATTGTCGCCCTGGCCTAACTATACAGCAATGTGCCCGCATCCGTGTACTCCGCACTGAACTCAAAAAACATCTAGACAATGGAGAGAAGGACTTGTACATTGACTACCATGCTGACTGTATCAAAAGTAAGTCACACAACCCACAACTCAGCTTTAAACTTCAATCACAACCCAACCTCAACCAATCAACCATCACCCAAGACTAGGCACGCATACCCCAAACTACCTCAATTCCAACTACTGCTGGCCTTAAATGCGAGCTACTCAATGCAAGAAGCCTTGCAAATAAATACCTGAATTTCTCCTCTTACTAAATATGGCTAAATTCGACATCATATTTGTCTGTGAAACATGGCTCAATGCATCTCTCCCTGACCCCATCATCACAGTTAAGAGACTATCATCTTTACTGATCAGATCGTGAAATTCATAGAGGAGGTGGTGTTGCTATCTTCTATAAAAAGTCCTTACATCTAAAAAACATCCAAGTTACCCAGGAGCTTGCTCTTCCTGAGACCAACATCTGTGAACTATCCTTAAATATCACATTTCAATTCTTACTATGTTACAGAGCACCTGATGATGACATTGAACATGTAAACAACCTAATACATTGGTTGTTAATGTATCCTGCCCACATGCTTTTATCTTACTTGGTGACCTCAATCTACTTCATATTGACTGGACCCTAAATGAATATACAACTGAGCCCATACATGCAACCTTCTACAATGTTGTTACAAATCTGGGCCTAGAACAAGTAACCAACAACACTAGACTAAGCAACTGCCTTGATCTCATCTTCTGCAATAGTTTGAATTTAATTTACGGAATACAAACTAAAGAACCCTTTTCCAGCAGTGACCTCAATATGATTGACTTTTGTCTCAACATGCGCCCACACAAAAATCATCACAATGACATAATCCCCAATTATAATTTCAAAAAAGGCAACTATGATCTTAGAGACAACGATCTCTCATTCCTTGATTGGCAATCTCTACTCACTGGATGCAATACTGTTGAAGACCATTACAACATATTTTTACTTGAAGTCAAAATAGCCATCAAACTATATGTACCAACAATAACTCCCAAAACAAACAAACAAAAAACAGATTACCCATAACAATAAAGAAACTTCAATCCAAAAAAAGATCACTCTGGTGGAAAAACAAATCTGGTCACGTTGCCAATTTCAAAAGCTGATACAAAAATTTATGCCACCAGATAAAAGACTGAATGCACCAATTATCACATTGAACAAGAGGAAAACCTTCTATGCACCAATTCCACCCGTGCTTTTTACAATTTTGTAAACAACAAACTAAAAGACTCAAGGTCCATCCCACCCTTGATAGGACCTAATGGAAAAGACTGCAATGACAACACCATTAAAGCCAACATGTTTAACACATTCTTCAGCTCAGTATTTGTAAACTGCAATGGATCATGCCCAATATTTCCTAGCCGAACCACAGACAATTACAATGATCTAATACATATCGATTTTACAGAAGACAATGAAAAAGCACTACGCAATCTAAAACCATCTCTATCGATTGGACCGGATGGAATATGTGCCTACTTCTTATAAAAGCTATCCACTGCCATAGCCGAACCTCTAAGCATAATCTCTGAAAAATCTTTCAGGACCAGCTCCTTGCCTAACCTATGGTCACAAGCCACGGTCATCCCCATCTTCAAAAAGGGAGACCCCAGCCTAGTTGAAAATTACAGACCAATCTCCTTTTGCTGTGTCACCTGTAAAGTCATGGAATCAATTATTAACCAATCCATTATTCTCCACTTAGAGACAAAGAATCTACTCTCCAATAAACAGTTTGGTTTGAGGAAAAAATTATCCTGTAATCTGTAACTCTTACACTGCAGAAACATATGGACTATACAACTTGATCAGAGCAAAGCAATAGACGCAATCTACATAGACTTCTGTAAAGCCTTTGATTTAGTGGTACATGACAAACTACTCTTAAAACTAAAATCTTATGGTATCTCTGGACAACTGCATAACTGGATAGAAGCATTCCTGTCAAACAGACAACAAATGGTCAAAATTGGGAGTGTCCTATCAAATCCTGTGCCTGTCAAGAGTGGTGTTCCCCAAGGCAGTGTTCTAGGACCAACTCTCTTCATACTCTACATATTAAGAGCAACTGCGTTCTTTTCACTGATGATGTAAAGCTGTTCAATACCACCGACAATACTGCTTCCCTTCAAAAAGATCTTGACTATGTATCAGAATGGTCAAACAAATGGCAATTTCAAATCTCAACAAATAAATGCTCTGTCTTACATATTGGCAAAAAAAAAACCAGAAAATAAAATACAAGCTGAGTAGTCAAGATCTTGTTGATGATCCAAGCTCTGTAAAGGACCTTGAAATACTCATCTCTAATAATCTAAGTGCTGGAGCCCACTGTAACTACACAGCCAAAAAAGCATTAAGAGTTGTTAACCTAATCCTACATAGCTTTTTCTCTGGTAATATCACACTACTAACTACAGCATATAAAACATTTGCTAGACCAATACTCGAATACAGCTCATCAGTCTAGAACCCACATTATGTATCTCATCAGTCTAGAACCCACATTTCTCACAGTTGAGAAAGTCCAGAAATATTTCACAAGAAGAGTTCTCCACTCCTCTACTTGTTGTAGAATACCTTATGCCACCAGACTTGAAGTTCTAGACTTAGAAACTTTGAATTACACCGTCTTCGGTCTGATCTAAGTATGGTATATAAAATCATACATTGCAATGTCCTACCTATCAATGAATATTTCAGCTTCAACCATAACAACACAAGAGCAAACAATAGATACAAACTCAAGGTTAACCGCATCAAATTTGATTGCAGGAAATACGACTTCAGCAACAGAGTGGTCAATATCTGGAATACTCTACCTGACTCTGTGGTTTCTTCCCCAAACCCCAAAAACTTTAACCTTAGACTGTCTACTATTGACTTCACCCCTTTCCTAAGAGGTCTGTAGGGGGCGTGCAGAAGCGCACCAATGTGCCTACCATCCCTGTCCTATTGTTTCTTTTATTTTTCTTATATTTACCCATTTCATGTATTCATAACTATGGATATACTTATACCTATTATCTTGTAAGCGATTGACAAATCAAATAAATAAAAATAAATAAAAAATATTTACATTATACCAGCAGATGCCTGAAAAGGCAGGTATCTAGTCTCTCCAGAAGTTGAAAATTGCCACTTAAGTCAATATTCTCCAGTGACTGGAGTATAAGAAATTTAATTATGGTAGCTTAGACTGGCCAGTAGGAGATGGAATTGTCCCACCTCTCAATGTGTAAGTAATAAAATAGTTAGTGAAGAGAGTTTGATTGTAACTTAAACACTGTATCCTGAAAAGAAGAAAATTATTAAATTTATTTGCCATTCATTTCATAAAATTACACAGGTTGAGTTATAGTGATGTAATTAGAAGGAGATTTTAGAGATATAGAAGGGCAATCTTTAGATGCTGAAAGTTTACCAGTCCTTAACTTTTGGCTCAGTAGGCAAGAAGATTAAGGTGATGACTGTACCACTTCAGGGATTAGTGAAAAAAATATCACATATTCTGTTGAGTCATCCTCGTACTTAAAGGGGCATCACAACTCCCCCCCCCCAAAAAAAAAACTACCACAGTTCAAATGAGAACAAATGCCAGGTGCAACAAATAAATCACATACTTAACAAATGGCTTATAAAGTTGAGGCTTTCTGGACATTTATATTTTCTTTACCCCTCTTGCTGCCAGAAGCTCTGGCAAATACAATTAAAGGAAGGGGAGATGACTAGACAGAAATAAGAGACCCCCTCTAGCCATGAGGAAATGTTGCTTCATTAAAAGGATTTTAAATGGCTTTCATTTTAATTGTTCCTACATTGAACCTAGTGTGTTTCAGGCTAGGAGGATATTAATCATATTTTGCAGACACTTACCTCTCCCCCCCACACACACATACACACTTATAAAACTGGGGAATGTAATAAAAATGGCCTAAGTGTTAAAGCAAACACCAGGTGGCTATGTATAGATTACACTCAGAAATGTAGTTTCATCTAACACAGCCCTTTCAGAAGCTGCTCAAATGGCAACCTCCATCCCATATTGTATTTATTTATTCCTCTAATGGTTCCTAAATGATTGCTTGCCAGCAAAGCAAGTCAATTACATGTCCATCATTCTCCAGCACAGCAGTCCTCATTTTCTCCAAATTTTCCCTCTCCTTTGTTTCCCTTTTCAACAAACATTTCAAACTACATAAGGAACGATATTCTGTGTTTTGCTTAAGTAGTTATCTAGCCTAAACATGTTTGGCCTTTGCAATGAGAGTCCTTTATTGCTTATTAGTGTGTAAATCTGCAAGAGATCATCCATTTCAACCCCAGTGTGTTATTAATTATGTTGAAATTAATTATGTTGAAATTAATTATGTTGAAATTAATTGAAGAGAAAGGAATTGTAATTTATTAGAAACTGCAGCTTCTTTTGAAAAAAATGCAGCAAACCTTGGTTTAATGGAACATTTTGAGGAGGCAGAGTGTATATTAAACATGAATGCCTGTTAAATCAATGCATAATTACATCATTTGCCTCAATTTCCCTAATTACACAAATAAGGCAAATCACCATCCTTTCTGCCAATTTGTCATTTCTGTAATGACATCATTGTACAAATGATACATAATATCGTTTGCATAATTAAGTCATTGCACAAATGATGTAAATTGACTTGGGTACACACATTCTTCTGAATAGTTCACATGCAAAAGACATGGTCTTAATTTTGGGGTGATATCCAGGAAGAAAATGTCTGTTGTGAAATACATTAAACTGAAAATTTACTATACATTCTCTCTCTCTCTCTCTCTCTCTCTCTCTCTCTCTCTCTCTCTCTCT
>BLBF01000032.1:23149857-23170204 GCA_015471245.1 Laticauda colubrina
CTCTCTCTCTCTCTCTCTCTCTCTCTCTCTCTCTCTCTCTCTCTCTCCCTCCCTCCCTCCCTCCCTCCCTCCCTCCCTCCCTCTCTCTTTCTTTCTTTCTTTTGCCTTTGAATCTACATTGACTCCTGATAATCATTGGTTCCTAGCAGTTTTCTTCACAGAATTTCCAGAGATGTTTGCCCTTATCTCCTTCTTAAGACTGAGAGAGAGGAACTGGCCATAAGTCTACCAGCTGACTTTGTCCCAGGACAAGGCAAGACTAAGAACTCACAGTCTCCTGGTTTTCAATGCCTTAACCACTATATCAAACTGGCTCTACCATTAGACTACTTTAGGAATACATTTTCACAGTTGTGGCACTCAGAATAGACCTTGGACTATAAAGCTCTGGCATTGCAAACTGGAAGAGCACAAAATCTATCTACCACTGGCTGTGAGCTCCCATGATAGAAATCATAAGATAATATTTTGCTCAGTAAATTACTAGATTCCCTTCCTCCCACAATGAACATTTCCAGTACAAGTTGTGTGCACTTGTTTATCTGTTTACCAAAATATTAAGAAGCTGACAGGAAGATATAAAGCTGGTATCACTTGGTTGCATATAAAAACTACTGTGATGATTGTTTTTTAAAAGCAAGTCTTTATTTTTGCAATAAAGAGCTCTGTTCAATAGCTGAAAAAATGGCTGTAGCATGGGACAGAAGAAAATATATTTTATAAAACTGATGCTAGGATCAGAACAAGAAGCTTTGGGCCGAGGGATGAAAGTTTGATTCGAAGCCAGGAGTGAGGAGATAGGCTGAGCCAAGAGTCCCCAGCAGTTGCCACCTGGAAATCAGATCTTCTCCCAGATGTTCTGCAGAGACAGGGTGCTGGGGAAAAAAAACTACCATCTTTGATCAAATAAGCAGGTAAAATGTTAGGAATACACAACTCACAAAATGTCAAATAATGCCTTTCAAGAGTTGGTTCTAAAATGATGAAAAACTTATGTGAATATATCCTACTTTCTGTCCCAAAATTGGATGCTGATAGAGGAGAGGTAATTCAGCTAGCTGTAATTAACTGGTCCATAGCCAACTTGCATGACAGATTTATACTATCAGAAAGAGACACGTAGGAGGCAGCCAAGTTTCTAGAATATTGAATAAACAGAACTGATCAATAAAAACATTTTGCTCTGTTTGGCAAAGTGATCTGTAGACATAAACTGATCTTAATTCACTGACATTGTTTTATGCGTGCATACCACTGTTGCTTGCTTGTCAAGAAATATTGAATGTTTATTTCCTATTTCTTATTGACATAATCAGAAATAACCACATGGGCTACAATATTTTATTTGATATTGCAGCCCATGTGGTTATTTCATATGAATGAAGCAGGTTATCAATTGTAGTAATAAGTAAATGCACACAAATGTTGCCAAGACCTCAAACAAAAGTGCAGCCTTTCCAAATATAATTAATAAGCTTAGGTTTGTATATCTCAAGTAATAATTTGTATGAAATGTATTAAAAGTTTTAAAGAGAACATAAAATCTAACACAAATTAATACAGAACAAAGAAAACAAAGAAAAAGTTAAAGAAAAAAAATGAGGCTGCAGAAAGAAAAGATGAAAGGAAATAAAAGATGCTTTCAATTACCATTGTAGCATACGTAAGTATGATTTTAAAGTTATCTCTTACTTTTTTCTATTATCTAATTTTGTTCAAATCATCAAAAGCACAAGTGATCTGTTTCATGCAAAAAATCTTATAAGGGGTTTCCAGTCAGTTATAAATGTAGATGCTGTTTGTTCTCTAATCATGAAAGTCAGTTTAGCCATCTTCACCAATTGTTTCTCTATTGTTGGTATTGTCATTTTTTTCCACTTTTGAGCATATAGTAATTTTGCTGCAGTTGTCCTATATAAATAGAAATTGCAAAGTCTCATGGCTTTTTTTCTAGCTGTCTATCCATTAGTAATCCCCCCAAAAATGTCACTGGTTTCAATTGTATATTAATCTTTAAAATATTCTGAATTAGTGTAGCTACTTGTATTCATTTTCTTTTTGGCTTTTTTACAATTCAACATACAAGATAAAATGCCCCTTCATGTTGTTCACATTTCCAACACAAATTTGAAGTACTTTTATACCTAGACAATTATTATGAAAAATATCAACAACGCTGCATTTGTTTCTGTTTAAGGCCAGAACATTACATTATATATTAAGAATTTCAATCTCTTCAACCACATATTGACCCAACATTTTAAACCATTTTATCATACATTTTATGACCCTGTTTATCTTCTGTATCATA
The DNA here is from genome assembly GCA_015471245.1 of Laticauda colubrina. Classification (NCBI taxonomy): domain Eukaryota; kingdom Metazoa; phylum Chordata; class Lepidosauria; order Squamata; family Elapidae; genus Laticauda; species Laticauda colubrina. The sequence continues at coordinate 23,152,169 of BLBF01000032.1, forward strand.
TTTTAAATAAACTTTATACATTTTAGCTATAATATGTTCAGCATTTGAATACACTTCTATTTCAAATGCATTCTTGCATTTTTTGAAACATATTTTTCATTTTTAAAAAACTTTTATATTAACTATATCTTTATAACTTTATCCCATCTTAACATAACTTTTAACTTTCATTCCATGTCTTAATATAGTAATTTTGAAATAACATGCAATTCTTATTTGTCATAGTAATACTCAAGTGTTTTACTTTCTTCTCAATCTTAACCTGTTTGTTCATACATTTTGTTTCATCTTGCATCTTCAGGTTTTTGTTAACATCCTTGTCTTCTGCTAATTGTCAAACCTGATAATTCTCTAAATTCTTTAATTTACAAATCCAAAGTTCAATTCCCTTCAAAGGGTCTGCCAAAGCTAAAATCAAGTCATCCACTAAAGCTCTTCACTTATATGATTCTTTTTAAAACTTTACACTCATAATCCTCTCATCTTATGTCTCTACTCAAATATTTCAAAAACTAAAATAAACAGAAGAGTGAACAGTGAGTCTTGTCTTATTTCCTTTTGTATCTCACCTTATTTGGTTAAAACTACATTTAAAATTATTTGTGCCATAATAGGAAGTGTCATCCAAATTTCACCCATTTTATAAAATTCTCCCCAAAATTCATATCTTCCAAAATTTTAAATGAGAAAATCCAAATCAAATAGTCAAAAGCCTTCTATGCATCTAAAAAGGACAATGTGGCTTGTTTTGCATTATATTGTTTCAAAAAATCCTAAATAAATGCAGTTGTAATATTGCCTTTATTTTATTTATTTATTTTGTACCTCACTTTCAAACAGACAAAATAAAAAGACAAGGCATTTGTTTTATTTTTATCTTTTTGTAGTTTTGACAGTTTTGTTTTTGTTTTGATAACTTCAGCCACAGCACATAGTACACCTCCATGGCAACTAAAAATCACAGTCTGAATCTCTACCTTCTCTGTTGTTACATATAATCTTCCAATTATATGCACTTTTTAAGAATTAATTAATTATCTCTTTAACAGACTCAGTGCAAATCTACCAAGGCAATTTTGTCAAAAGTAAAAATGAGAGAAAAAATAGAAATAACTACTGTCCTCATGTCTGTTTTAAAACTTTCTTACAGCTTTTCTTATATAAGCTTTTTGTAAATAGTTCTTTGATCTCTATATCATAGTTTCTATTTTTCTCTATGATCTCAAAAGATTTAACATGTTGCAAGATGTCTTATCTTTGTCATAGAGGAAGTATGTCTTCATATGTAAATTAATTACTTCTCAAAATGATTAAGAAATGGGAAAAACAGCACAACATATGTATCAATTTCACTGCAGCAGAGATGGGATTTGATGAATCCCAACAGCTCAGTTCTTAAGCTAATTGTGAAAGCTTTTCCATTTCCACATTTTATCAACAAGGAACTATCATCCTGAGCATATGCAGTTTCTCTCACAATCTTCCTTTGATTCAGTAAGATTGCACTGGCTAGAATCTGTTTTCCAGCGACATGCTCAGCTGAGATGTCCCTCAGCACTTTTTGAGAAAATCACTCCATCATAATTCCGCACTGAAGAGACTATGCCCATATAATTTGCTTTATTTTCTGTTAGTTATCAGAGAGCCAAATATAAAAGTATGAATGCTATTTAGCAAAATCATACATCTGTGAGGTCAAAACCAATAACTATAAAACCACAAATCCCAATCCCCCATTGTCATAAACTTGTATAATAAAAGTTCATCATAAACATTTATAGCAGTAATCATAATTTATAGCAGTAATCAATCATGAAACCAGCCATCCCCTAGACAAATGCTCCTCACTTTTTCATGTTCTGTGCACTAAAGACTTTACATCTTTGGATCCACTTGGATTTACATCTTTGGAATACAAGGAGTGAATAGCAGATAGAACTGATGAATGAAATTAAGTGAAAGAAAAAGGAAGATGTTGTATTTTTCTGATACTAAGAAAAAAAGGGTCTATGAAGAATAGGCACTACATCTAGATAAAGATGCTCTGATCTTAAAGCCCATGTCACACTGCACCAATGGATGCAAAGAGGATATAAAACGTTAAAAAAAGCTTGCCATCCGTTGGAAAACGCTATGCATCCGTTGTGTACTCATTCCATACATGTTTCATCCGCTCTATCCTTTGAGCATCCGTCCACTGAGATTTCATCCGCTCAAGAAGTTTTGAGCTGCACAAAACTTTTTGAGCGAATGAACTTTCCGCTGTGTACGATGTAAATCCATGACATCCGAGCAACAAACGTTCTATGTCTGTTTATCATCCGTTAAACGTCCGCTGTATCCTCTCAGCATCCTCTGGGCATCCTCACAACTCAAATCCGCTGCAGCTGAAAACAGAAAGAGGGAGGAAACAAAAGGTACACGGAACGTCTACACAGCATTAGTATCACGGAAATAGAAAGGATGAGCAGTGAACGGTTTGCATCTTATATACATCCTCTAGGCTTCCTATGAACATTCCTTTAAAGCCCCTGTCACACAGCACCGACGGATGGAAAGAGGATGTAAAATGGAGAGAAACACTTGCCATCCATTGGTTAACGCGATGCTTCCGTTCTGTACTCACTGCCTCCGTTTTTCATCCTCTCTATCCGTCCAGCATACGTCTATTGACATTTCATCCACTCAAAAGGTTTTGAGTTGCACAAACCTTTTTGAGCGGAAAATGTATCCAACGCGTCCATTCTGCATCCGCAATGCACACGGGGAACATCCGTTCTACATCCGTCATCATCCGTTATGCGTCCGCAATATCCGCTAGGCATCCGCTGCACATCCGTGCAACTCGCATCCACTCCAGCAGAAAACGGACACAGGGAGGAAGCGAAACGGATGTGAAACGGACACAAAGTGTTAGTAACACAGACGGAGAAAGGATGAAAGCGGATGCAGCTTGCATACAAAGCATTAAAATGGAAAAAACGTTAGCAGAGGGGACGTATCTCAGATATTTAGGATGTATGCAGGATGCCTAGAGGATGCAAAAGGACACCTAGCGGAAAACCTATATTTCCTGTAAAAAGGGAGAGGAACTCACCTGAATCTCACTTTCAGTCCAGCAGCCCTGCGGTGCAGACCTCTTCAGCCTTCATCTGGCTCTTGCTCTTCCACAGCATCCAGTCATCTCCACCATGGATCGTAACACACTCCTTTTGGTAGCCACCATCGTTCTGCAACAGTGCGAAGCCATCTACAGGCTCTTTCAACTGTTCTACGGGAAGAAAAGGAGGTGGCCAAGAAGCGTCTGGGTCCAAAGATGGATCAGGAGAAGAGCAGAGTATGGACTGTACAACAAGCTGATGGTGGAGCTGAGGAACGAAGACCCTCGTGCATTCCAGAACTTCATGAGGGTGCCTCCAGCCATGTTTGACGAAGTTGTGGAGCGGCTGAGACCCAGGTTGACCAAGCAGAGCACCAACTTCCGGCCCAGCCTGGACCCTGGGCTCAAGATGGCACTGACTCTGCACCACTTGGCCTCAGGGACCACGTACAGGAGCATGCAGTATGGCTGGAGGGTGCCACACAACACCATCAGCATTGTGGTCAGAGAAGTGGTGCAGGCCATCAGTGCCCCTCCACTGAAGAAGGATGGAAGAAAGTTGCAGAGCAGTGGTATCAGAAGTGGAACTTCCCCCACACCGTTGGAGCCATAGATGGGAAGCACGTGGCCTGCAAAGCTCCAGCCAAGTCAGGGTCCACTTATTTCAACTACAAGGGATTCTTCAGCTTTGTCCTCTTCGCCATGGTCAATGCTGACTACAAGTTCATGTACATCGAAGCTTCAGGCAACGGCTCATCTTCAGATGCCCAGGTATACAATGCCAGTCACCTCAAGGAGGGGCTGGAATGCAACCTCATCATGGGCTTCCCAGATCCAGACCCCCTGCCCAACGACACACAAGATGTGCCCTATTTCATCATGGGGGATGACGCCTTCTCCCTCAGAACCTACCTCCAGATGCCTCACCCCTGAAGAGAGGATCTTCAACTACAGGCTGTCCAGGGCAAGGCGGGTGGTGGAGAACGCCTTTGGCATCCTGGCCAGCAGGTTCCAGGTACTTCTCACCACTATGCATCATCACCCAGAGACCGTGAGGAGGATCGTGGAAGCTTCCTGCATCCTGCACAATCTCATGCGCACCCACTACCCAGTGTTGCAGAACAGGCTCGTGGACCTCCAACAAGGCAATGGGGACATGGAGCCTGGTGAATGGAGGTAAGGACGGAACCTGATAGACACTGTGGATGTGCAAGGCCCCAACAGAGCTTCATGTGAAGGGAAGAAGCAGCGCAATCTCCTGAGACACTGGTGCAACTCACCAGCTGGAGCAGTGGAATGGCAAGACAGGATGAAAGATGCTTAATGGATGCTTCCTTCAGCCTGTCTCATCACACTGATGAGATTGGGCCATGTATGTTGAGTGGCCCTACAATGAACAGGGCATTTAATAAAGAGTTGTGTTTATGTTGAAATGTGTGGATCAATGATTAAATTGTTATTGATAATAAAGGGCCAAAGGTGTGGCACCTGGGAGGGTGGACCATACAGTCCCACTATGCTTGCACTGGAGGCTTATCTATCCCACAGCTATTACCCATCCCAAAGGTATCCCTGCCCATCCCACAGCTATTAACATTCCCAAAGGTATCCCTGCCCATCCCACTGCTATCTTTACCCATCCCACAAGCATGCAAAGGCTTAAACCATTTCTAAAAGTTTCCACCAAGACTTTATTTAATACAATAAATGAAGCAAGTGTGTGAAGCAAAGGTAATATTTATTAATAACAAGCTGTAAAAGTAAAATGACCAAGTCAAGTGTCCAAAGCAAAGATAAAGTCAACAGGTAGCCACCCAGTCTCTGGCACTCTTCTTGGTCACTCTGAGGCGTGCCCAGTCTCAGGGGTGAAGGGTCCAGGTGCTGTGGAGGTGGGTGCTGCTGGAGTGCTGGTCTGGAGTGCTGCATCACTGGGGTGCCTGGCCCCAAGAGGACAACAGGGGACGGGGTGTGGAGGAAGCTCTCAGAGAGCTGGCTCAGTCCTGTGATGTTGACAGCCCCTTCCTCCAGGACATGGGGTGTCAGCCCCAATACCGATGACAGATGTTCTGAGGCCGGGCTTGGTTGTGGGGTGGAGGAAGGAGCAGTGTAGTGGGGATGTCTGGTCTGCAGCTGAGCGAGGTGAGGCTTGGGTGGCATCTGTGGCATTGGTGGCATCTGTGGCATGGGTGGCATCTGTGGTGTGGCTGGCATCGGTTGTGTGGCTGGCATATGTGGCATAACTGGCATTGGTGGCATACGATGTACCTGTGCCTGGACTGGGAAGGGCTGCCTGTGCTGCTAGAGCTCCTGGTAGCCGTAGCCTTGGTAGGGGAGGGCCTGTGGAAAGCCTTGTAAGGGCAGTGACATCACCTGGGGTGGAGGAGCAGACCTGGTCTGGGTGGGAGCAGGTTCAGCTGGGTCTGGAGGGTTGTGAAGAAGACCGGTGATCCTGTCCTTTACCACCTTGTACTGTGATTCCAACATGTTCATGAGGGTCTGGTTGACATAGGTGAGGAAGGGCTTGTGGTTGGAGGATGGGACGTCGGTGTGTACCAGCTGAGAGAGGAGATCTATGCTGCTTCTGATGGTGTCCCTGATCTCCAGCAGGACAGTGTGGCTCTGCCCCTCCAGAAAGGCCTCTCTGCCTTTCTGTGGTGGTGGAGCTGGGGGTGGATGTGGGTTGGCCTGTGGTGGAAGTGCCCTCTACTTGCTCCCACTGTGTCAGGGGGTCCTCCACGCACTCCGCCATGGGTAGTGCAGCTGTCGGGGGGTTCTCCATCATGGCACGCTCCACAGATACCTGCCTGGACACAGGAGCTCACTCTTGGCCAGAAGAGGACTGGGTCTCAGCGGGCTGCCTGAGAGAGAGGGTTGTCAGAGGGGCTGCTCCTCCGTGGCGGATCTCACCCTCCAAGAAGCTGCACTTGGCCATCACGTAGGTCTCTCGGTCCGTCAGCTTGACTGTGGCCTGGCCAGATTTCTTGAGGTGCAGCTTCCTGTACCAGGTGTGCATGTGCTTCCAGCAGCCGAGAAGCACATCCGATGTGTAGCCCAGGCTCTCCACCTTCTCTCTCCAAGCAGCCTGCTTCCTTTTGGTGTCTCGATAGAGCCTGTGTCCTTTCCGCCATAGATACTCATTCTCCCTCAGCCATTCCAGCACTTCATCCTCATGTTCCTCTTCGATGGAGTATTGCCTCCTCTCCCGTTCATGCGTCTGCCTCTTCCTCCCTTTGGCAGGGCCATATGGGCCCTCATCAAAGGGGCTTCGAGGTTGTAGGGGCTGCTCCTCCACACCACCACCACCAGCAGCAGCAACAACAACAGTAGCAGTAAAATCAGGACCAGCAGGACCACCACCACCAGCAGCAGCAGCAGCACCAGCAGCACCAGCAGCACCAGCAGCACCAGCAGCACCAGCAGCACCAGGAGCAGAGTAAGCACCAGCAGCGCCAGCAGGACCAGCAGGACCAGGAGCAGCAGCAGCAGAGTAAGCACCAGCAGTGCCGGCAGCACCAGCAGGACTAGGAGCACCAGCAGCACCAGCAGCACCAGGAGCACCAGCAGGAGCAGCAGGAGCAGCAGGACCAGGAGCAGCACCAGCAAAGTAAGCACCAGCAGAAGCACCAGCACCAGGAGCAGCACCAGCAGAATAAGCCCCAGCAGAAGCCCCAGCACCAGAAGCAGCACCAGCAGAGTAAGCACCAGCAGAAGCACCAGCACCAGGAGCAGCACCAGTTGAGTAAGCACCAGCAGAATCACCAGCACCAGGAGCAGCACCAGCAGAGTAAGCACCAGCAGAGTAAGCACCAGCAGAAGCCTCAGCACCAGGAGCAGCACCAGCAGAAGCTCCAGCACCAGAAGAGTCAGCCCCAGCAGCAGAAGCACCAGCAGAAGCAGAGTCAGGGCCAGGGGGTGTGATGGTGGCCCTGTCCTTCTTGCCAGGGCTGGCAGCAGATGGCAGAGGCCTCCTCTTCTTCCCCATGGTTGTTGGGTTTTTGGCTTGCTGGCTGGCTGGCTGGCAGGCTGGCAGGCTGGCTGGAGCTGTGTCTGGAAGCAGGTCTTTCCTCTGAATCGTGGCCTGCTTGCGAGCTGCTTCCCTTTATATCTGTGGGGGATAACGCAATGCATCCTCCCCACATGCGCAGTGAACGCTGTGCATCTGCTAGGCTTCCGCTAGGCTTCCGCTAGGCTTCCGCTCAGCATCCTCTCTGCATCCTCTCTTTCCGCTGTGCGTCCACTTCGCTGTGCTCCCCCGGAACCCCCGCAGATGTGCCATCCGCTCCCATCCACTTCCATCCGCTTCCATCCGCTAGGCTTCCGTGGAGCATCCACTTTCCATCCCTTCTACATCCTCCCCCCATCCATTCCTTTATGTTGTTGTCCGCTCTGGTTATGCAAATTCGGGGCACTTTTGAGAGTGGATAACAACGGATGGAACATTTTCTCATCTGCTGTTTCCTTTTTACAAATGTTTTGCATCCGTCGGCCAATGTGACAGGCCCTTAACATCCCTGCTACATACTACCCACGTCAGTTCTTTTCTTTTCTTTTCTGTTCTGTTTATGTAAGTTTTTGCCACTTTTTGGAGCGGATGACAACGGATGGAGCCACCCCTGAAAATTTGCTCGTCCGCTGTGTCTTTTTTGCATACTTTTTGCATCCGTCGGCCAGTGTGACCTAGCCTTAAGGTATGCAGATGATGAATTGATAGAGGTAAGTGAAAATGTTGGCTTTATTTATTTTATTATTTTTGTTAAATTTATTTGCTACCCATCTCACCCCAGGGCTACTCTAGATAGCTTACAATAAAAAGGAATACATCAAAAGAATGTGAAGAGAACAGAAGTAAGATAATAGAGCAATAAAATAAACAATGAAAAAGAACATAACAAGAAATACAATTACTGTACCCACATTTATTGCGTCGAGGGCAGGTTATTACATATGAGGACATATTAGATAAGAAGGGTGATTTAAAAACAAGAGAAGTATAAGGCATCCAGAAAGTATCCATGATATCAATCACTCTGAGACATTTCCTCTCCAACTGATTTATTTAGAAATAGATCTGGTATGTCTAAGGCAATTTCCCAAAGTGAAATTATTTTCACATGTTACACAGAATCCACCTTCTCTCCTCCCTTCTCTCCTCCCATTTCTACACTTCATAAATCACGAGAACCAATTAATTGCAACTGGAATTTCTTAATACGACATACAGAATAACCTTGAACTTTTCAACTCCTCCACCCCCTCCTTCCATGAAATGTGACAGCTGAATTTTAAAGCTGACAACAAGAGTTGAAAGATCTGGGATATGAGATACAATGGTGGGTCTATTTACAATTACAGTCAAGGTACAGTAAAGATATGAAAGAATGGGGTATTAGCAGATGGAAAACAGAATTAGACAAAATATTATTAAGTACAGATGAGAATCTGAATTAAAAACTTACAAAGTATTATTAGAATGCAAACTAGAAGATGAAAGAAACAATGTTGCCCTGGATGAAAGACTTTGGATATGGTATAAATTTGGACGATTGGCAAATTTTATGGGATAGGAATAAAAAAATAACTTTGGCGGCATCATATAAAGAAAACTTACACAAAATGTTTTACCGATGGTATATCCCACCATTAAAATTGGGGAAAATGTATGCAAAATTATTCCCTAAATGTTGGAAATGCAATAAAGAAATTGAAACTTACTACCACATATGGTGGATATGTGAAAAAAACATACTGGCTGAATATTAGAAACTGGTTAAAAGAGGTGTGTAAAATTAAAATAGAATTCATACCTGAAATTTTTCTATTGGGTATCAATGTGGGAAAATATAATACAGAGATAATATATTTAATAGTCCATGTTACTACCGCAGCAAGATTAGTCCTTGCTCAAAGATGGAAAGGTAATGATATGCCAGATGAGATGGAAATAATTAGAAAAATTTGGACATGCACTGAAATTGATAAAATAACTCAAGAGTTAGAAGATAGGACTGAATCTGAATATTACAAAATCTGGGAGAAGTTTTACCACAGGTTTAAAAAAAGAAATGAGTAAATGTATGAATGACGATTAACATTTATGTATATATGTCAATTTGTATTCTTTGTTATATGTATTATTTGAGGATGTAGGACAAGTAGGTGTATCGGGATGTATGCGCACCATGTTCATTGTTTTTAAATGTTTTTTCTTTCTGTTGCTTCATTAATAAAATTTATTTTTAAAAAAAGAAATACAATTATATGATAACCAGAAAAGGAATATAAACAGGTAGAAAGCAGAGATCAGGGGTTGGGGGGAGATGGAGTCTGCCATCGATTCAGCCACCATCTCCAGAATGGAACTCTCCTATTTGGACCCCAGGCCAAGCAGCAGAGTCAGGTCTTCTGGTTCTTCTGGAAAGATAGGAGGGTAGAGGCAGATCTCACATTGGAAGATAGGGTATTCCAAAGGGTAAATGCTGAGCAAAGAAGGGGTCTTCTGGATCCTGACAGATGCAGTTCTTTGACTGACTGGAATCAAAAATAGACCTGCTCTGCTGGCATGAGTAGGACAGGTTTTTCCTAGTGGGATAAGGTGGTTCATCAGGTAGTCTGGACCTCTGCCATTAAGAGCTTTAACAACTTGAAGGTCTAACACCTTGAACTGTACTTGGAAGCAAACCAGTAGCCAGTGAAGTTTGCAGAGCAGAGATGTAATAAGGGCCACCCTAGGAGCTACAAAGACTGCTCTTGCTTCTAGACTTTGCACCAGTTAAAGCTTCCAAATGGATTACAAGGGTAGCCCCATGTGGAATGCATTAATTACAAATGAAGGGGCTTAAATATTCCTCAATGTTATGAATTTAAATTGTTGTAGTTGAAAAGGAAAGCAACCATTTACATCTTGGTAATATAAGACTGAATTTCATGAGAAATGGAGCAATGTTTTGCATTAATGAGGAATATGAATGCTTTAAGTTTGATGATGAAAATAGATGATAATGACAGATGAGAGAGAGAGGGAGAGAGAGAGAAAGTTGGGGGCGAGGCAGGCAGGCAGGCAGGCAGACAAGAGAGAAATTTATACCATCAAACTTGCTTCAGTTGGCTGTATCTCCAAACTAGAATTCATAAGAAGGAAAACAATTCTTCATACATTGTTCACTAAAGGCATGGTCAAGAAATTGAGCACCTAATTCATATTATCCATTATGTGGGTGAGATGTGCTGGGGATTTTTAAAACAAAACTATGGCAAATTATGGCAAGCATTTCTATAACAGCATCTGCACATACATCAACATATACAAATTGATCACCAGTCTGTCATGTTTTTTGTGACTTTTCTTTCTTTCTTGGCAATATATAAATGGCCATTCTCACTGAGGCATATGCAACTTATTATACATAATTTATCTAGTTTAGTTTTGCTTAACAGAATTGGAAAGGAGTATCTATCAGATTTTCTGCATAGTAATGGCATGTTTTCATCATTCTTATGAGCAAATGTTGAAGTATGCCCAAATTGGTAATGCAAACGAAAGTAACATTTTGATATATACACAACAATATTGCTATTCCCTTTCCATGCACATAATGGAAGGCTTTTTTGTTCAGTCCATTTTGAATTGGTTTTGCATCCAAAAGAAAAACCAACTTCAAATTTTCATAGGTCTTGAACCAATACTCAAATTAGGAAGAATGTTATATATCTCCATTCTTATTATTTAATCCTCCTAAACTGAAGCTTCATAGAAAAAGGTTATAAGGCCTTCCAGAATAGAGCCTAAAGCAGTATTAACATAAACCATTTTAATCAAATTAAAACTCTGTGCTTAACATATTGCTTTATTTACAATTTCCATTTATTGAATGAAAACTGCATACTTTCTTCTCACATACTCTTAATTTCATGGGTTAGTGTCCTTCCTTGCCTGCCTTCCTGCTTTCCTTCCCTCCCTCTCTCCCTCCTTTCTTTCTTTCTTTCTCTTTCTTTCTTTCTTTCTTTCTTTCTTTCTTTCTTTCTCTCTTATCATTCTTTCATTCTTTTCTCAGTACACAACATGAAAGATCACAACATGAAAGGCTGCACTGCCTCAGTTAAAAAGGCTACAACTGCATCTGTTTTCTGCTGATATCTCAAACTTCATTGAAGAAGCACCAAGAGAAGAGGGGCAGCAAAAGAACCAGCCTGTATATGAACAGCCATGCTGTCCTAGGCCCAATACCAACATTTGCTTGCTGTTCAGTTCGTGGGAATGAGACTCAGAGATCAGCGTAACTTCAGCTCTTTTATTTAGTTCTGAAAGTCTGTTCTAACCAGGAGCTGTGGCAGCTCTTTTTATAGAGAGCTGCTCACAGCTAGTGTCCAATGACGGATACTTGTTACTTGGGGGTGGTGTGCTCTGCATCTGGCACACTGGAACCCCGACTTACGTCCATTTTTTAATCGCCACTCTCACTCATCCTGGAGTCTGTGGATTTCTTCTTCATTGTCCTCATCGATTCCGGATGATCCACTGTCTGAATAACGTGTGGCGGTTTTATGTGTGCTTTCTACCTTCTTCTCGGTGCTCTGACTCATCTCGGTCGGTGTCTTTGGTGAGTTGGCATTCATCTGCTGCATCTTTGCCGCTGACTTTTTTGTTGCTTCTGCTGCAGTGGCTTCAGCAATAGCCTTGGTAATGGTAATCGTTGGCCGGGTTAGCAGCCGGCTTTGTAGGGTAAAGTCTCTTAGTCCGAGGACATGCGATCTCTCATGGCTTTGTCCATGTTTCGGAATTCGAATGCTCCTCCAATGTCCCTGAGAGTGGCTACAAAGTCTGTGATGCTCTCACCTTCCCTCTGGTCCCGCTTGTAAAACTCGTGTCTCCTGATGAGACTGGAGACAGTCGGTGCGTAGTGAGCCTTCAGCAGCTTCTCTAGATCTGGCCAGGCCATCTGCTTCACATTGTCTGGTTTTGCTGGTGCCTGGGCCATCTTGAACACTGTGAGCCCACAGCGTGTCAGGAATACAGCTCTTTTGCAAATGTCCGAGATTCCTTGCAGGTCGTTACTCTCCAAGAACATGAGGAATCTATCGATATAGGATTCCCAGTCCACTGCTGCTGGGTTGAAGGGTACGGGTGGCAAGTTGGTTCCGGCCATTTCGTCTGCTCGGTTCTTGATGCCACATGCCCAAATGACCTCCTTCTCAGAATCCCACCTTCATCACCAGTGTTCAGTTCATGGAAATGAGACTCAGAGATCAGTGTAACTTCAGCTCTTTTATTTAGTACCAAAAGCCTGTTCTAACCAGGAGCCGCGGCAGCTCTTTTTATAGAGAGCTGCTCGCGGCTAGTGTCCAATGATGGCTACTTGTTTTTCCCGCCGCTTGAATTGGCCAATCATAGGCTTGTTATTATTGGCCAATCAGCGCCAGGTATTTGTTGTCCAATAGGAATAGCCTATTTGAAGTATGTTAATATGGAACACTTGCTACTATATGCAACCTGGAATCCTCTTGAACTGCCGCTCCCCAGCAACTGTTGTTTAACACAATCCATTGAGGTCACTCCTACAAAGTAAAACAAGTGTTTTAAGGCAGGTCAAGTAAATGTAGGGACCTTCTAGACTAGGGTTGTCAAATGCAATTTCATTGAGGGCTGCATCAGGGTTGTGTTTGACCTCAGGGGGCTGGGGTGGACAGGGCCAGGGTGGGTATGACCAGCTCGATATCACTTGTGTGCGGTGCTTGTGGTGGCCCGAGTGCTCTACCAGCAAAAACAGGCTCCCAAGCTTCGTTTTCAGCTGCCACAGCCTCCTGCAACCCTCTGCCTGTGAAAACGGAGCTCAGGAGGAGCACATGTGGCCCATCTGAGCTCCATTTTCACTAGCAGATAATTGCAGGAGGCCATAGCAGCTGAAAACAGACCTCAGGAGCCCGTTTTCACTGGCAAAAGTACCTCAGGCCAGTCCTTCACTCTTTCTAGGGTGGCCCCACAGGCCAGATCTAAGTACCCCATGAGCCGGATCTAGACAATATCTATGTTTATTGCTGACTGGAAACCTCTTATGGACTTTTAGGAAAAACAGAAGAAAAGAACTTATTCTTTTAATGATTTCACAGCATAGATTATAGAAAGAAGAAAATCATGTTCTGATTTGAGAGAAAGAAGTAAATGTATAATTGGGTTTTTAAGCGCTTTGAAGATGATCAGAAGCTATTTATTTGTACCTTCCTTCTTTTCTATTTCTGTTTCACTCTTTTTTTATTGCACTTTAGTTTTATCTTTGATTTCTTTCTTTTTCTATTTTCTTCCATACTCTATATTAGTTTGCATTAGTTTTTACTAGTGTTGTTAAGTTTTTCAATAAAATTATTTTTAAACAGTAAATAAAGGGAGCTTCTACCAGGATGTATGACATAATAGCTATTGAAGTTCCTCGGAGGTGATATCCCCAATTTCTATTATTTTTCTACATCCCACCCAGAGGTAAAATTCAGCAGCAGAAATTTTAAGTAGTTCGGAGAACCAGCAAATACCACCTCTGACTGGAGATTTTATTTTATTTTATTTTTTGGGAAATTTTATTTGAGTTTTCACAAAGAAATACAAAACATCTTTTTTGAAAGTAGCGTGAGCCCGGGTTCAGTTTCATGCTCATTTTTATGTTCAATTCCATATTATTACTGTTTTACATTTTCTACATAGCTTCTCCCCTCCTTTAATTTTCTTAGTTTTATTTTAATTATCTCATCCCGATTCAAATCCTTATATTGAAACTTTTTGTCTGTGCTGTTTCAATTTCATATTATCTTTTCTCATTAAACAAAGTTTCTCCTGTAGTTGTTGATTGGAGCATGACACCTTTATATATTTTAATTTTATCCATTTAACTCTTATTTAAGCTTCAATATATACCTTAAAGTTTAACATTCAATATAATACATAACTTCAATTCGGATCCTGCTTGGTACATTCTTAAAATACACACTATATTCTTAAAAAGAAAAAAAAAGGATTATAAATATATGTAGTTAAAACAACACATTCCATTCCTATTCAATTCTATCATTAATATTAGCATTCATTAAAATCTTAACTTCTTTAACATTACTTTTCAGTTAAATATTATACTTCTATGGGAACAGTTATAAGTTTTCCATAATTAACTTCTCCCCCTTCACTTATCTTTTGTAAAACATTAATTAATGAAAATGTTCCCGTCCCTTCCTAATTCAATTCTCTCATTTATTTTATTAATAAACATTTCACAAGATTACAATAGCTATTTTATCCCTCATTTTAATCATACATTGTTTCCAATTTTCTAAAATTATTTCTAATACTAATATAACAATACAATATTATGTACCTTTACAGAATCCCTTTTTCAGTTAAATTTTCACCCATTATCTCTAAATAGGTCCTGTTTCTCTATATCTTGTTTCTGTCCTTTATAACTTCTTTTCCTTTTCTTTTTCCCTCTCTTCTTCTCTCTCCCCTTTTTACCCCCTTGTCTCTCTACCTCTATTTCTCTCTTCTGCATTCCCCTCTTCTGTTACTTTCCAATATTATACTTATTTTTTGAACTATTTTTCTTTTCTTTGGTTGTTTTTTTAAGTCTTAAAATCTCCATTCTCTTTCCCCCCTTTCCGTTTTCTTCCCCACATAGAATTATTTGTTCATTAAAGATGGCTTCTTCTTTGTCTCTTGTTTTGCAGACATTTCTTGTTGTTTCTCATAGTTCCAAATCTCCATTTCTAAGAATTGAAAAACTAAGCTGAAAGAGCCTCTCCCTTCTTGTGCATTCTTCTTTGTACTTTTTAAGTTCCATTTTCAGTTCAACCAGAAGTAGTGCCATTATATGAATTTTTAAACAACCACCCAATTAATTTTAGTCATTCAAATGCAATAACCAAGAATCCAATGATCACCAAATAATCCAAATACACGCAAGCTGTTTCTTTTTGCTTTTTTTCACTTTCTCTTCCTGGGGTTCTATAATTAAGTTACCAAGTTTCAGTTAAAATGTATCTTTTAAAAGTCTTGTTAAAGCCCATGTCACACTGCACCAACGGATGGAAAGAGGATGTAAAACGGAGAGAAACACTTGCCATCCGTTGGTTAATGCGATGCTTCCGTTCTGTATTCACTGCCTCCGTTTTTCATCCTCTCTATCCGTCCAGCATCCGTCGACTGAGGTTCCATCTGCTCAAAAAGTTTTGAGCTGCTCAAAACTTTTTCAGCAGAAAATGTATCCAACGCGCCCATTCTGCATCTGCAACGCACACGGGGAACATCCATTCTACATCCATTGTCATCCGTTACGCATCTGCTATATCTGCTAGGCATCTGCTGCGCATCCGCAAAACTCGCATCCGCTCCAGCAGAAAACGGACACAGGGAGGAAGCGAAACGGATGTGGAATGGACGCGCAGTGTTAGTAGCACGGACGGAGAAAGGATGAAAGCGGATGCAGCTTGCATAAAAAGCATTAAAACAGAAAAAACATCCGCAGAGGGGACGTATCTCGGATATTTAGGATGTATGCAGGATGCCTAGAGGTTGCAAAAGGACACCGAGCGAAAAAATGATATTTCCTATAAAAAGGGAGAGGAACTCACCTGGATCTCACTTTCAGTCCAGCAGCCCTGCTGTGCAGACCTCTTCAGCCTTCATCTTGCTCTTGCTCTTCCACAGCATCCAGTCATCTCCACCATGGATCGTAACACACTCCTTTTGGTAGCCACCATCGTTCTGCAACAGTGCAAAGCCACCTGCAGGCTCTTTCACCTGTTCTACACAAAGAAAAGGAGGCGGCCAAGAAATGTCTGGGTCTGAAGATGAATCTGGAGAAGAGCAGAGGACGGACTGTACAACAAGTTGATGGTGGAGCTGAGGAACGAAGACCCTCGTGCATTCCAGAACTTCATGAGGATTCCGCCAGCCAAGTTTGACGAAGTTGTGGAGTGGCTGGGACCCAGGTTGACCAAGGCAAACACCAACTTCCGGCCTAGCCTGGACCCTGGGCTCAAGGTGGCACTGACTCTGTGCCACCTGGCCTCAGGGACCACACACAGGAGCATGCAGTGCAGCAAGAGGGTGCCACACAACACCAACAGCATTGTGGTCAGAGGAGTGCTGCAGGCCATCATCGAAGAATACCTAGAGGAGTGTCTCCAGTGCCCCTCCACTGAAGAAGGCTGGAAGAAAGTTGCAGAGCAGTGGTATCAGAAGTGGTAATCAGAAGTGGTGTTTCAGGCAACGGGTCAGCCTCAGATGCCCAGGTATACGACACCAGTGACCTCAAGGAGGGGCTGGAACGCAACCTCATCATGGGCTTCCCAGATCCACACCCCCTGCCCAATGACACACAAGATGTGCCCTACTTCAACATGGGGGATGACGCCTTCTCCCTCAGAACCTACCTCATGAAGCCCTACACTTCCAGATGCCTCACCCGTGAAGAGAGGATCTTCAACTACAGGCTGCCCAGGGCAAGGCGGGTGGTGGACAACGCCTTTGGCATCCTGGCCAACAGGTTCCAGGTACTTCTCACCACCATGCAGCATCGTCCAGAGACTGTGAGGAGCATCGTGGAAGCTTGCTGCATCCTGCACAATCTCATACGCACCCACTACCCAGTGTTGCAGTACAGGCTCGTGGACCTCCAACAAGGCAATGGGGACATGGAGCCTGGTGAATGGAGGCAAGGGTGAAACCTGATAGACACTAAGGATGTGCAAGGCTCCAACAGAGCTTCACGTGAAGGGAAGAAGCAGTGCAACCTCCTGAGACACTGGTGCAACTCCCCAGCTGGAGTAGCAAGACAGGATGATAGATGATTAATGGATGCTTCCTTCAGCCTGTCTCATCACACTGATGAGATTAGGCCATGTATGTTGGGTGGGCCTACAATGAACAAGGCATTTCAAAAAGAGTTGTGTTTATGTTGAAATGTGTGGATCAATGCTTACATTGTTATTGATAATGAAGGGCCAAAGATGTGGCACCTGGGAGGGTGGACCATACAGTCCCATTATGCTTGCACTGGAGGCTTATCTATTCCACAGGTATTACCCATTCCAAAGGTATCCCTGCCCATCCCACAGCTATTACCCATCCCAAAAGTATCCCTGCCCATCCCACTGCTATCTTAACCCATCCCAAAGGTATCCCTGCCCATCCCACTGCTATCTTAACCCATCCCAAAGGTATCCCTGCCCATCCCACAGCTATCTTAACCCATCCCACAAGCATGCAAATGCTTAAAACATCTCTAAAAGTTTCCACCAAGACTTTATTTAAAAAAATAAATGAAGCAAATGTGTGAAGCAAAGATAATCTTTATTAATAACAAGCTGTAAAAGAAAAATGACCCAAGTCAAGTGTCCAAAGCAAAAATAAAGTCAACAGGTAGCCACCCAGTCTCCGGCACTCTTCTTGGTCACTCTGAGGCATGCCCAGTCTCAGGGGTGAAGGGTCCAGGTGCTGTGGAGGTGGCTGCTGCTGGAGTGCTGGTCTGAGGCAACATTGGGGTGCCTGGCCCCGAGAGGACAACAGGGGACGGTGTCGGGAGGAAGCTCTCAGACAGCTGGCTCAGTCCCATGATGTTGAGAGCCCCTTCCTCCATGACATGGGGTGTCAGCCCCAAAACCGATGACAGATGTTCTGAGGCCGGGCTTGGCTCTGGGGCAGAGGAAGGAGCAGTGTAGTGCGGATGTCTGGTCTGCAGCTGAGCGAGGTGAGGCATCGGTGGCATCTGTGGCATGGGTGGCATCTGTGGCATGGGTGACATCGGTGGCATGTGTGGCATCGGTGGCGTGGGTGGCATCAGTGGTATCGGTGGCACTGGTGGTATTTGATGTACCTGTGCCTGGACTGGGAAAGGCTGCCTGTGCTGCTGAACCTCCTGGTAGCCATAGCCTTGGTAGGGGAGGGCCTGTGGAAAGCC
>BLBF01000032.1:23175204-23213922 GCA_015471245.1 Laticauda colubrina
GGCTTTCCACAGGCCCTCCCCTACCAAGGCTATGGCTACCAGGAGGTCCAGCAGCACAAGCAGGCCTTCCCAGTCCAGGCACAGGTACATTGTATGCCACCGGTGCCACTAATGCCACCGATGCCACCCACACCACCGATGTCAGCCACGCCACAGATGCCACCCATGCCACTGATGCCACCGATGCCAGTCCTCACCCAGTTGCAGACCAGACATCCCCACTACACTGCTCCTTCCTCCACCCCACAGCCAAGCCCGGCCTCAGAACACCTGTCATCGGTATTGGGGCTGACACCCCATGTCCTGGAGGAAGGGGCTCTCAACATCACAGGGCTGAGCCAGCTGTCTGAGAGCTTTCTCAACACACCATCCCCTGTTGTCCTCTTGGGGCCAGGCACCCCAATGGCACCTCAGACCAGTACTCCAGCAGCAGCCACCTCCACAGCACCTGGACCCTTCACCCCTGAGACAATGGGAATGCCTCAGACTGACTGAGAAGAGTACCAGAGACTGGGTGGCTACCTGTTAACTTTATTTTTGCTTTGGATACTTGACTTGGGTCATTTTTCTTTTACAGCTTGTTATTAATAAAGATTATCCTTGCTTCACACACTTGCTTCATTTATTTTCCACAAACTCTTGGTGGAAACTTTTAGAAATGGTTTAAGCCTTTGCATGCTTGTGGGATGGGTAATGATAGCAGTGGGATGGGCAGGAATACCTGTGGCATGGGTAATAGCTGTGGGATGGGCAGGGATACCTTTGGCATGGGTAATAGCTGTGGGATAGATAAACCTCCAGTGCAAGCATAGTGGGACTGTATGGTCCACCCTCCCAGGTGCCACACCTTTGGCCCTTCATTATCAATAATAATGTAATCATTGATCCACACATGTCAACATAAACACAACTCTTTATCAAATGCCCTGTTCATTGTAGGCCCACCCAACATACATGGCCCAATGTCATCAGTGTGATGTGACAGGCTGAAGGAAGCATCCATTAATCATCTATCATCCTGTCTTGCCACTCCTCTGCTCCAGCTGGGGAGTTGCACCAGTGTCTCAGGAGGTTGCACTGCTTCTTCCCTTCACGTGAAGCTCTGTTGGGGCCTTGCACATCCTTAGTGTCTATCAGGTTTCACCCTTGCCTCCATTCACCAGGCTCCATGTCCCCATTGCCTTGTTGGAGGTCCATGAGCCTGTTCTGCAACACTGGGTTACGGGTGCGCATGAGATTGTGCAGGATGCAGCAAGTTTTCATGATCCTCCTCATGGTCTCTGGGCAATGCTGCATGGTGGTGAGAAGTACCTGGAACCTGTTGGCCAGGATGCCAAAGGCGTTCTCCACCACCCGCCTTGCCCTGGACAGCCTGTAGTTGAAGATCCTCTCTTCATGGGTGAGTCATCTGGAAGTGTAGGGCTTCATGAGGTAGGTTCTGAGGGAGAAGTTGTCATCCCCCATGATGAAGTAGGGCACATCTTGTCTGTCATTGGACAGGGGATCTGGATCTGGGAAGCCCATGATGATGTTGCGTTCCAGCCCCTCCTTGAGGTGACTGGCATTGTATACTGAGCATCTGAAGATGAGCCGTTGCCTGAAGCATCGATGTACATGAACTTGTAGTCAGCATCGACCATGGCGAAGAAGATGATGCTTGAAGAAGCCCTTGTAGTTGAAATACGTGGACCCTGACTTGGCTGGTGCTTTGCAGGCCACGTGCTTGCCATCTATGGCTCCAACGGTGTGGGGGAAGTTCCACTTCTGATACCACTGCTCTGCAACTTTCTTCCAGCCTTCTTCTGGAGGGGCACTGAAGGAGCTCCTCCAGGTATTCTTCGATGATGGTCTATACCACTTCTCTGACCACAATGCTGATGGTGTTGTGTGGCACCCTCCAGCCGTACTGCATGCTCCTGTAGGTGGTCCCTGAGGCCAGGTGGCAAAGAGTCAGTGCCACCTTGAGCCCAGGGTCCAGGCTGGGCTGGAAGTTGGTGTTTGCCTTGGTCAATCTGGGTCTCAGCCATTCCACAACTTCATCAAACATGGCCGGAGGCATCCTCATGAAGTTCTGGAATGCACGAGGGTCTTCGTTCCTCAGCTCCACCATCAGCTTCTTGTACAGTCCGTACTCTGCTCTTCTCCAGATCCATCTTTGGACCCAGACACTTCTTGGCCGCCTCCTTTTCTTTGTGTAGAACAGGTGAAAGAGCCTTTAGATGGCTTTGTACTGTTGTAGAATGATGGTGGCTATCAAAAGGAGTGTATGATGATCCACGGTGGAGATGACTGGATGCTGTGGAAGAGCAAGAGCCAGATGAAGCCTGCAGAGGTCTGCACCAAAGGGCTGCTGGACTGAAAGTGAGATCCAGGTGAGTTCCTCCCCCTTTTTATAGGAAATATAGGTTTTCCGCTCAGTGTCCTTTTGCATCCTCTGGGCATCCTCTAGACATCTTTCATATCCGAGATAGGTCCCCTCTGTGAACGTTTTTTCCATTTTAAATGCTTTCTTTGCAAGCTGCATCCGCTTTCGTCCTTTCTCCATCCGTGCTACTAACACTGCGCATCCGTTCCGCATCCATTTCGCTTCCTCCCTGTGTCCGTTTTCTGCTGGAGTGGATTTGAGTTGCGCGGATGCGCAGTGGATGCCTAGCGGATATAGCAGATGTGTAACGGATGCCGACGGATGTAGAATGGATGTTCCCTGTATGCATTGCGGATGCAGAACGGACGCGTTGGATACATTTTCCGCTCAAAAAGTTTTGAGCAGCTCAAATCTTTTTGAGCAGATGGAACCTCAGTCGACGGATGCTGGACGGATAGAGAGGATGAAAAACGGAGGCAGTGAATACAGAACGGATGAATTGCATTTACCAATGGATGGCAAGTGTTTCTCTCCGTTTTGCACCTTCTTTCCATCCGTTGGTGCAGTGTGACATGGGCTTAAAGTAGCTAATATTGTTTATTGATATCTGATATTTGCTTTATGTAGTTCTAATTTCCAAATATTCTTACTTCAACAGAATTGTTGAGTCGAACCATGTGCATTTTTCTTAGACATAGAAGGAGAAAAAGAAAGGGGGATCAACTTTGCTCCCTTAAAAAGAGAAAGAAAGGATCATCTTCTGGATGATATAAACTCTGGTGACATAAGTAGGGTCTAAAAAATGACAGTCAAGTTCATACCTACATAAAATTTCATTTATGCTTGTGGAAAATTACTTGTAATATAAATATTGAATTGCTCAAATTAGCCTTATACAATCTGATGTTATAAATATAAGGTCAAACAATAAAAAGGCATAGCAACTAAATCAGCCAATGACAACTGTTTGGAAACTGAAACTAGAAGTCGCCTAGGCAAAGACTATATTAAGCTCTGCAGCTCTGCATCTATGCTAAGCTCTGAATCTGTCTCTTGAAAATGAAACTGTGTAATTTGCTTGTTTGCTTGCTGAAAACTAGAGCTCTGCTCTGAACCTGTAACATGTCTGCTTCTGTTCAAGTTTGCTCCATGTTGGAGAAATCTCCAACTGGTTTGTAAATTTCACTTTATATTTTTATAAAGACATTAAATGGAGCATCAGCCATCTGTGTTTATTTTTCTGGTGCTGAATTTATGCTGCAAAATGCTAATCATTTTTAACAAAAGTCAGCCGTGTCAAAATATAAGCTGAGTTCATCAAATGCATTCTGATGAAGGTTAATATGAGATCCTTGGTGCTGTCTGAGCTTAGTGATCTTCCTAAAACATTTAATTACCAAACTAGATAACATCATCCAATACACAATGAAGTTTCCTAGCTTGGTAATGAAATGTCTGTAAAAAAAAAAAAAAAATACCCACCAAGCTCAGAGAGCATCAAAGACCCTATAGTTCAGTCCTGATGTTATCTTTGATCAAAGGTTAATATCCTTCTTGGAGTTCTCAGATGGTAAGGAATACTCTTAAAAGCCTTTAGCCAACATTGAAAGAGACATTTTTGTGCTTGTAAACTTCTGGGTCACAAAATAGTTTTCTCCCACCCTTTAATATATTCTTGTAGAAAATAAGTGCAAACTAAGTAATGTAATCCAGTCTGAATGTTGCATTGGTGTTAAATGTGCAATAAACCAAATGTTTTGTACTAAGAGAGACCCTACTCAGTAGGAAATCAGGGTTAACATCTTACAAAGTGATTTATTCTGGAATTTTGCCTCATTTATATCACAGTGAATGATGTTTAACCAGAGAACATTTCCCAAGATTAAAACATTATTAAATCAATTACAGTACTTGTCTCCTATAGTCCCACAGAAGAAAAGGTTAAGCCAAATTTAAGTAGACCATCTTGCTCTCTGCGTTATTTATTCATTCATTGACATTTGGAAGTCATGGCAATCTGTGATCATAAATAAAGCCTGCGTATTAGTGCCTTGATCTGATGTTCCACCCCTGATATTAAATGAATTACATTGGTTTGATTATTGTGACTCATATGTTTAGATCTACAATTCAAGAGGTCTCAATTTTCCAATAGGTATCTCTAGTACTATGCTGGTCAAGTCTCACTTCTGAAAGTATTTTTAATTATTGGTTCAATAGGACTGTCTAAAAAACAAGCACTCATTGGCAAAGCATTTGTTCCCCATACCATGAAACTTTCCCCAACCCAGTAGTTTCCAATATTCTGAGATTTCAATTCCAAGAACTCCCATAAAAGATAACAGCAGGTTGAGAAATTAAGTACTGTGTACAAGATCTCAACTTCAATATTGAGTGTCTCCAGTGGAAGGGGAAGGGGGAAAACATTTGCTGTTTGATGCCATGGACAAGACACGACTTAGGCAAGTAGATCAACAATTGGCTTAATATGAGGCAGCTTTTAAAATTCCGTAAAGTTTATAGGTCATTGTTATGATGCATACTTGCCAGTCAGAAGGTCTCAGATTCAGGCATTTTCATTCAGACCAGTTTGGAGAACCAGTAGTGGAAATGTTGAGTAGTTCAGAGAACTGGCAAATGCCACCTGACTGGAGATTTTACAGTATCCTTCCTCTGCCATGTCCACCAAGCCAAGCCAACAGAACCAGTAGTAAACAACTTTGAATCCCACCACTGATTTTCGTAATGCATATATTATTATATGTAATTAATTCTGTACCACATAAAGTGTACCATATTATCGCTGCTCAAGTTCTTCATATTGGACCTATTTTACATCTCCCTCCTTTCAAGTCTGGCTATCATGAAAACGTAATGCTTTCTTGTCTAAAGTTTTTTGTCTAAAGTTCTTGTCTAAAGTAAGAAGCAAATAGGTTAGATGTATATATATATTTACCATGATAGACAACACACTAAGATTCAGGTTCAGGCAATTTTTCAGATGGGGCGGGAAGCAACCTTCCAACAAGAGCATTTACTTCTCCCCATTTTTCCCTCAAGTATTTGATTGAGATCATCATTTTCCATGCTGCTTTCTATAAAGAGAACTAATGGACATAATCACATATGATGTGAAGTGTTTAATTCAGTGTACAGAATGTGTCCTTTTTTCACACTCCATTAGTGACCTACAAAGATGAGATGGTGAGAATTGAGTTGAATGGCTACACCACCTGAAAGAGCACCTCATTTGGGATGGTAGATATTCAGCCCTACATGTTTCATTTTATCCTGAAGGTATTTGCTTTGTGCAGCACTATGTAATGGGAGATCCTCAGGACGGAGTCTTCTAATAGAGAAGGCTGATTATGGTATATTTTTAAAAATGAGAATTGACATGGAGCTTTTCTGATCTGCCACTGAAATTGCCACTTTCATAACTTTGAAAAATTATATTTTCAAATGGCCATTAATATTTTTTAATCTGTCATTAATATACCACAGAATTTGGGGTTCTTCTTTGTCTCAGCATAGAGAATTTATAGCTGAATCAGTTTCTTAATCCTCATTCATTGGGAATCAATAATAAAAATGCCCAACAACAGGGGAAATCAACTGTCCTAGATTTTCATTCAGTACAATCTGGCATATTCCAACAATATACTTAACTTTCATTGCTTAGTTCTTTTAAATGTCACATTCTTAAACTAAAATAGTTAATAGAAAGTTGCCTGAGACCTAAAAATAAGTTTTGTTACAAGGATGAGATACTATGCCGGGGTGTCAAACTCAAGGCCCACAGGCTAGATCCAGCCCACGGGGTGCTTAGATCTGGCCCACAGGCTTGTCCTGGAAACAGCAAAGGACCACCTCCAGTGCCTCTGCCAGAGAAAACAAAGTTTGGGAGGGCCACGCACACACACACACCCAGGCTCCATTTTCACTTGTAGGGAACTGCAGGAGGCTGTTGCAGCCGAAAACAGAGCCTCAATGAATGACATTGAGTTGGCCCTGCCCATGCCCCCCAACTCCCTCCAGCCCCCAAGATCAAGCACAACCCTGATGTGGCCCTCAATAAAATCAAGTTTGACACCCCTGTACTATCCCAACTGAGAAGAAAGAGGAAAATAGTTGACCAAATTAAATATCTGAGGAATAAAACCATATTTTCTTCTGCTTTAAACTTTAAAAAATCAACTTTCCAAGTAAATATGTTCAGTAACAATCACACACAAAAAAATGAAGGAAGAAAGCCAGTGGGGGATGGTCTTATCTTTTATATTACATTAAATGGCCCAATCAAAGTCATTAATGGGTCTCTGGTACCCAGAGATCATGATACTGCCAAACTAAGTGATTTAAAAAGATAGGCGAATCAAAAGGTTTGTGGAGGTGATAATATTACCCCTCTCCTAGTTACACATAAGGATCTTGGAACACTGGGGTTATCATACAAAGCAGGAATTCACAATTTTATTAGCTCCAGAGCTACAAAAACCTTTACCTAGTGTTACTAATCATTGTGTGACTTTTTGTCCTGATATAGTGAAGGCTGAAAGTCAACTATGCCAGTGAAAGATTGTTAAAAAGTCACACTGACCTTCTAAAAGGGGAGAGGGAGTAAAGTTGGGGTTTCTTCCTGCTCATTTCAAAAGTAGCTGCAGACATTCAGACAAGTCATCCTCCCCTTCTCTCAAACATTCAACCATTCCCCCATGCTCACAGGCATCCAAGCCAGAATTTCAGCTCTCTGTCTAATTGAGCCACACACTGGTGTTTTCAAGGACTTGTCAATGTCCAGAGGCAGCCTCACCCCACACAGTCTTATCTTGCAAAATCAGTGATAAAATAGAGAAGGTGTGAGCATATAGGAGAAATAAAAATAGGAAATGGCATGCAGGTGAAGAATCCAGAGATTGCATCTGAAGATTAAAAGGTATTATAGGCAAGCCAGATGACTATCAGTTAACTGCCAGGACCGCAAGCTACGGTAAGCGGCATATCCTGCCTGGAGCTTGTTTGACTGCTCAAAGGCAACATTGCTTAAGAGCAGAGCTGAGAATGTGGCCTGGTATACCTAAAAGCCATGCTGAAACCTCACAACTAGTACAAGGCTTATGGAAAAAGGTAAATGGTTGAACGCCTCTTTATAGACAAGGAGGGTTTGTTGTTATTGTTATTGTTGTTGTTGTTATAAACTAAATATTAACAGGTTGTGTGTGAAAGACTGGGTTTTTCTGGACCCAGTGTGAAAGTCTGGGTTTTCTTCATGTGACAACAACACCTTGCAAAATCCTAGAAAGGTGACAGTGATTGAAGCAATAGTCTGTTTATGGAGAAGGTGTGTGCTGTAATAAATTTTTATGCATAGATTTGCTTTGCTGTGTTATGTCCACTCCTTGGTGTTGATGGAGATTCTCAGTCATCCAGCTCATGGTTGTCCCAAAGATGCTTTTTCAAGAGGCAACTGCAGTTTCTGGAGTTTCTTTGAAGACATTTCGCTTCTCATCCAAGAGGCTTCTTCAGCTCTGACTGGATGGTGGGGAATGGAAAGATTTATACTCCTTGCAGACAACTGAACATTTGCATTCTTTTAGTGAGTGAACAGCCCTCTCTCAGCAGAGGCGGAGGGATACAACTAGATTGGATCTATCTCCAATCTACAACATAGTCCTTTCAACAGTTCCAAGAAGGCTCCACACCAATTTGCACCACTCAGGTGACTGATGAGACCGATAAATCTCCAGGTGACCTTAATGACTCACTAAAAGAATGCAAATGTCCAACTGAATGTATAGCTGAAGTAAACACAGAGAGAATGTCCTTCCCACTAATACAGCTCCTCCCCCACCCATCTCTTGCTGTTGCCTGTTGTCTTGAGAAAGCAGAAATTTGCAGTCTTGTTCACTGTGTTTGGTTTTTTCCTACTGGAATTAAAATAAAGAAGAATATGGTTTTCAATGGGTAAAAAAGCACCTTTGGGATGTCCACTCCTTGGAGAGCAAAGAATCCTGACATATTGTACAAGAGCCAAACTCTGAAAGTAGGAAAGATCAGGATCTATAAATAATGGAGTTCCATTGAGGGATCAATGCTATACAAAATAAGGACTAATTTTTTTAGTTCTCATCCATTTTGGGTGGGCTGTGGTCGCTAATGCAGGGTCCTTTTTTAAAAAAATTCTTGACTTAATAGAAGAAGTTGTTCTTTAAAACAGATCTTATACTGGAGAGAGAAAGATATGGTGGGGAAGACTTATTTGCAGTTAGGCATGTATCTTCTAACCCATATACAATTTAAAACCAAATTACATAAATTAATATGATTAAATAAAATGGAGTTAAAATCAATATTGTTATCAAGATGAATTCAACTAACCATGAAGAACTTGGTGGAAAAGCTGGGTTGTTGCTTTAGAAAAAAAAAGAATTGTTTGCTGTACATACAGTAATTGGTCAATTCTTATTGGGGTTGCATGGAAATCTGGGTATTCCTTTCCACCACAAGATTCAACTGAAATCTTAAAGCTCACCAAAAAAAATCCTGTTTTTTATTCAGCAAAATCTTTTTTGGCATCTCTGTTTCCAAGCTTGTACAATGTACAATATCTATTTCAGCTCAAATACAATTGTTTTCAATTTACACCTGTGCCTGCCATTTATAAAGTGCTAACATATAAAATTATGAACCGAACAGAATGTACCAGACCTCTGCACAAATATCTACTGTCTACATATGTCTAATATCTACTAAATACCTACTCTCTACATATATTCTAGAGTTTGCTTGAGGCATGTAAGGACTCTGAGCAAGGCAACAAGAATTTACATGCATATTGTAACTGTTTACAGCTATATGTACAATGGTTTTCTCAGTTCATTCCCTGTCTGAAGGTTCTTTATGATTAGTGAAAGAGCTTTCAACCACATAAAAATGATTTTTAATATACCTAATTCTATTCTTCATGTTCAAGATATAATTAAAATTCAGTATGATTTGGTTTCTTTCAAACACAATTACAAATGCAGCAGCATCAAAACACCATGTATTCACACACATCAGATACATGGAAAATCTTGTTT
This sequence comes from Laticauda colubrina, assembly GCA_015471245.1. NCBI lineage: Eukaryota > Metazoa > Chordata > Lepidosauria > Squamata > Elapidae > Laticauda > Laticauda colubrina. Next base: position 23,184,652 of record BLBF01000032.1, read on the forward strand.
GTGTTTATACTGTTTTGGAAGCTTGGAAATGTTTACATTATCATATCATACTATCCCCAAATCTTCCCACATTTACTCCAACAGCCCTCGGTATCCAAATTATGCAGGACCAACCCATAAAAATGTATTTGTCTTGTCACAAATGCTACTGTTTAAACAGCTATTAATGTCAATGATCCATGACCTATCTATTCAACTTTATTTCCAGAAGAATTATAGAATGATAAGGAAGAGGGGAAAGAAAAAGAGATGCTTTGGGAAATGCATGAAAGTAAGTTTCTTTTGTTTCTTAATGCCAAATCAAAATTCCCAAAGCATCTTCCCATCTACTCTGCAGGAGTTGTCGGCTACCAAAGAAATAATGAAATCAAATGTTTGTCTTGGATCAAATAATGGGAGAAGAAGGAATAAGCATGGATGTTAGCAACTGCTCAATGGCCATCTTGAGATATGTCAGTCACTGTCAATAGCAGGAGAGATTAAAGGGGAGTGAAATAAATCATTGCAGGATTTATAGAGATGCAGGAAAATTATGATTTGCTGCGAAATACCAGATAAAATATTAGTCAAGGCAGGTCAGTGTCTATTAATAACTGTAAAATATAGAAGGATTAAAAAATATTGGAGTTTGTTCCATCTAGAAATAAAATACACCAATTTGGTGCCCTCCAGCTATATTAAGATTGCAATTCCCTGAAGTCCTACCTTTCATGGTCTATCCTATGCTGGTTAGGAATTCTGATTTGGTATATCAGCCTATTTGGTGCCAGTTTGGGAAAGGCTGAAGTGACTCAATTGTCAAAAATCACAAAGCATTCTAAGTGACTATGAATAAAAACATAAGTGTATTAGATTTGTAGTGGTTTTGACATAAAAGGCAAAAGAAAGCAAAAGCCTTATATCAGCCTCATACCTCAGCAAATGTAGTGCCTTTGTGCTTCTAAAACAGGGAAATCCATGTGACCATAATGTTACCTATAGCTACCAAGAGATCAGTTCTTGGTGCTTTCGCTAAAATTAAATTATATAAATAAATCTTATGCATTTTTCTAGGTCAACTAGTCACCCAAAATGCTCTGAGTAGTAGGGTATTTTGAAGTCAAGGAAGGATTTCAGAATAAATCTCTGAACAAGCCTCCTGCTTCCATTCATGTGTTGGTAACAACTGAGACCTAAACCATTGCTAGATCCATTATAAATTTACAGATCCAATATAAATTTAATAGATCCAATATAAATTTACAGATAAATTGTCCAACCTGTACCACAGGGACAGATTAGAAGAATTAAGCTCTCTTCTTTATTTCTGTCTATTATGCTCAAACTAGCTTGCTTTACCCAACAAACAATAACAATAGCTGAATTCCCACAAGACCTTGAATCACAAACTTCCCTCCCAACTTAACCTTGTTTAGCATGTCATGCAAAGCCAATCCTTATGGCTTAGTAGGATATGTAAACCCAGCCACTGAAAATGAGAGCAGAAATTGAAACACAGAAACACTGCTTTAGGATATAAGCCATTTTTCACATCAAAGCAGTTTATTTTAATGTTAAAGCTAAACATAAGTGTTTGAAAATTGACTGCCAGAGCAAGGGAAGGTTAATTAAGTGGTTAGACCAAAGAATTGAATGTGCAGAAGATGTTAGTCTTGCCTTACCAAAGGCTAATTCTAATTCAAGACTTAATGTTCTAAGAATTTAAATGGGATGCAAGCCATCCAAAACTAATAATGATTTCCTTCTCCCAACTTCTCATTTTCTTCTGTCCTCTTTGTTATCCTTTTCATCCAAAGAGCCTCATCTTCAAGTAATCACATTGTAAAATTTTGTTAGTATATTAGGCAATCCCATGACCCATTGAGTCTGATGTGACCAGAATTAACAATAAATTGTAAGCTGACAGTATTTTTTTTTATCCCAGTGCTGGATAGTCCTGTGATCATCTACGATGTGTATACATCATAAATAGAAAAAACAACTACACATGGCAAATGAATTTCAAGAATAAATCAATATTTGCTTACCGAAAAAGAATGGATGACTACTGGTATGAAAAAAGCAGTAGCAGCAGAAGCTACTTTTGACTTTCAGCTGGCTTCCCCATTGTCTTCACTTCTGAGAAGCGGACACGGAGCAGCAGAAATTGTGATCATCTTACCACTGGGATGTTGCAAAAGCCACGACTTTGTGAATAAAAGTGGTCTAAACATCATGGAAATTTCAATTTCACAGGAGTAATGGTTTCCATTATTTCATACATTAAAATTATTGGATTTTAGGTACCTTAAGTCAAACACTGCTGTGGTAAAACACACTAGCTTGAAAGTACAAGCAGACAACATAAACACAGAGTTTCAGTAAAATAGAGATGGTGGCTCATAAGATGGAGAAAAAAATGAGGTGGAGCAGGAGATGATTTTATATGAGGGTGGGATTTGTATTTTTATTAATCTAATGTGTATGGTCTCTCTTGTCATGGAAAGTGAACACATTTATAAAGTGTTTTGCAATATCATCTATGTCAAAAAACAGAGTTTAGGTTACTGTTTATTTTGTATTTGTATTAAGGCCCTATCACACTGCCCAACGGATGCAAAACATTAGTAAAAAGGACACAACGGACGAGAAAAATGTTCCATCCGTTGTTATCTGCTCTCAAAAGGGCCAAAAATTTGCATAACCAGAGCGGATAACACAGAAAGGAACGGATGCGGGGAGGACGCAGAGCGGATGGAAAGCGGATTCAGAACAGAAGCCTAGCAGATGGAAGCGGATGAGAGTGGATGGCACATCCGCAAGGCTTCTGGGGGACCTCAGCAAAGCAGATGCGGAACAGATGAAGCGGATGCAGAGCGGACGCGGAACGGATGAAGCGGATGCACAGCGGATGCACAGCGGATGAAGCGGATGCAGAGCGGAAGCCTAGCGGATGCCGAGCGTTAATTGCGCATGCGGGGGGGATGCATTGCGTAAGCCCCGCGGATATAAAGGGAAGCAGCTCAGAAGCAGGTCACCATTCAGAGGAAAGACCTGCTGCCGGACGCATTGACTGCCTTGCCTGCCCTGCCTGCATGCCTGCATGCAAGCCTTGCTGCAAGCCTTGCTTCCAGCCTTCCTGCCAGCCTGCCTCCCAGCCTGCCTCCCATCCTACTGGCTAGCCTGCCTGCCAGCCTTGGTGCCTGCCTGCCTGCCAGCCTTCCTGCCAGCCTTCCTGCAAGCCAGCAACCCCACAACCATGGGGAAGAAGAGAAAGCCTCAGCAACATGCCGCCATCCCTGGCAAGAGGGACAGGGCCACCCTCCAGCCCCCTGTCCCTGACTCTGCTTCTGCTGGGGCTTCTGCTGCTTCTGCTTCTGGAGGAGCTGATGATGATGCTTCTGGCAGTGGTGCTTCTGCCCGTGCTTACTCTGCTGAAGCTGCTCCTGGTGGTGGTGCTTCTGCTGGTGCGTACCCTGATGAAGCTGCTCCTCGTCCTGCTGGTCCTGCTCGTACTCCTGGACTTGCTCGTCCTGCTTGTGCTCCTGGTCTTGCTCGTCCTGCTCGTGCTCCTGGTCCTGCTCGTGCTCCTGGTCTTGCTGGCGCTGCTGGTGATTACTCTGCTGCTGCTGATCCTGGTCCTGCTGGTCCTGCTGGTCCTGCTGGTGCTGGTGCTGCTGCTGCTGATGATGATAATGATGACCTTCTGGTGCTGCTGCTGATGCTGCTGCTGCTGATGATGATGATTATGATCCTGCTGGTGATGATGATGATGATGATGATCCTGCTGGTGCTGCTGCTGCTGGTGGTGTGGAGGAGCAGCCCCTACTACCTGGGAGCCCCTCTGATGAGGGACCATCTGGTCCTGCCAAAGGGAGGAAGAGGCGTATGCGACAATGGGAGAGGAGGCAATACTCCATTGAGGAGGAACACGAGGATGAGGTGTTGGAGTGGCTGAGAGAGAATGACTATCTGTGGCGGAAGGGACACCGGCTGTACAGGGACACCAAGCGGAAGCATGCTGCTTAGAGAGAGAAGGCGGAGAGTCTGGGCGACACTTCAAAGGTGCTCCTCGGCTGGTGGAAGCACATGCACACCTGGTACGGGAAGCTGCACCTCAAGAAATCTGGCCAGGCCACGGTTAAGCTGATGGACAGAGAGACCTACGTCATGGCCAGGTGCAGCTTCCTGGAGGGTGAAATCTGCCACTGAGGAGCACCAGGAGCCCCTCTCACAACCCTCTCTCTCCGGCAGCCTGCTGAGAGCCAGTCCTCTTCCGGCCGAGAGTCAGCTCCTGTCTCCAGGCAGGTATCTGTGGAGCGTGCCACGGCGGAGAACCCGCGGACAGGTGTTTTAACCATGGTGGAGCGCGTGGAGGACTCCCTGGTGCGGTGGGAGAAAGGAGACGGCACGTCCACCACAGCCCTACCCGCATCCACCCCCAGCTCCACCTCCACAGAAAGGCAGAGAGCCAGACCGGAGGGGCAGAGCCACACTGTCCTGCTGGAGATCAGGGACACCATCTGTAGCAGCATAGATCTCCTCTCTCAGCTGGTCCACACCAACTCCTCATCCTCCCACCGCAAGCCCTTCCTCACCTATGTCAACCAGACCCTCACGGACATGGCGGAACCCCAGTACCAGGTGGTGAAGGACCGGATCACCGAGCTGCTTCACAACCCTCCAGACCCAGAGGAACCTGCTCCCACCCAGTCTAGGTCTGCTCCTCCACCCCAGGTGATGTCCCTCCCATTCCAAGGCTTTCCACAGGCCCTCACCTACCAGGGCTACGGCTACCAGGAGGTCGAGCAGCACAGGCAGCAGCCCTTCTCAGTCCAGGCACAGAGTCATCGGACGACACCGTTGCCACCGGTTCCACTGATGCCACCAATGCCACCCAAGACACTGATGCCACCCATGCCACCGATGCCACCCATGACACTGATGCCACCCATGCCAACGATGCCACCCATGACACTGATGCCACCCACGCCAACGATGCCAACGCCAGTCCTCACCCAGCTACAAGACCAGACAGCCCCACTACACTGCTCCTTCCTCAACCCCACAGCCAAGCCCGGCCTCAGTACATCTGTCCTCGGTACTGGGGCTGACACCCCATGGCATGGAGAAAGGAGCTCTCAATATCACGGGTCTGAGCCAGCTGTCCGAGAGCTTTCTCAACACACCGTCACCTGTTGTCCTCTTGGGGCCAGGCACCCCAATGGTGCTTCAGACAAGCACTCCAGCACCAGCCACCTCCACAGCACCTGGACCCTTCACCCCTGAGATTGGGCACACCTCCGAGTGACCAAGAGGAGTGCCAGAGACTGGCTAGTTGGCTACCTGTGGACTTTATTTGGACACTTGACTTGGGTCATTTTTCTTTTACAGCTTGTTATTAATAAAGTCTATCTTTGATTCACACACTTGCTTCATTTCTTTTTTTTTGATAAAGTATTGGGGGAAACTTTTAGAAATGGTTTAAGCCTTTGCATGCTTGTGGGATGGGTTAAGATAGCAGTGGGGTGGTCAGGGATACCTGTCAGATGGGCAGGGATACCTGTGGGATGGGTTAGGATATCTGTGGGATGGGTTAAGATAGCAGTGGGATGGGCAGGGATACCTGTGGAATGAGCAGGGATACCTTTGGAATGGGTAATAGCTGTAGGATAGATAAACTTCCAGTGCAAGCATCGTGGGACTGTATGGTCTACCCTCTCAGGTGCCACACCTATGGCCCTTTATTATCAATAATAATGTAATAATCCTCCACACATGTCAACATAAACACAACTCTTTATTAAATGCCCTGTTCATTGTAGGCCCACCCAACATATATGGCACAATCTCATCAGTGTGATGAGACAGGCTGAAGGAAGCATCCATTAAGCATCTATTATCCTGTCTTGCCACTCCACCGCTCCAGCTGGGGAGTTGCACCAGTGTTTCAAGACATTGCGCTGCTTCTTCCCTTCATGTGAGGCTCTGTTGGGGCCTTGCACATCCTGAGTGTCTATCAGGTTTTGCCCTTGCCTCCATTCTCCAGGCTCCATGTCCCCATTGCCTTGTTGGAGGTCCATGAGCCTGTTCTGCAAGACTGGGTAGCGGGTGCACATGAGATTGTGCAGGATGCAGCAAGCTTCCACAATTTTCCTCACAGTCTCTGGGCGATCCTGCATGGTGGTGAGAAGTACCTGGAACCTGTTGGCCAGGATGACAAAGGCGTTCTCCACCACCCACCTTGCCCTGGACAGCCTGTAGTTGAAAATCCTCTCTTCACGGGTGAGGAGTCTGGAGGTGTAGGGCTTCATAAGGTAGGTTCTGAGGGAGAAGGCGTCATCCCCCATGATGAAGTAGGGCACAACTTGCGTGTCGTTGGGCAGTGGGTCTGGATCTGGGAAGCCCACAATGAGGTTGTGTTCCAGCTCCTCCTTGAGGTCACTGGTGTTGTATACCTGGGTATGTGAACATCAGCCATTGCCTGAAGCATCGATGTACATGAACTTGTAGTCAGCATCGACCATGGCGAAGAGGACAATGCTGAAGAAGCCCTTGTAGTTGAAATAAGTGGACCCCGACTTGGCTGGAGCTTTGCAGGCCACGTGCTTGCCATCTATGGCTCCAACGGTGTGGGGGAAGTTCCACCTCTGATACCACTGCTCTGCAACTTTCTTCCAGCCTTGTTCAGTGGTGGGGCACTGGAAGAGCTCCTCCATGTATTCTTCAATGATGGCCTGCACCACTTCTCTGACCACAATGCTGATGGTGTTGTGTGGCACCCTCCAGCCGTACTGCATGCTCCTCTAGGTGGTGCCTGAGGCCAGGTGGCACAGAGTGAGTGCCACCTTGAGCCCAGGTTCCAGGCTGGGCCGGAAGTTGGTGTTTTCCTTGGTCAACCTGGGTGTCAGCCGCTGCACAACTTCGTCAAACATTGCTGGAGGCATCCTCATGAAGTTTTGGAATGCACGAGTGTCTTCGTTCCTGAGCTCCACCATCAGCTTGTTGTACAGTCCGTCCTCTGCTCTTCTCCCAATCCATCTTCAGACCCAGACGCTTCTTGGCCACCTCTTTTTCTTCCCGTGGTAGAGTTCACAGAGCTTGTAGATGGCTTTGCACTGTTGCAGAACGATGGTGGCTGCCAAAAGGACTTTGTTATGATCCATGGTGGACATGACTGGATGCTGTGGAAGAGGAAGAGTCAGGTGAAGGCTGCAGAGGTCTGCACAGCAGGGCTGCTGGTCTGAAAGTGAGATGCAGGTGCGTTGCTCCCCCTTTTTATAGGCAGTATAGGTTTTCCACTATGTGTCCCTTTGCATCCTCTAGGCATCCTCTAGACATCCTTAATATCTGAGATAGGTCCCCTCTGCGAATGTTTTTTCCCTTTTAAATGCTTTCTTTGCGAGCTGCATCCGCTTTCATCCTTTCTCCATCTGTTCTGCATCCGTTCTGCATCCATTCTGCGTCCATTCCGCTTCCTCCCTGCGTCCGTTTACCTCTGGAGTGGATCGAGTTGCATGGATGCGTAGCGGATGCCTAGCGGATATAGCGGATGCGTAACGGATGCAGAACAGATGCCTAGCGGATGCAGAACGGATGCATTGGATACATTTTCCGTGCAAAAGTTTTGAGCAGCTCAAAACCCTCTGAGCAGATGAAACGTCAATAGATGGATGCTGGACAGATAGAGAGGAAGCAAAACGGAGGCAGTGAGTACAGAACGGAAGCATCGCCTTAACCAACGGATGGCAAGTGTTTTTCTCCGTTTTACATCCTCTTTCCATCCGTTGGTGCAGTGTGACAGGGGCTTTACTTGCAATTCCCTGGGAATAAAGGTATGTTTAAAAAATGTTACACCCAATGGAAAGCAATAAATTACATCATCATTACAATGGAACTATTTAACATATAAATTGGAAATATGAATGTACAATGTGATCATTTGACAGTATTCTTTTGATGGAATATTAAAGAGTGGCTCCTTTATCTGCTTAACTTTTTGCCAAAAATGGACTCATGTTTTCTCTGCTATTTCAGTCATGACTTTATTTAAGTATTTGTTAAATTTACATTCTGATTTTTCTCCAAATGCTCAAGGAAATACTGTTTGTGATTAGCTCTGTAAAAGTACCTCAGATACTCTTGAAAAATTATACACTTGCTATTTTATTATCAGATGGCAGTTAAATACACAATTGAAACAACATTTTTGAGAATAAAATACCTGATAGCAATCTACCTACATGCATTAACTAAAATTGGAATTAATTTTGTTTTAAAATTTGAATGGGCATCATGTTGGTGACTGTCTTTGGGATGCTCACAAAGAAACAAGTGCTCATTTCTCAATCTTTGCACACATATAAAAAACCAAGGTGGCAGGTTTTTTGCTGCTAAGATATTCATTCATGCTTACAGGTTTTAATTTCACTTCCCATCCTTTTGCCTGTCAAGTCAAAAACAGATTAGAAGTGATGAATGGAGAGGGGGCAAAGCAATGACCCCAACAGGCAGACAATGCAATGAGTACAAGCCAGACAGCTGAGTCTCTAGTGCATTGGCACATTTGGCTTCAAAAGAAAATAGAAGACTTTTGAGCAGGCCTGCAGTCAGAAATTCTGACAGATAACAAGAATTCTAAGAAACAGCTTGGAATGATCTTACTTTCCAACAAGCCAGTTGCAAGTTAACTGCATTCAGAATGCTCTGGGGAAAGAATGGAAAATAAGCTGTGATTTGGGAAAATCAAAAATCTGCCATCAAGCTATTCCATGGGTGTCAAACTCACCTCGTCATGGCAATATCATGTGAGTTATTGGGACTCTTCCCCCCTTTGCTAATCCAGACATAGGCATGGCCAGCATGGGATTCATCCTGCCCACGGGCTGGGAGTTTGACAGTCTTATGTTAATCCATAGGTCAAAAATTCCAAATTTCTCTACTTTGCAATCAGTGCTCTTTCAGCTCCTGAATAAAGTACCCCAATTTTTGTAAACCTTTTCTCAGGTTTATCTTTGCTATAGTGGTTCCCCTTGCTGTTGAATCCTCTACTGAGAAATATTCATTTGGTGGCAACTTCAGTCTTTCATTCAATTCCCTTAGGTTTTTGGGGAATATTGCTTAGAACTTTCGTGTTTGTTTTCAGTGGTGAAGGTGTTATAAGAATAGACTCTGAACAGCATTTTCTATCATTTACACAGATTTATGATTATTGTTAGTTTCTTTATTTGACAAGCCATAATGGTTGCATACAAAGGTTATATCATCATGATCATCATCATGAAAAAAATAGCATTTGACCAATGAAAATTGTAATGGCACTTGCCAAAATGAAACAGCTGAGGTTTAAACAACCTGCTGGCATTGGTAGAAATGACCATTGAAATCCTATAAATGATTGTGCTATGGAATGTGCATATTGCAGCTTAATTGCCTGGCCTTTGTCATGTATGTTCTATGTAGGTGAATTAAAATAGTGACAAATGACATACCAATGGATCACAGTAGTTAACATGCACAATAACTGTTAGATAAATGAACTGAAAATTATTTTGAAACAAAAATATCCTCTCTGTGTGCCTCTCTCTCTCTGTCTCTGTGTTTCTCCTTGTGTCTCTGTCTGTCTGACTCCATCTCTGTCTCCGTGTCTGTCTCTGCTTGTCTTTCTCCGTCTCTGTCTCCAACTGTCTGTCTGCGTCTCTCTCTCTTTCTCTCCCTCTCTCCCTCTCTCTCTCTCTCTCATCATCATCATTCCTTTCCTCAGTTATCTTCATATTGTCATGAGATTCAATGTTCTTTATGATGTCTTGTTGGTGGGGGAAAATCATCTGAAACAAAACACATAAAAGTAGCCAATGAAATTGTGATGATGCTAATGTGTTGAATCACTGGGTTAAGTATCACTGACAGTACCCTTAAATTGGCTTCACAGATTCCCCAGACTTCTATGTCTTTTGCTGAAAACAAAAGCCCTCTCACAGAACCTTGCATTGCTCATGGCAAGACAGACGTCCTTAAGGCTAGGTCCCACTGGCCAACGGATGCAAACATATGCAAAAAGGACACAGCGGACGAGCAAAATTTCAGGGCTGGCTCCATCCATTGTTATCCGCTCCAAAAAGTGGCCCAAATTTGCATGAACAGAACGGAAAATAACGGAAAGGAACGGACGGGGGAAATACGTAGCGGGGATGTTAAACTGATTTTCATAGGAAGCCTAGCGGATGGAAGTGGATGACACATCCGAAGGGCTTCCAGGGGAGAATAGCGAAGCGGACGTATAGCGGAAGGGGCGGATGCATAGTGGAGGATGTGGATGCATCACGGACACGTATAGGAAGCAAAGTGGATGCATAGCGGATGCATAGGGGATGCAAAGCATTCACTGCACATGCGGGGAGTATAAATTGCATCAGCTCCACGGATATAAAAGGATGCAGCTTGCACGCAGTCAGCATTCAGAGGAAAGACGTGCTGCCACAGACATCTTCGAATAACACCATGGTTCATCAGTCATGGAAGAAGACAAAGCCTGTGCCTACTCCTGCCAGCCCTGGCAAGAAGGACAGAACCACCATCCCACCCCCTGGCACTGACTCTGAAGCTGCTGCTGCTGCTGCTGCTGCTGGTGGTGGTTGTGCTCCTCCTGCTGCTATTGCTCCTCCTGCTGCTGGTGCTGCTGGTGCTGCTAGTGCTTCTCCTGCTGCTGGTGCTGCTGGTGCTGCTGCTGTGGTGGACCAGCCCCAAGGCCCTCAAAGCCCTGCTGCTCAAGCCCCTGAAGACCCTGCTGCTCAAGCCCCTGCCAGAGGGAGGAAGAGGCAAGGGAAGGAGAAGGGAGAGAGGAAACAGTACACCGTTTCCGAGGACCATGAGGAGGAGGTGCTGGAATGGCTGAGGGAGAACGAGTACCTGTGGAGAAAGGGCCACAGACTCTATCACGACACCAAGAAGAAGCAGGCAGCTTGGAGAGACAAGGCAGAGAGACTGGGCTACACTGCAGATGTACTCCTGGGATAGTGGAAGCACATGCACACCTGGTATGGCAAGCTGCACCTCAAGAAATCTGGGCAGGCCGCTTGTCAAACTCACTCACCAGGAGATGTACGTCATGGCCAAGTGCAGCTTCCTGGAGGGTGAGGTCCACCACTGAGGAGCAGCCCCTCTGAGACCCCTCTCCCTCAGACAGCGCACGACAGCCAGTCCTCTTCCAGCCAGGAGCCAGCTGCCCTGTCCAGGCAGGTGTCTTCGGAGGGCCCCACGGCAGAGACCCCCCCCGACAGCTGCACTCCCCATGCCGGAGGACTTGGAGGATCCCCTGTCACAAATGGAGCAAGAAGCGGCAGCCACCAGAGACCAACCCACCCCCACACCCACACCCAGCTCCACAGGATGCAGGCAGAGAGGCAGACTGGAGGGCCAGAGCCACACTGTCCTGCTGGAGATCAGGGACACAATCAAGACCAGCACAGAACTTCTCTCTCAGCTGGTCCACAGCGACATACCATCCTCGGACCGGAAGCCCTTCATCACCTACGTGAGCCAGACCCTCATGGACCTGCCCGAGGCCCAATACCAGGTGATAAAGCAAAAGATCACAGCACTTCTCCACAACCTTCAAGGCCCAGCTGAACCTGCTCTGACCAAGTTCAGGTCTGCTCCTCCACCCCAGGTGATATCACCGCCTTTCCACGGCTTTCAACAGCCCCTCACCTACCAAGGCTACCACTACCAGGACTTCCCACAGCAGAAACAGCCCTTCCCAGTCCAGGCCCAGGTTCATCGCATGCCACAGATGCCACATCTCGCCCAGCTGCAGACCAGACAGTCCCACTACACTCCTCCTTCCTCCACCTCACAACCAAGCCCATCAACAGACAATCTGTCATCAGTCTTGTGCCTGACATCCCAGGTACTTGATGAAGGGCCTCTCAACCTCACGGGACTGAGTCAGCTCTCTGAGAGCTTCCTGAACACACCATCCCCTGCTGTACTCTCAGGGCCAAGCACCCCAATGGCACCTCAGACCAGCACTCCAGCCACAGCCACCTCCACAGACCCTGCCCACTTAACAGCTGAGACCATGGACATACCTCAGAGTGACTGAGAATAGTGCCAGAGACTGAGTTGTTACCTGTTCACTTTATCTTTGCTTAAGACACTTTACTTGGTTCATTTTGCTTTTTTAATAAAGTCATACAGTTTACTTAAGACAGTTATTAAAAAAGGTTATCTTTGCTTCACATACTTGGTTCATTTTTTTTACTTAATAAAATGTTGGTGAAAACTTTGAAAAAATGGTTAATCCTTTGCATGCTTGTGGGATGGGTAAGGATAGCTGTGGGATAAATAAACCTCCAGTGCAAGCATAGTGGGACTGTATGGTCCACCCTCCCAGCTGCCACACATATGGCCCTTTTTTATCAATAACAATTTATCCATTGATCAACACATTTCAAAATAAACAAAGCTCTTTATTAATGCCCTATTCATTGTAGGACCACTCAACATACATGGCACAATCTCATCAGTGTTATGAGACAGGCTCATGGAAGCATCCATTAACCATCTATCATCCTGTCTTGCTACTCCACTGCTCCAGCTGGGGAGTTGCACCAGCATCTCAGTCTGCTGCGTTGCTCGTTCCCTTCATGTGAAGCTCTGTTGGGGCCTTGTACATCCACAGCATCTATCAGGTTTCGTCCTTGCCTCCATTCACCAGGCTCCATGTCCTCATTCCCTTGTTGAGAGTCCACAAGCCGGTTCTGCAACACTGGGTAATGGGTGCGCATGAGATTGTGCAGAATGCAGCAAGCTTCCATGATGCTCCTCACAGTCTCTGGGTGATGCTGCATGGTGGTGACAAGTACCTGGAACCTGTTGGCCAGGATGCCAAAGGCGTTCTCCACCACCCGTCTTGCCCTGGACAGCCTGTAGTTGAAGATCCTCTCTTCACGGGTGAGGTATCTGGAACTGTTGGGCTTCATGAGGTAGGTTCTGAGGGAGAAGGCGTCATCACCCATGATGAAGTAGGGCACATCTTGTGTGTCATTGGGTAGGGGGTCTGGATCTGGGAAACCCATGATGAGATTGCATTCCAGCCCATCCTTGAGGTCACTGGCATTGTATACCTGGCTATCTGAAGCTGACCCGTTGCCTGAAGCATCGATGTACATGAACTTGTAGTCAGCATCGACCATGGCAAAGAGGATGATACTGAAGAAGCCCTTGTAGTTGTAATAATTGGACCCTGAGTTGGCTGGAGCTTTTCAGGCCACATGCTTCCCATCTATGGCTCCAACGGTGTGGGGAAAGTTCCACCTCTGATACCACTGTTCTGCAACTTTCCTCCAGCCTTCTTCAGTGGTGGGGCACCTGAGGAGCTCCTCCACATATTCTTTGATGATGGCCTGTACCACTTCTCTGACCACTTTGCTGCTGATGTTGTGTGGCACCCTCCAGCCATACTGCATATTTCTGTATGTGGTTCCAGAGGCCAGGTGGCGCAGAGTCAGTGCCACCTTCAGTCTAGGGTCCAGGTTGGGATGGAAGTTGGTGCTCTGCTTGGTCAACCTGGGTCTCAGACACTCTACAATTTCGTCAAACATGGCTGATGGCATCCTCATGAAGTGCTGGAATGCACGAGTGTCTTCATTCTTCAGCTCCACCATCAGCTTGTCATACAGTCCAAACTCCATTCTTCTCCCGATCCATCCTCGGACCCACACAGCTCTTGGATGTCTCCTTCTTCTCCTTATGTAGGAAAGGTGAAACAGTCTGAACAGGGCTTGGTTCTGGTATTGAATGATCGCAGCTACCATAAGGACTATGAGATAATCCATGGTGGAGAACAATGGATGATGTGGAAGACCAAGACCAAGGGTGAAGAGGTCTGTACACCACGGTTGCTGGACTGATACTGAGATCCAGGTGATTTCCTCCCCCTTTTTATAGGAAATATCGGTTGTCCGCTAGGTGTCCTTCCACATACTCTAGGCATACTGCAGACATCCTAAATATCTGAGATACATCCCATATACAAACGTTTTGTCCATTTTAATGCTTTATATACGAGATGCATCCGCTTACATCCTTTCTATTTCCGTGCCACTAATGCTGTGTGGATGTTCCGTGCTCCTTTCATTTCCTCCCTCTTTTCGTTTTCAGCTGGAGCAGATGTGAGTTGTGATGATGGCCAGAGGATGCCGAGATGACACAGCGGACGTTTAACAGATGATAACAGACAGAACGTTTGTTGCCCATATATGTCGCGGATGTACATCATACGTGGTGGAAAATTCATCCGCTCAAAAAGTTTTGTGTAGCTCAAAACTTCTTGTGCGAATGAAATCTCAGTGGATGGATGCTCGACGGATAGAGTGTATGAAACACGTATGCAATGAGTACACAACGGATGCATCGCATTTTCCAATGGATGGCAAGCTTTTTTGTCCGTTTTACATCCTCTTTGCATCCGTTAGTGTCAGTGGGACATGGGCTTTAGTTGCAACAGCAGCAACAAAGGCAGAAGACCTAATGTGCTGCTCTATCTAGGCCTTATTATATAAATGAGGTCATATAGTTGGATTCCTCCTTTGTTCTGCATTTGGGTTAATGGAAGTTCTGTAATGGAAAAACATTTGCCAGAACTCAGGCCTTGCTAACATTAGGGGTCTCTGATGTGCTCAATTTTACTATATTTACCTCAGAACTGCAAGACAATCTGGAATCTTCAAAGCTGCAAAGGCTTCAGATATCTGTGATGTGAACATCATGAATCCTCTTGAAGATTGAGCTATAGTGTAAAATTTTCCCCAGAAATATCCAGGGATTCTGACCTAAATATAACATTAGTCTCATCACTGCCTTCTTTTCTTTGCCATATCCTCATTTCTTAGAGTATTTTAAGGACCATCCTCATTTCTTGTAGCTTTTCATTTAAAAAAAAACCAGTAACCAAAGCATATTTACCTGAACTATAATACACACATTTCATTATAGAAAATCTATTAGAAAAATTCAAGCAAGTCATGTTTAATGTTCTGTCTGAGATAATTCTCCTGTTCATTCTTGGGGCTACAAGTCATTAGAGATATGATAGATTTTATAAGCATTATTGAGATCAGGGGAGGGTGATAGACTAGCAAGGCTACACTCAATTCTTTTGTAATCATTATTAACTTATTATGAGGTTTAATGCATTGTTTTTTTACAACCCCATTTTGGATGGATATAATAATCAGGCTTGCTGTAGAAAAGTGCCTTTCCTGGAAACTGCCTCTACCCATTAACACAGGGGTGAGCTATTCATTTTCCCAAGGGGGCATATGAGAAACTGGGACTGTTGTGGTAGGTTGCTGTCACTCTGCTCCCACCCCGACATTGCACTGGCCCCCCTGCTCCCTGTTGCTAACGTCCCACACCAAACACTTCTGATACCCTATCCCTGCCGACATTATGAGCTGGACAGAGACAGCCTGAAGATTGGATGTAGCCTACAGGCATTAAAATGGCTATCTCTCCATTAACTTCTTTGCAATGGGCCGCACTATATATTTATATGCCAGATTATAAGCACTGTGTTTTCAAAAATGTTAAAGGGAAAAAAAGCTCTAGTTTGCTCTATCAGTAGCAATAGCATTTAGACTTGTATACCACCCCATATCGCTTTACACAGTAGAAGCATTATTTGCTATTTCCCCCAACCATATTGGTCTTCATTTTACAAGCCTCAAAAGATAGAAGGCTGAATCAATCTTGAGCCCCATCAAAGGCTGCTCAGTCCCATCAGGACTGAACTCCAGGCTGTGGGTAGAGTTTGTTTGCAATACTGCATTTTAACTAATGCACTACTAGCACTAGCATTTTGACTTATATACTGCTTCACGGTGCTTTACAGCCCTCTCTAAGCTAAGCTCTAAGTTTACAGAGTTGGCATATGGCCCCCAACAATCTGGATCCTCATTTTACTGACCTTGGAAGGATGGAAGGCTAAGTCAACCTGGAGCCTGGTGAGATTTGAACTTCCAAATTGCTGGCAGCTGGCAATCAGCTGAAGTAGCCTGCAGTACCACATTCTAGCCACTGTGCCATTGCAACTCTTCTGCATTCCAACCACTGCACCACTAGAATTCCTTTATTTATTTGTTTATTTACTTATATGACCATCCATCTCACAACAGTGATTCTGGGCAGCATACAAAGATCAAAACCCAGTGATTAAAAACAATAACTCATGGTGACCCAGGTAAATTACAAGGATAGGCCTAACTGCCTAGCCCAAAGGCCAATAGGATTGGGGAAATTTTGGATTTCTGCAGAGATACTGTTTCACAATAACAGTGTTGACACAGAAAAGGCAAAGTTCCTGAATCCTATATGTGCTAGATCTGGTTGGTTGAGCAAAAACAATTGGAGGAATGTATAGTAAATATGCAAATAACCAATCATATGCCATGCAGAGCTTTATAGGTGACAAATGGCACCTTGAATTGTACCCAGTAGACTACTGGTAAAAAGTTCAGCTCACAGAGCAGTGGTGTTACGTGGATCTAGCAAGAGATGCTAAAATTTGTCCATGCCATTGTATTCAGGACCAAGTGCAGATTCTGAATGATCTTCAAGGGCAGCCCCATGTAGAGCAATTTTCAGTAATCCAAACAGGAGGTGACTAATGTGTGAGTCACCAGAAGCAAGGTCTACCAGTCCAGAAACAGACACAGTTGGAGAACAAGACAAACCTGTGCAATGTCCCAGGGCTTCCACTTACTCTTCAAATGGGAGCCATGACTTCCAGGAGGACCCCCAAATTGCACACTGATTCTAACAAGGGAAAGGTACCCCCCAGGGATAGATAGAGATAGAATTTGGAGGGTCCTAAGACTCCTAGACACTGAGTCTTGCAAGGATTGGGTCAAAGCCTATTGTCCTGCTTCAGATCCTTATAACCTCCAGGTACCAGAAAAGGATCTCAGCAGCATCACTTGGTTGACACAAGATGGACATGTACAAGTGGATAACATCATCATACTGATGACACATACACCCCATGCTGATGGACGATCTCACTCCATGTTTTCATGTAGAAGTGAAGTAAGAGTGACAATTCAATTTCTCCTTGTCACCAATAGATTCAAACTGTCCTTGAAGAAAAGAGAAGAACCACTGTAACACAGTGCCTCGTACTGCTAATGCCCTAACATGGGCCAGTAAAAAGATCAAGGAGGACCACAATGGATGCATCACCTCTACCCTGAGCCTGCCAATGATTAGATTGTTTGACTATGCAATTGGAAGATATTCATAATAATTAACATCAGATCACAAAATAAAGCCTTGGTGTCTGTCAAGCTATAGGCACTTCTATAGTATGAAACAGATGTTTATCTTGATTGACATCTCGGGATAAATCGCTATAGTTTACTTTACTTTATTGTCATTGTACCTTGTACAATGAAATTAAATACTATGAAAATAAACACAAACACACATCCTTCACATTCTATACATTGAATTGAAAACCCTTGATATTGCATTAATATTGCACTATACAATAGTATTCAATAGAATGACTGCCCTTGGATGAGAAGTTGTTTTTCACCTTTATAATCTTTCCCCTCATAAAATATAGAATAAATACATTTTTAAAAGGTTTAAAATATATTGCACCACCATTAACCATTCAATAGTGGTGGCAGGACATCATGATAATATATACATTAAGGATTGTTTTTCCTTTAAAGCAGCTATGTCCAACCCATCGCCCAAAGGCCTCATGTGGCCCTAGACAGCTAGTGGTTTGGCCCCACAAAATCATAAACATTTTCCATTATGGAGCTGTGGTGGCACAGTGATTAGAATGCAGTACTGTATGCTATTTCTGCTGACTGCCAATCACCAGCAGTTGGACAGTTCAAATCTCACCAGGCTCAAGGTTGACTCAGCCTTCCATCCCTCTGAGGTGGATAAAATGAGGAGCCAGATTGTTGGTGGCAATAGGCTGACTCTATAAACCAGCTAGAGAGGGCTGTAAAGAACTGTGAAGCAGTATTAGTGTAAGTGCTATTGCTATTGCTATTATGTGATTTATATATATTTAGTATATTATACATGTTATATGCATCCTGTGTCAATTCCTCTTCATTCAATGTAACCCAGGCAAGCTAAAATGTTTGGACACCCATGCTTTAAAGTTTATTCTGGAAATAAGGACAGGTGAGATTCAACACAGTTTTGCAAATATGAAACTAGAAGAATTGTTTTCTCTTTATATAGGAGAAAAGCCTAGCATGTTTTATTCGACTATGAAGACCAGCAACAGTTTGCATCTGGAGAAAGTGGCAGTTCAGTTAAGCTGCTTCTTAAAATTAAATTAAATTCATCTTCAAAGAAAGGCCCAAATCTCACATGATTGACAAACATCAACAGTCTATTAAACAGCATCTTGCAGGAAATTCATGTACATAGACAAAGATTATGCATACATGATTGATCAACTAGGTTAGTGCCTTTCTATACAGATATTAATTCTGTGCAGCTATTTTAGCCTATCTTACAATTCTTGGAGAATATAAGACCCATTTAAAGAAAAAAAGTTTTTGGACTGAATTTCCCTATGAGATAAAATAATCTCCAAGCTCCCAAGATAATTGCATCTTGTGTAACAGAACTGAAACAATCATTTTGTTTCTCCCCTCTTGATATCCTCCTGTATCTTCTTGGCTCTAATAATTCATGGTACTTTCCCACAACTGTCTGTCATACCAACAAGTTCATTTAAATACTCAAGAGTGAGACGATATGCTCTCAATTCTACTGTGATTTACCCTCCAGAAAAAATATTGTAAGCCTGTTTGACCCAAACCTAGGAAAGAAGTTTAATAGGATGCTATCTCTTGTAAATAAAAATTACAGCAGAAACAAAAAATTTTAAAAAATGACTAGAGGGTTTTTGTGCTTGCTTTGTGGCATTAACAAAAACAACCTTGAAGAGAACTTGTAACCAGAAGACAAATCTCTTTTCAAGCACTGTACTGTCCCCTGCTGGATATTTGATAGAAATACAGTTGTTATCAGAAATAGCAAACTGGTCTCCGATAAACCAGAATTCTCGAAATGAACTACAGCTTTTAACTTCTGTAGCCTTTAGCTCAAAATGTTTTGTTTCAGTTAGTTTGGAACACAGAGAAAATGTTATCTCCAAGGCACCTTTTCAAGAAAGATATTTAACGACAGATACTTGGGTTTTTTTTCCTCTCTTGATTTAAAGTTGTCTTCTTAAATCCCATTTTGATTTGCTCTTTTCTAAAAGAAAACAAAATAAGACAAAAGTAGAAGGTAAATAGGAGTGAAATATGAAATCTGGGATGCCTCTCTTTGACCTTCTGCCAAGGACAGGAAACAATGGAGAATCCAAGGTATCATCGCATCCTCATTATGTTGTGTTCAGTATATTGATTTTTTTTCTTGGCTACCATTTTGCATTGATGTGCTTACAGAAATAGGTTTTAGGGATCAATATATCTGCCCTGAAAGCCATCCGTCCTTGATTTTGGAAGTTTTATTTTGAAAAGCATCCTTGGATCTAACTTTCTTTATTAAATGTCAACATCCAACTTTAAAATACAAACTAAAACAAAGAGAAAAGGGAAAGTAAATAACAAAACAAATGTGACAGAAATGATACATCAAAAAACATAACAATAATCAAATAAACTGAATCTTTCAGTCTGGGTGAGGCAAGATCACAGCTGCCAATTATTATCCTAGTAGTTCCTTCCTCCAGCTTGATCCATTCACCCACCCCCTTGAACACAGCATTGTAGATTTTCAAGAGGATTTTTTTATTCAATGAACATTTAAATATAACTGATTTCAAACCAAGGTATCTTTGGCTCAAACTAGTTTGTTTTGCTTTGCTCTCCTCGATAGATTCCTCTAGGACCTGAAAAAGCCAGATAAAATTTTTGCAATACCTGCATTAAAGTTTGTTTTACCTTTCATATGTGACTAAAAGGAAATGCCTCATAGAATCAAATCAAATTCAACATGTACAAGCCTCCCACTTTTGAGTGCCCCAAAGGTGCTTTTGCAAAAGGCAAGTGGACTTTCTTTTTCCTTGAAGATGTTTCGCTTCTCATCCAATAAGCTTTTTCAGTTCTGACTGGATGGTTGGGAATGGAGGATTTATACTCCTTGCCAGTCCAGTTGCCTTTTGCAAAAGCACCTTTGGGACAGCCATGACATGGGTGACTGAGAATCTCCCTAGACATCTACCATTTTAAGTTACATTCCTGAGAAAGAGAAAGTTTTGGTCTTACACAGGAAAAAATGAAATGGCAATTTAATCAAACAATTCAGCATAATGAAACATAGTCCTCTGGCCACCAAGCAAGCCATTTTGGACTTCTGATAAACCCCACAATCATCCATGGAGGGAAACCCTGCTCTTGGAGTTATGCAATTCAATAGAAAGGCAGCCTCCACTGATGTGGTGCATCATTCCGTCCTGTTCAATTCCTTATTCATTTAATTTGTCCCAAAATTCTGTACTTGCTCTTGTATAACTTTTGAATGGTTGTATCAGGTGAGGCTCCATTCAAAATCCAAGAAAGACACCCTTAGACTCCATTGTTATAGAGAAAAGGACCTTTACTGGAAATCAAGTGATAGCATCAAAAGAATTCAAAATCTGAGATATCAGGCACAAAAATCACATATACAAAGTTATGGCAATGTTCCCACCCATAATAGTTCAAACAGTCCACCCAATCTGAGATGTGTATAATGTCATGTGTGGCATCTTCAGGTGATGATGCAGACATCTGGCCATTGACCTTGGCCTGGTGAGATAAGATATTGTGGCTGCGCATTAAGCAAGTAAGCATAAACAATAAAGTTTTCCCCAAGTGTTATAGTTCACTCTCTAAAGCCTCCAGCACACTTCCCCCCCCCCCCCCCCCAACCCTAATTTTTCTCCCCCCCCCCCTGCCCCCCCCCCCTTATTATTGCAGCCGGAAAGACAAGCAGAAGAAAGATTCTTGAAGGCTGACATGTTGGCTCTCAACTATGTTGTCCTGATTTCTACCTACTTGGAAAACACTGAGTGCTATAGAAAATCATAATTTAGCTCTATTGGCTAAAATGAAATGTTTCCAAGAATACATGACATTTTGAAGCTGGGCACAAAAAGTTGTAACTCTACATATTAGAAATGGAGATGGAGAGAAAGAACCCCGTTTCAGCAAACCAGCCTAACATTGTAAAGGAAAAATAATAGATCCTTTGTCTACTCTGATAAAACCTTTCAGGACTGAAAAAGTTTATCTTGCCTGATCCCTATTTGTCTATGGACACCTATAGTGATCAGTGCAACAAGTGATATAGTTTGTACCTCGAGAAAAAGAGATGGAGGAAATAAGCAGAGAGGACTGTGTGTGCTCTAATCTTTTGGGAAGCTATTTACAACTGATTGCAGGGTTTCTACTCTCTGGTTACAATAGAAAAGGTAACCAGGTAACTCTGGTTACCATAGAAAAGGTAACCATTGCCAATTGGTAAGCAAGAGCACTTAGACTTATATACCACTTTACAGTGCTTTACAGCCCCCACTAAGTGTTGTGCAGAGTCAGCATATTGCTCCCAACAATTTGGGTCCTCATTTTACCCACCTCAGAGTATGGAGTCAACCTTGAGCCTGTTGAGATTTGAACAGGCAATTTTGAGGCAGCCGGCAGGCATTAGAAGTAGCCTGCCAGTACTGCACTTTAACCACTGTGCCACCGAGTGTCTACTATTCCTATAGTAGACTTTGTCTTTCAACAAAATGGCCTTGTAATATGAAGTCTTCTCCTAGCAATATGAATGCCCTGTGTTTGTTCAACTGCTAGGAATCTTTCTGGTTCATCAGCCGTATTTATTAATTTATTAATCAAATTGATCTATATCCCCCTCTCCAATGTTCTTGTCACTAGTACTGCATGAGCTTGTTTCAGTTGCCTCCCGGGCAATTTGAATAAATTCTGTTATAGTGCATATGATATGGCTTGACAGTATAAAATTTCTCTGTCTCCATGTGCATCAGTTCTGATTTATAAGGCAATCTTGTGAAGGGAAGAGGCAAAAGCAGGATGGGGTGTTGGTTATCAGTTATCAGTAAAACTGGAGAATGTGAAATCTATACCACAACCGTCTTCTATTTTTCTTCATTCATTTCTGTCCAGGCTCCCATGGCGCTAGATATCCATGCTCATGACACAGAAAAATAGAGTTTCTTGATCTCATTGTAGCAGATGAGAGAACAACACTTTTCTCTGCTGCTTTATTCTCTCCATAACGAAACACATAATTCAGACTTCCTATTCAGTGGTAGGCTGATGAGATTTATTGAAAACAGAAGCCATTTTTGTGAACATGCTTGAAGTGAATGTATAGTTGGGAATTCATTTGCTGGGGGCTACTCAAAGAATAAAGGCAGAAAAAAAAGCAGATAAATATCAAGCTTGCTGTGGGGGAAATCAAAGGATGGAAGTCACAAATGCACATCAAGAAACATACAGCACACTTTTTATGTCCCTCAGATCTCTTACAAAGATTGGTACGTGACACAGAATCCTTCCTGATTTTGTGCACACCTTGGTAAATGTGCTACTTTTTAAGGGGAAACAAATAGCTGTAACCATTGTACAAATGAGCACACCTTGACAATCCTCACCCTTTTGCAGCACAAAAGCTTATGTTGAAACGAAGGTGCAGTTGTCATCACTTTAACTAGAAAGGCATTCCCAAAGCGCAGTCTGGAGGATCTAATCACTGGTTGTTGTTGTTTTCAAATTAAGCAGATGATTAATTAATTCACTTTATTTATATAAATAATTGATATGGTTATCCATCTCACAACAGTGACTCCGGGTGACACACAGGGATTAAAACTACAGCTACAAGCAATGACTCATGAGGTCTCAGGTGAACAGTTAATCCCAATCATAAAAAACACATGAACAGCAGAAGTTACTAACTTCCTGGGCTAAACACTTAGGGAAACAGGTTTTCAAAGCCTTGAGGGTGAGGACCACCAGGATCTGGTAGGTGGGGTGAAGGGGAAGAATGCTGTACCAGATGGCAGAGAGAAGCCATGACTCCTTGATCCAACAAGAATGCCTTTTTTATACAGAAAGGATCTGGAGCATCATGGTATCTTTTTTATATTTCCCTTTTCCTTATGCTGGTATGTAGTGTGTGTGTGTGTGTGTGTGTGTGTGTGTGTGTCATATGTGTGTGTGTGTACACACACACACCAACATAAGGAAAAGAGGAATGGGAAAAAAATACAATCTGATGTTCCAGATCCTCTATTTAAAAAGGTATAGGTGGATCAAGGAGTTATGCCTTCTCTGTGACAATGCCACATCTATCTCTATCTATCTGTCTATCTATCTATCCATACATACATACATACATACATCTATCCATCTACCATCTATCTATCTATATCCATCCATCTATTTATCTATATCCACCCATCCATCTATCTATATCCAT
Organism: Laticauda colubrina; assembly: GCA_015471245.1. Lineage (NCBI taxonomy): Eukaryota > Metazoa > Chordata > Lepidosauria > Squamata > Elapidae > Laticauda > Laticauda colubrina. The sequence continues at coordinate 23,208,166 of BLBF01000032.1, forward strand.
CCATCCATCTATTATCTATCTATATCCATCCATTTGTCTGTCTGTCTATCTATCTGTCTATCAATCTATCTTTCTATCTATATCCATCCATCCATCCATCCATCTATCTATCTATATCCATCTATCTATTTATCTATCTACATCTATCTCTCTATCTATCTCCATCCATCATCTATCTATCAATCTATCTGTCTACATCTATCTATCTCTTTAATTGGGAACAAATGAATAGTCCATTTCATTTTCCTATTCAAGTGCTCATCCCATCCACTTAGTCTGAGTAACCTCTAGATCCAACCCACACGGTGATATACAACTACACATTGTTTCATTAAAGATTGACAGATCAGTATCCTTTCTATTTCCTGAGTTTTACTCTGACCGTTAATGGCCTCTTGTCTGAGAAGCTCTGTTAAATATGTACTATATTAAAGGGCAAAGGTGAGGAAGGAGACGTTCAACAAGGAGCCTTTGACAAATAAAAGGTCACATATATGTATCCTACAGGAGAGTGGAAGGATTGGCAATTGACTGTGACGCTTGCTTCCTCACTCAACATTGGTCTTCCACATATGCACAAAGACCACACACACAGAACTTGAATGAACTCAAAGCCTGCAGTTAAGATTTGGATGAAAATATTCTGAAGTACTAGCAAAACTGCTCAAGTAATAATTATTTCTCTTGCCCACAATAACATAAAAACTCAATTTCTTCCATTCACAGCCATGATTAATTGTTGTCAGAGCCTGAGCTAAGCAATCATCTGTTTGGTATCTTATTTGTCTATGTTATTAAGTAATTGTCTCTTTTTCTGCACTTCTGTGATACTTTTGCTGTGCGACTCCAGTTGTTTTGAAAGAGTATTACATGAGAATAAATGGCATTATTAAAGAAATAGATCTGCAGTTATCATCATCATCATCATCATTTCTCAGAAATTTTGTCTCTTCAACTTTTACTCTCTTAAAGAGAATTGCACTGTATTGTTTCATGCTTCCTATGAAACTTTTATGACAATTAAATCTAAAGGCATGTTTTCCAAGCTGTTATCAGTACTTTTCAAAGTCAACACTGACTGTATAACTATGCCAAGGATAAAATAAAGATGATAGTCAAAGAAACTAGGCCATTTTTGACAACAACCTCTAGATTAACATAGCAACTAAAGCCCATGTCACACTGAACCAATGGATGCAAAGAGGATGTAAAACAGACAAAAAAGCTTGCCATCCATTGGAAAACGCGATGCACTCACTGCCTCCATTTTGCTTCCTCTCTTTCCATCCAGCATCCGTCTATTGACGTTTCATCCGCTCAGAAAGTTTTGGGCTGCCCAAAACTTTTGCACGGAAAATGTATCCAATACGTCCGTTCTGCATCCACTACGTATCCGCTACGCATCCGTTCTGCATCCGTTATGCATCCGCTATATCCGCTAGGCATCCACTACGCATCCGCACAACTCGCATCCGCTCGGACGCAGGGAGGAAGTGGAACGGACGCAGAACGGATGCAGAACGGATGCAGCACGGATGCAGCACGGAAACAAAGCGTTTAAAATGGAAAAAACGTTCGCAGAGGGGACGTATTTCGGATATTAAGGATGCCTAGAGGATGCTTAGCGGAAAACTGATATTTCCGATAAAAAGGGGGAGCAACTCATCTGCATCTCACTTTCAGAACAGCAGCCCAGTGGTGCAGACCTCTGCAGCCTTCATCTGACTCTTCCTCTTCCACAGCATCCAGTCATGTCCACCGTGGAATGCAACAAAGTCCTTTCGGCAGCCACCATCGTTCTGCAAAAGTGCGAAGCCATCTGCAGGCTCTGTGAACTCTACTGCGAGAAGAAAAAGAGGCAGCCAAAAAGAGTCTGGGTCTGAAGATGGTTCACCAGAAGAACAGAGGACGGACTGTACAGCAAGCTGGTGGTGGAGCTCAGGAACGAAGACACTCGGGTGTTCCAGAACTTCATGAGGATGCCTCCAGCCATGTTTGACGAAGCTGTGCAGCGGCTGACACCCAGGTTGACCAAGCAGAGCACCAGCTTCCGCACCAGCCTGGAACCTGGGCTCAAGGTGGCACTCACTCTGTGCCACCTGGCCTCCGGGACCACCTACAGGAGCATGCAGTACGGCTGGAGGGTGCCATCCAACACCATCAGCATTGTGGTCAGAGAAGTGGTGCAGGCCATCATCGAAGAATACAAGGAGGAGCTCCTCCAGTACCCCTCCACTGAAGAAGGATGGAAGAAAGTTACAGAGCAGTGGTATCAGAAGTGGAACTTCCCCCACACCGTTGGAGCCATAGATGGCAAGCACGTGGCCTGCAAATCTCCACCCAACTCAGAGCCCATTTATTTCAACTCCAAGGGCTTCTTCATCCTCTTCGCCATGGTCGATGCTGACTACAAGTTCATGTACATCGATGCTTCAGGCAACGGCTCATCTTCAGATGCCCAGGTATACAACGCCAGTGTCCTCAAGGAGGGGCTGGAACGCAACCTCATTGTGGGCTTCCCAGATCCAGACCCGCTGCCCAACGACACGCAAGATGTGCCCTACTTCATCATGGGAGATGATGCCTTCTCCCTCACAACCTACCTCATGAAGCCCTACACCTCCATACGCCTCAACCGTAAAGAGAGGATCTTCAACTACAGGCTGTCCAGGGCAAGGCGGGTGGTGGACAACGCCTTTGGCATCCTGGCCAAAAGGTTCCAGGTACTTCTCACCACCATGCAGCATAGCCCAGAGACCGTGAGGAGGATCATGGAAGCTTGCTGAATCCTGCACAATCTCATGCACACCCGCTTCCCAGTGTTACAGGACAGGCTTGTGGACCGTCAGCAAGGCAATGGGGACATGGAGCCTGGGGAATGGAGGCAAGGGCAAAACCTGATAGACACTGTGGATGTACAAGGCCCCAACAGAGCCTCACGTGAAGGGAAGAAACAGCGCAACCTCCTGAGACGCTGGTGCAACTCCCCAGCTGGAGCAGTGGAGTGGCAAGACAGGATGGTAGATGCTTAATGGATGCTTCCTTCAGCTTCTCTCATCACATGGATGAGATTGTGCCATGTATGTTGGGTGGGCCTACAATGAACAGGGCGTTTAATAAAGAGTTGTGTTTATGTTGACATGTGTGGATGATTATTACATTATTATTGACAATAAAGGACCATAGGTGTGGCACCAGGGAGGGTGGACCATACAGTCCCACTATGCTTGCGCTGGAGGTTTATCTATACCACAGCTATTACCCATCCCAAAGGTATCCCTGCTCATTCCTCAGGTATCCCTGCCCACCACACTGCTCTCTTAACCCATCCCACAAGCATGCAAAGGCTTAAACCATTTGTAAAATTTTCCACCAAGACTTTATTAAAAAAAAGAAATGAAGCAAGTGTGTGAATCAAAAATAGACTTTATTAACAACAAGCTATAAAACAAAAATGACTCTCTGGCACTCCTCTTGGTCGCTCAGTCTCAGGGGTGAAGGGTCCAGGTGCTGTGGAGGTGGCCTGTGCTGGAGTGCTTGTCATCAGCTCCTCCAGAAGCAGAAGCAGCAGAAGCGCCAGCCCCAGAAGAGCGAGCCCGTGCTGCAGAAGCCCCAGGAGAACCAGAGTGAGGGCCAGGGCTGGCAGCAGATGGCTGAGGCTTGCTGTGCTTCCACATGGTTGTGGGGTTGCTGGCTGGCAGGGAGGCTAGCAGGAATCAAGGCTGGCAGGAAGGCTTGCAGGGAGGCAGGCACCAAGGCTGGCAGGCAGGCAGACAGCCAGGCTGGCAGGAAGGCTGGCAGGAAGGCAGGCACCAAGGCTGGCAGGCAGGCAGGCAGGCACCAAGGCTGGCAGGAAGGCTGGCACCAAGGCAGGCACCAACGCTGGCAGGGAGGCATGCACCAAGGCTGGCAGGAAGGCTGCAGGCAGGCAGGCACCAAGGCAGGCACCAACGCTGGCAGGGAGGCAGGCACCAAGGCTGGCAGGCAGACATGAACCAAGGCTGGCAGCAAGGCTGGCAGCAAGGCTGGCAGGGAGGCTGGCAGCAAGGCTGGCAGGGAGGCTGGCAGCAAGGCTTGCAGGCAGACATGCAGGCAGGGCAGGCAAGGCAGCCAATTCAGTCTTTCCTCTGAATGGTGACCTGCTTCCGAGCTGCTTCCGTTATATCCGCAGGGCTGACGCAATGCATCCTCCCCGCATGCGCAATTAACGCCAGGCATCCATTAGGCTTCAGTTGTGCATCCGCTGTGCATCCGCTGTGCATCCGCTTCATCCGTTCGGCGTCCGCTCTGCATCTGCTGTATCCGTTCCGCATCCGCTTTGCTGCGGCCCCCCGGAAGCCTAGCGGACGTGCCATCCGCTCCCATCTGCTTCCATCCGCTGGGCTTCCGTTCCGCATCTGCTTTGTATCCGCCCTGCATCCTCCCCGCGTCTGTGTTATCCGCTCTGGTTATGCAAATTTTTGCCCCTTTTGAGAGTGGATAACAACAGATGGAACATTTTGCTCGTCCGCTGTGTCCTTTTTGCATCCGTTGGGCAGTGTGACATGGGCTTAATATTTTATAATTTTATATAGATTTTTACAATGGTGAATAGAAGCATAGAAGTCAACAAGTCTATGTCCAGATATCAGGTGCATTAAAGAATAACAGTTCAGTTCAGTTGAGTTCAGTTTCAATGACAGACACATGACTTACTTACATGAAGTATTTCTACACATAAATTCATGATTTACTTACACAAAGTATTCCTTAGACCACAGTAGCTATCCAAAGACATGAAAATCAGATCAACAAGATCCTGTAGAATCAAAGAAAAGATATAGGCTGAGAACAGAAAATTATGTATAGACATCAGAATTTCTTGCTTAGCTGTAATCATTTCAGCAAAGAATCAGTGATATTACCTAAGTAATGACAATATATTCAGATAAGTTTTTGGTATTCCTGCCTACAGACAACTCTTCTAGCCTAAAACAAGCTTTCATCATCAACAATATAAGTCAAAACCCAGAAGTCAAAACTCAAGATGCCAACTTTTCCCCTGTAAATATGGAACTATCTCTGTTACAGAATCAAATAATGTCAGCAAGGTAACATAACTGATAATGTGGCAAATATTATCACTAGTAATGTTCTTTTCCATTCAGTCAGTTCAAGTAAGTTCCAAAGAATAAATGGCAGAACATTTCAGACTACCGGGTCACTTTTTTATTAACCTGAAAATGGCTATATTGGAATAAAGAAAAATGCTGGCATTTGAGGCTGAACACAGACAATAATTTCCTGCCCAATACTGTGCATGTGTTCTTTTCATCAGCAAGGCTAAGATGGTTCAATTATCATTAATTAATGCTATTATTATTGTTGTGCATAAAATAAGTTCTAAATGAATTGTCACAGCCAGTACTTACATATTCCATTGCCATTTAATTACAATCCTTTTGTCCCTTGTGTATGTCAGTATTGCTAACTACAGATAACATGCCATGCTTTTGATGAGCAGCCTGTAGTCCAAAAAAACTCATGTAATCATACAATCCAGGAGTCTTTAAGGTGTTTTCTGTCATCTTTGCTAAACAGATCAGTGTAATTATCCAACTGAATTATTATAAATTTTACATAATGTTACACATATACTAGGTCATTGTTTTCAAATTAATGATTACAGATTAATTGGACATATATTCTAATTTATCTGGGTTTTTCTTCACAGCACACAAGTGTGTGTGTGTGTGTGTGTGTGTGTGTGTGTGTGTG
>BLBF01000032.1:23221111-23308833 GCA_015471245.1 Laticauda colubrina
ATAGAATAGAATAGAATAGAATAGAATAGAATAGAATAGAATAGAATTCTTTTTTGGCCAAGTGTGGTTGGATACACAAGGAATTGTCTTGGTGCAAATGCTCTCAGTATACATAAAAGAAAAGATACATTCATCAAGAGTCAAGAATCATAAGGTACAGCACTTAATAATAGTCATAGGGTACAATAAGCAATCAAATGATACTAGGAAACAGTCAGTATGGATCATAAGGATACAAGTGACAAAGTTACAGTCATACAGTCACAAGTGGGAGGGGATGGGTGACAAGGAGTGATGAGAAGATTAATAATAGTAGTGCAGTAATAGTATTGCAGTAATACTATTACTAGTAATAGTAGTGCAGACTTTATAAATAGGTAAACAGTGTTGAGGGAATTATTTGTTTAGCAGAGTGATGGCGTTTGGGGGAAAACTGTCATTGTGTCTAGTTGTTCTGGTGTGAAGTGCTCTACAGCATCATTTTGAGGGTAGGAGTCAAAATTGTTTATGTCCAGGATGTGAGGAGTCTAAATATTTTCACAGCCCTATTTACAGGTCCTCAATGGAAGGCAGGTTGGTAGTAATTGTTTTTTCTGCAGTCCTAATTACTCTCTGAAGTCTGTGTCTATCTTGTTGGGTTGCAGAACCAAACCAGGCAGATATAGAGGTGCAGATGATAGACTCAATAATTCCTCTGTAGAACTGTATCAGCAGCTCCTTGGGCAGTTTGAGCTTTCTAAGTTGGCACAGAAAGAACATTCTTTGTTGTGGTTTTTTGATGATGTTTTTTATGTTAGGTGTCCATTTTAACTCTTGTAAAACATCATTGGATTATTTCTCCATTTATTAAAGCTATGCAACTTATTTCAATAATCAAGAAAATGGCTTCAAGTTCTCAACATTCAAAGAACCCCCCTTATATCAAGCTGCCAACCAGGAAATAATGTATCTTGGCAGTGGATAGATAGTAGATGTATCCTGCAGACAAGGGAAATTCAAAGGTGTAAGAGGTCAGGAAATGGGTCTCACCTTTGTTTGAAACAGTGTTAATCCTATATTCTACTGATGTCTTTGAGAAGAGTTCCATAATCCTCAGTCGACAGGCAATCAACCAATATATCTGAGCACATATTTTGTACTACAAAGTCTAAGGGAAGTTGTCTTTCCTAAGCTGAAGTTTTAAACCCAGAAAACACTCAGCATTTGCATATTGCTGAGGAAACCCTATCACTGTTTCAGGAAAGTTCTATTCATCATTATTGATCTTTTCCCTGAGAAATCCCTGAGGATCCTCAGTAATCAAAAATGCAGTTTGAAGGCTATGAGTCATCATCTGCCAGCTATTGCTTCTTTCTTCTGTGAACACTGGGGGCTGCATTTACTTAATCTTTTAAGTGCTTCCATTTGTTATTTAGCAAATGCTGTTGGTAACAATTGGGTTCTAAATATGTCATTTTCATCATCCTATTCATATCCATTAATAACCCCAAATGGGAGTTGGGGAAGGGATGTGCTTCTCTAACTTAACACTGATCACCTCACTGCCTGCTGGTTTATGGTGGCTATTTTCTTTTTCTGCATCACCTTGGTATTTTATCTAAGTTTTCAGTAACCCATCTCCAAAATAAAACTTAGAAAAACAGGAGTTATCCACATTTACTTACAACATAATAGATGCAGTTGAAAAACAGGATAGAACAGAATAGAATAACAAAGTTGGAAGGGACCTTGGAGGTCTTCTTGTCCAATCCCCTGCTCACACAGGAAATCCTATAACATTTCAAACAAATAGTTGTCCAACCATTTTCCATCTTCTTAAAAAATTCCAGTGTTGGAGAATTCACAATTTCTGGAGGCAAGTTGTTCCACTGGCTAATTGTTCTATCTGTCTGGAAATTTTTCCTTAGTTCTAGATTGTTTCTCTCCTTGATTAGTTTCCATCCATTGCTTCTTGGCCTGCCCTTGGGTGCTTTGAGAATAACTTGACTCCCTCTTCTTTGTGACAAACCCTAAGATATTGGAACACTGCTATCATGTTACCCCCTAATCCTTCTTTTCATTAAACTAGACATACCCAATTCCAACAACCGTTCTTTATATGTTTTAGCCTCCAGTCCCCTAATCATAGATTAGGATGAAACAGGCAAGTCCAAAGAATCATAGAGACTTCTGAAAGCTTTATTTTAAACCATTTTTTAAAAAAAAATTGTAGGAAAATGCTGGAAATCAGAGGGCCTATATTAGTTACACCAAACATCTTAAAAGGTTTTCACTACATGGGCCCTCCAGAATATCCATCCATGGAGGTGGTTGATTCCCCTTGAAATGGAGGTTAGACAGCCAACTTTAAGAATGGTTTAAATTTGGATTCTTGCCCTGGGCAAAGGGTTAGACTCAGTGACCTAAATGGCTCTACCAGCTGGTCCATTTTGATTACTCTGTCCATCTTTTCTAGTGGCATGGCCTTTGCCTTCCAGGCGGATATTCCATTCACATAGGCCCCAGGTTTTCCCACCATTTCTATCTTCTTCCTAGCACCAAAAAAAAAAAAAAAAAAACCAGAGATCAGGGAGGGGAAAGAGACAGAGAGAAAACAGTTCCTCTCTCCTCAGAGAACTGAAAGGAAAATGATGGGAATTTTCTGTGCATTGCTAAAAAGAAAAAGACAAGACTGACTAGCTATCTCTGAAATATTTTCTTATTTATCCTAAATGCTGGAAGCTCTTCATTTGCATTCATTTGGTGTCCTTAAACTCAGCCTCATGGATAAATCACCATAATGCAAGATATAAGATAAGTCAGGTCCAAACTATGCATTCCTTTTCTTGGGTCGGGGAGGGTGAGAAAAAAAAATACTGGTGGGCATCTTACCTTGACTTGGACAAGCTTGAAGACTTGAAATCTTCTCTTACCTAGAATTCTAAATTGGCTGCTGAAAATCTATAATGTCATTAAAACAGTTCCTTGAGCAAGTTAATATTTGTTGTTTGGCTATATGTTTATTGATCACGTTACCTCCTGGAGTTTTCCCTGCAGCAATGTTAAGTACTCTGAGAACAAGAATATGAAACCCATATCTTTCCCAATCTCTGGATTATAAATCCCATCCTAGCTTATAATTGGCCATGCTGGCTAGAACTGATAGAAGTTAGAATCTAAGACCATTCTGAAGACCGTGCCATCCCAATTCAGAATGTAAATAAGGTCTCAGTTTGAAACACCATGGGCCCTAACAATATCTAAATACTTCTGACTGAAAATCACCCATTGAGTTGCAGTCATGGTTTGTAGCTCTGAAAAGAAACCTCATTTTATTGCTACCTTGCACATCCTCTTACTCCAATGCCTATGAGGATTTTTGCTTACATACTTTATATTGTGTTTCTCTAGGAGGAGTCACCAGATGGTGCTATGACATACATTTACTAGCATATTGATTGTAAAATGATGGAGACATCCTATGTCACCAATGAACTTTAAGAAACCTTGTAGAAGCCCCAAATGAAAAGTATCTTGTGAGCTGAAAACAAGCATTCATTGTTTAATAAGTTGCTGTTATTTTTAACCATAATGTCACACTCTCTGCAGGACCAGCCCCTTTGGGTTGAATAAATGAATTGCTGTGCCGATAAAATTCCACTTCTATTTAAATTCACTGTTCCAAGTTTTCTTATTGTTCACATTTGGCATCAGATATTTTCACTGTTGAGGTCTGGAGGTTTCTGTTTCTCTTTCTGAGATCACCATGGGCATCTGTGAATCAGTGTGTTTGTAGGGTAGTCACTTGATTGATGCCCCATCCCTTTTTAGATACAGTGTACATTAAAAGGGGGCATCAGTCACTTGATTGCAGCTGCCATCTCACCTTTTTTTGACCTCCCCAGACACCTCTATCTGTGGGACATGAAAGTTATCAAATCCCATTGCAGTTGATGCATTTTCTGTCCAGGTATAACCAATGTCTTTTTTGAGCAGCTGAGCATTGGGCAATGTCTTATATCCCAATCCTTCAGTTGGCTCCATCCCTAATGTAACAGCATGGGAAACTTCTATCTGGCATTAAAATGATTTTTCCTTTATGACAACCTACAAAAATAGCATCTTACTTTTGAATTTTTCTCCCCAGTAGTGCTGGGATTTCCACCATGATACCAGAGTGCTCATGAATGACTCTTTTGATGCTTACCAAGGACTATCTTTTCCACATCTACATTTAAAACAAAAATTAATTGAAATTTGGCAAATTATCAATCTCCAGCATCCCATTTAGTTCCAAAAATGTCTACAGGATACAAATGAGCCCTATAAGTTAGAAAATAAAAATGATATATAACTTCCCAATGCTTTGTGTAGAAGTGCAGACAAACAGAAGAAGGGATAAGAAGGCATTTTGTACAGAAGGGAAGATAGGACATGTAGAGAAAATGTTTTGGTGAATGGGTACTTTGTTTTTCATTAAGTTATTTTGTGCAAACCTTCTTGCTCCCCAGAAATAAACACAGAAACAGATTTCTCCAGAATTTTGTCGTGATCAAAAGCATCAGGTAAATAGAACCTCTCCAGTAGTAGTCAAAATACTACTCCTCTCAGATGTAATACTTCCTTTCATTAAGAAAAGTTCAGAGCCAAGCCATTGCAGCCAAGCAGGGTCTTTTTTATTATCCCCTCCCTTTTTCTTCTGGGCAGACAAAATTTCTTTAAAGGAAACCCAAAAAGGCAGCTCAGACAAAAACATTTTTATCAATTGTCTTCCATGGATAGTTCAGGAAGTGATGGAATAAGTTGGTGGGCTGGTTGCAAAAAGTGGGAGGATGACATTCTTTTTATAAAGCTTTCTGGTTCACAACTTCAAGCAACAGAAGTCAGCTGTCATGAAAGCTTGATTGCAACCTTTAGAACAGGGCTGTCAAACTCCCAACCCACAGGCTGGATGCACATGCGCTGTCCACACCCACAGCCAGTTTAGCAAAGGGCGGGGGGGGGGGAATCCAGATACATCATGTGACACCGCTGTAACACCATGAGTTTGACAGCCCTGCTTTAGAGCCTTTTCTGATAGGCCTCCTCCATGGTGTTTGTATCATTCCTCTATCACTGTTAGAGAATGAAAAGGGAAATTGGCAGTTTAGAATATATCTGTGCACTATACATTCACAAACAACATGATTAGCTTATAATATTCTCTAAAGGACATGATAGTGGCTATAAAATGATATGTGGTATAAAAAAAGAGGACAAAATAAAATTTATCCCTGTCTTCTCATGTTAACATTTAGATTTATTCAATGAAACTAATTGTTGGAAATTTTTGACTCCAGTCAGAACAGCCAACTATGAGGAATGGTGGAGGCTGCAGACCACAAATATGTGATTGTCTATATAGTCTATATGTCTGTATCAATGATTTTTTAAAAAAAAATCTGACAGAGCATATGTGATCTTTTAAAAACAACTTTGGAATGGATCCTATGATCCAGGCTTTGCATAATTTGTTGTGTTTAATTTTTATTTACTTTTTCAGTCACTGTATTTAAGAATACATTTTATTTCTCTTTACCTCATCAGCCACACTGAAGCTTGAAGCATCACGAATTCTGGTGATTTCCCTTCTGATAGATGGGAAAGTAATTTTGGGACAAAATGACATTAAAAGAAAAATGGCAAACCAGAAGGAGTTAAGCAGCTCTCTCCCCCCACATATGCCAGTTCTGTACTTTACACTGCTTTTAAAATGTCTCTTTTAAAAAGGCATTTTTGTTAAAGGACCTGTTAGATCTTCCAACTATTTATATGCAAGCTGCAAAACAGTTAGCTAACACACATCCTTGTAGTAAACACTTGTCAACCTGACCTTGAAACCTGAGAAATTCCCTTTGCTTTCAGAGCTGACAGAAAAAAAATGAAGAAGAAAGAAGGTCCCACTTTTCTTGTCATTTTAAAGTGACAATCCAATTGATAGGTGTTAAATATTCGTGTCCCCAGCTAAATCTCAGTAATAGCAGAAGTGAGGCTAGCTCACAAGCAAATCTGCCTAGTGTAAATGAAAAAGAGAAAACTGTTTTCAACAGTTTGAAAAAATACAGAGTGGAAGGTAACAGCTATGCAGCTAGAAATCAACTTTACCAGAGAAATAACTGGGTCAGGGGTTGCTTCTGTAAATATCTCACATAAGTAAAGATTTGTTTTAGTTCACTAATTTCTGACATGGGTTGTGGAGTTGATCCTCAAAATAGGAATGATCCTCCAAATGTTTTTGTCCTGCTTCTATCAACCCTTATCAACTCTTGATTTAAAAAAAATGCAGTCTAAAATTACCCTGAAGTCCTCATCTAAGTAAGAACTATGAGAACTAATATGTTAAAAGTAGATCTGTAAGCAGTCTGTAAGAATATAGTAGCATGGGTCACATCTCTTGCTAAACCATGGATTATTCAAACATGATTTTCCAATTGGGTGACTTCACCCAAACATTTTTAAGTCTCATTAAATTGATATCTATAAAGCAGTCTTGGTAGGTTCGTACAAAATGCTCCACTAAATGCAACCTAATTTATATTTTAATGTGGTGTGAGAATTCAGTCATATCTTTGCATAAGGAGGATCTGCCTGAATCAAACCAAATTTCCTTTTAGGCAGTATCAGTGACCATCCACCTCTGGCAAATTTGCAAATGGGTTAAAGTAACAATTTATTTCTGAAGTTCAAAAATAAAAACCTGCCAGTCAAAGAGAAGCCATTAAGTTGAATATGCTGTCACTCCAAATGTTTTGTTTTCTGCCCATCTTGACTTCCAAGCATATGTTTAAAAAAGAAAATGAGAAATCAAGGACATTTCACCTCTCCAATCTTGCACTTCCTATGCTCTTCAGCTTGTTTTGGCATCCTGTGAGTTTTTCATTACTTGAGATGTTTATTGATAAAGGAAGGAAGTGTTACAGAATTTATCTTTCCCACTGCACAGATAGCACCTCTCTGCTCTTGAATAAAGTTTCATATTTGGTTTAATTCCCTTTACTTAAGTTCTCACATTTAGCACACAAAAAGATAATATAGATTCTCTGTCAAAGAACTGAACTTAATCCAGGTAGCTTTCAGCTATGCCATCACTTTAACTGTGAACAGGAACAGGGGGGAAAATACTCACTGTCAAAATTTCCAAACTGAACCCAATTGAGATGATCTCAATCATGTTTTACTCATCCATAGTATTTCTACACTCTAGCAATGACTTTGAAGGTACAAGCTACAACATGCTATATATTACATTGATTTGACTGCTAAATGTTTGATGAAGAGGAGGTACCCAGTGTGAACCGCAAGTACAATAGGACACTAAAAACTCATATGATGTTGACATCCTTCCTGTCAATAACTTTAAAAATAAGGAGCAATTTCTAGCTGTGCTTAATTAATGCAGTCCCCTGGGTTGACCTGTTTTTAACTTCCCTGTATAACCCTAGAGGGGTTTTAGTGGGGAAGGCTGATGGAATAGAAGGGAAATTGGACACATACACCACACATTTTTTATACAAATGTAAACACACACCCATTGACAAAATTGCCTCCCTCCAAATTGGCAACTCAAGTGAAGCAAGCCTAAATGTTCACCTTCTCTTCACCCAGCAGTCTTAACTAAGATTGTGTTTCCCCCCATGTCAGCCTTATTACAATGTTCTGAATCACTGGAGAAACTGTTTATAGGCAGGAATAGAAATGTTTTATTTTTAAACACCTTGTTTTGGAGGCACAGTGAAAACTAATATCTTAGTTAATCTTTATATGGAAATTATATTCGAAACCTTCTGTATCTGTGCAACTTTTCCAAACAACTATGATTGTGGGGTGGGCATTGAAGAATACCAGTATACCCTCTCAGATTCCATGACTGAGATGCTCAACATCTAAGGAAACATGTAAGGGAAATAAAGCTTTCATGTAACAATTAGCTGTTATAAGCCAAGAAGCAGGATTCCATGCTGCAGAAAGAAGGCAGACCTCCCCTTGAAGTTCATGGAAATCAAACATAGCTCTTTTAAGAATATTTGCTCAGATGTGTCAGGATTCATGCATCTATGTATACAGTGACACTGGTTTAGACATACAGTACTGTGCAATTGACAATCCTATAACTGTACTTTCCTCTGGCAGATTTTATAATAAGCTATGATTTTGAAAGTCAGCCTCAGTCTTGCTGTGATGAAGGGATATTGATTTCTTTACTCCAGAAGATCATGCCATCCAGTTCTGAGCATGAGATTCTTCCAATTTCTTCTGATTTCAAGAACAAATTCCTAGTAATTCTCACCAATTACATAATTGGGCCTTAAAAGCACATACAGCCCCTCCAATGGGCTAACCTTCTTTGTAAGGTTTGGGTTTAGATATCACATTAGGCCATAATATGATTAATATTGTGTGTTTTGTGAACCAAGTTTTATTATTTAATGAATTACAAAGTTGTTTGATTATTGTTTGCAAAACATGGGCAAGCAAACCATAGCTTGGTGCAATGTGTGATCCAATTGCATAGCTCAGTCAGAGGGTCTTCTGAAAGTTTGCTAATATGTCCATGTCTAGTTTCACTTCCTTCTCTCTTGCTCTGATCCCTATGCTCCAGCATAAGCAAACATCCTTCTGTGAGGTGGAAGCAGATAAAAAAAACCACCAAAAGATTTGTTGATCCAAGGAAAACAAGGTTTTATTCACGTGTCTGCAGAGACAGGTTCCCTCAGGCATTGAAGGAACACAGAGCAAAATTCAGGCAGCATTTTTATACCCTAACTGTCCGCCCCCTCGTACGAGGGCTTGGCTCACATTCTTTCTGTTTTCAAATTGACACATATATTTCGAAGGTTCATACTAGCTCCCTATCTAGCAAAAGCAGTTACACGGTTTCTGACATCGCAGCACTTTATTACAATTCCCCATTGTTCTAGCCTTATCTTGTTTTTTTCTTTTGTGCACAAACTGGAACACTTTCTTTAGCAGAGCTACTGAGTTTGAGACACAGTTCCTTATTTAATTCAGTGGGTCATCCAACATGACTTCGGTTCTGCTCACACTTCCCATGTGTATCATCTTTAATTTGGTGAATTTTTGGAAATAGTTTGAAGGCTTTCATTTCTTTTGTTTAATACTTAGTTGCATATAAAGGAAACGTTGCCTTCAAATTGAACTTGTCTCCTGATGACTGTATCCATGCTGTTTCCTTCTACTTTTGTGACTTGTTTGGAGTGGATCTCAGATACTCTTTTTTGTGAGTGCTCATTCATACTTTCATACATAGAGTGCTCAGATTGCATAAGACCCAACCCAACTTTATGGAAAGAAGTGAAAGGACACTGGTTGTAATAGCCTCATACTGATGGCATTCCACAGAAAGTCCACAAAAATCAACCTTTGCAAATGTTTCTGGAAAAGAATTGTGGCAGGGAATGTCTGTACAGCACAAAAAATAGAACAATAACATTATGATAGCAGTAATATGGCATTATATCATTATAATCATACTGAAATACATTAGTATTACAGTATACCAATACACTGTTAATTTCCATTGTATGTTAGTGACAATGCCCTGCCATTATAATACCTGGGTTGGTTTTTGGTTAACAGCATAGCAGAGGCGGTATTATAGAAGTAGTTTGCTATACTTTTCTTCTTGTTTGTTTTGTTGATTGTTTTTCCTGTTATTCTTTACTCCTGAAATTCCCATGTGCTCCCCTATCTAAATATTAATCCTGCTTTCTGGGCGCAGGGAAGATTACTGTATCCAAAATATGCCACCTGATGAACCTTTTGCATCACTCACTTCCCATTATGACTTACCTGTTAAGACTTACCTTCTCACCTGTGAAGAGGATGCCTATTCTAGGTCTGAGAGCAACCTAATGATTGAAAAGACAGAAAAGAAACAGGAATGAGCAGGCAACAAAACAATTAACTCCTAGCTCTCCATGCCTTCTGTGAGTGGAAAGAAGAAAGCTGTAGTTCAAGAGAGGAAAAAGCTGAAGAGAGCAAATGGACCACCTTTCCATGTTTATTTTTTTTTAAGATTATGTCCCAATAATGTGCAAGAGAAAGAAATGTGCTATTTTAGGGTTGTTGTTGAGCTGTATTGTGCTCTTAATAGAAAAAAAACATAATTTTAAACAATTGCTGAACTTGGTAATTGGTTTGCAGTACTAAATATAAGAAACACATTGACTTACTGATTAAGAATAATGAAAGCAACAAGAAGAACAGAATAAATGTCCCTTTTAAAACTTAATTATTTTTTTCTTATCCAATGTGCTCCTGATTTCAGCATCATTACACTGAAGCAGGTTTCATTGAAGTGCCTTCTTTTTAATATTAATAAAAATAAATTATCCATCTACATGCATATGGAGAGAGAGAGAATCAAACAATAGCAACAAAAGAATAAAAAGTCAGATTTTTAAATATGCCTTTTTTATTTCTTTCATTCTTCTATCTATTAAAGGTTCATTACTTTCAGAAAGAGGTGAAGACTGATGAATCAAGTTTAGATCAGTTGGGGGGAAATAACAAAATTGATAGAGAAGATGGTTTTAAGACTGGTTTGAAACAGAAATGTAAGGCTACATCTTGGGAATTTTGTGTGGGCCAAAGGTTCATGAAAAAATAATGTTTGAAGTAAAGGTGAAGCCAAAATGTTCTAACTGATTATGTTATGCATGAGAGAGCTCTGTGTAACTAAAGTGATAATTTAGATTGTTCTCAGTAGAAACACATGAAACAAATCTGCCCTTAGGCCTTGCTCTCCACTGCAGGGGAAAATCCATTAACATTCTATTGCTCATTCAAGGCCCTGGGTCCCCAATTGGAAGTTGGGAAGTTGCACCTGTCCCTTCCCAGTCTCCCATGGAAATATGAATTTCTTCCCATCAGGGCTATCCTTGTAGCATGGAAAATAACACTGACACTAATTAGACAGATACACTGATCATACCTATTTCCTGACTGACAAGTGAAGGATAGGGAAGTAGGTGCCACACTTATATTTTCTCATTAACATTCGCATCATGCAAGAGTCTTTCTATTCGTTAGCTAGTAATTAGGTAGGCAAAGTGCCTTCAGAAAAGTTTTTATTGAGCAGTGTGTCATCATTTATGAAAGAATCAAACTTTTCCTCCCAGGAAGCCAAGACATAATTTACCAAACAAGCTATTTATCTTTTAATTTAAATTCTAACCAGCTCTCTCTTTGGTTCATTTACTTCTTTTATCATTCTTATCCTGGGTCCATACAAAAAAATTCATAAAGCTGAGGAATTCTGTTTTAACCTATTATGCATCACACTGACAAGCATAAATGATCAGGTATTCTGCAAATTTCAAGTCTGAAATTTTGATGAGCTCTCTCCTTTGGCAGTAAATTTGAAAAGAATAATTCACAACCCTATATTTTTGTTTTGTTTTGAAATTGTGTGAATGTATGCATATCCTCAAATATATGATGAATTTTGAAAGTCATTGCATTGATTAAAATAATATTGTAAAAGAGAAATAAACAATCATTAAAAAGACAGCTGGAAGCACAGTATTTGTAGTCCAGAGTTGTTTCATTTTTACCATAACAGTACATTTAAGATAAATAATTAAATTCAGTGCCTGAAATGACAGAAGAAAAACTTCTAGGTCCATTAATTTTATTGTAAATTACAGGAAAGTTTCACTAACTATTCCTTTTGTGCCAAATCACTCTTTTCTTTAAAATGCATAGTGCTTGTAACCAGATTTAGTCATCCTGAGTTGTCCTGTCGATATATGATTCATATGAGTTATAACTAATTCTGACAAATTTCAATGAATCTGCTGTAAGTCATGACTAAGTTTATGATAAACCTATTATGTAAAGTTCCATTCTTCGAATACATGGCAGAGTAGAATTTAAAGCAGTCTTATGCAACCAATGTCTTCATCAAAATGGGATAGGTGTGCCTTCAGTCTAAACAGAAGCTTGCCAACTTCTGTTATTTTCCTCTGAGAAACAATGGGAAATCATGCTGCTGTTTCTCAGTGATTTACCACTGATATTCCTCAATGCAGTGGAGGGCAGGTACAAAAGAGATTCTAAGTTCAAAGGCCTACAGTCAATTTATTTCATGTAGAAGTTTATCTCTTGGACTCTGTTCTGGCATTATCAGAGCATCTCTGTGTGTATGTGTGCACACATATCAAATTAAAACACATAGTTTCATGCTTTGCACTGGAATTCAGACTCTAAAGGTTAAATGCTGAATTTGAAACATCAGATTACCTGAAGTAAAAGGTAATTAATTCTATCTGACTGGTTCTGGCTCCTTATAAACTTCTTAGTGCCTGCCTGTCAAGAAGAAAGCTGAGGGACTATAGATCTGGAAATCCTGTTTTCCTTATTGTCCATACACTCAAAGCACTGTGGACAGAAAATGTCACATTTCAGTTATAAAGTATAATGTTTTGTGACAAATGTTTCCATTTAACCAGACCCATGCATTTTTGTTAAGCCTTCCCAGTTGCCATTCATTCAAATAAAGTTTTATATTGTGCTCTGACATATTTTCAGAAAAGATCTGGAAAACACACAGGGAAAGATTAGCAAGAACTTCAAAGATAGGAAATAAACAAAATAAAATCAGCAAAATGTAAGGGATAGCATAAAGCTTTTTTTTTTTTCAATGAAGAATCAAACCAACAATAGAAAATCTGAGAGGGCAAATGATAATACTCTCATATTTGGACTGCAAACAATGAAACTACCAGTGATAACAGCAAAATTGTACAGAAAATAAATGCTTTGTTTTCATCCATTGGTCACCTAATTTAAATATGACTCTAGTTGGTGCAGAAGAAAATTACATATGAGAAATGCATATTTTCTTCATTCACAACTGTTCTGCTATCATCTCACCGGGTCTTGAGACAGGAGAAAGCTCTTGCTGATCCCTAAACCACTTCTACTGCCTCTCTTTCAAAGCATTACAGTTATCTAACTTTCCTGAAAGAAAATGGATGACAAAGCCTAACATATTTTATACTTCTTCGGTCTGTCCTTGAAGAAATCCGAATAAGGGGGAAAATATTCCTCCTACTTAAATGTCAGTATATATAAGGAGGTCATAAGGCTGCATCATTCATGGATTAGGAACAAGATTAAGACAACACCATAAGGCCATAAAATTAAAAAGAAGCAGCTGGGTCACATTTTTGCTGTGTGTGTGTATGTTTGTGTTTGTGTACCCTAGTCTTGAGGGATTATATAATTACAAATTAGAATTGCTTTCCTGAGATTTTTCTCTAGTTACAAAGAAATGAACACCCAAATAAACAATAGTTATATCTGCTTTGCCTAAAGGTCCAGATCTTTTCTCAGGAAAAAACTATTGAGTCATCAAGTGGGTAAATAGATTAGGAGTGTGTATCATTAGGCATACTGAAGAATGAATATTTAAGAGCAAATAAATCCTTAAGATACATGGTGGCACAATGGTTAGAATACAGTACTGCAGGCTATTTCTGCTGACTGCTGGCTGCCAGCAGTTTGGCAGTTCAAATCTCACAAGGCTCAAGATTGACTCAGTCTTCCATCCTAAAGAGGTGGGTAAAATGAGGACTAAGATTGTTGGGGACAATATGCCGACTCTGTAAACCGCTTACAGAGGGCTATAAAGTACTGTGAAGCAGTATATAAAGCAGTATATTTAGCAGCTATTGCTAAATCAGGAGCATAAATAGAGCTAAATAGGGGGATAAAATATCTAGTTCAAAAGCATTGTTTAGAGTCAATACAGCCATGTTTTTAGGGGGGGGGGTTGTAAATTTACAGCTAACCACAAAAAAACCAGCTTGGAACATTGCATTGTGGAAACCCATTTCTCAGGCAATTTAGGAAAATGAATCCATTGTTACGAATAACTGGAGATTCTCAGTCATCCAGATCATGGTTGTCTCAATTAATATTATTAATTAATAGCATCCTCAATTAATATTATTATTAATAGCATCCTATCCATCCATGAGAGCTGTAATGGCTCAGTGATTAGAATGCAATAATGCAGGCTAACTCACTGCTCGCTCCAGAAGTTCGATCCTGAGTGGCTCAAGGTTGACTCAGCATTTCATACTTTGGAAGTCAGTAAAATGAGAACCCGGATTGTTGGGGGCAATATGCTGACTCTGTAAACCACTTAGAGAGGGCTATAAAGCACTGTGAAATAGTATATAATTTTAAGTACTATTGCTATGCTGGGTCAGGAATTCTGGGAGTTGAAGTCCACATGTTATAAAGGGCTCACAGTTGCTTTAGGGCAAGTCCAGGGTATCTGAGGAGCCATTTCACCTCTATGGGATTGGCTCATTCTACTCATTCCAGCAGAAGATGCTTACTCAAGAGTCTATCTACTGAAATATTCTCCAGCTGGAGTTTAGATCAGCTGCCACTCTCCTGGCCTTCTAGAAGAGCCTTAAAGCTGGCTATATTGGCCAACCTGAGGCCCTGATGGGATGGTTGATGGAGATGGCTGAGAGAATATCCCCACTCCTATGTTATCTATCCTCTTGGTTTTTAGTTTTTTTTTTTTTGTACTACACTTTTTACCTTTTTATCATTTTGTAAGCCACTGCAACAGTGAGATGGCATATAAATTTAATAAGTAATTAGGTAGTAATAATAATAATTTCTGTGACTGATGTACTCAGAATACACACACACAAATGACCAAATAGATGTCCTCTTATGACTGTCAGTTACTTTTTATAATGGTGTTCCTTTGGGCTTCTTGCTGAACATTGAGAGCTTGAGGCTGAGTAGATGCATGGGGAATTCTTGAAAATGGACTAATTCATCTGTCCTCACACTGCCATTTACTCAGATTGAACACTGTGTCAGATACAATGTCTGTCCCAAGCTAAGGTCACCATCACTTCACTAGGCCAGCCCCCTGCTTTATCTATAGGTTAAAAGGCTTGGTAGCAGTTGCAAAGAGCCTTCAGCTCTCCTTGTAAATAAATAGGAGGCTTGTGTTGCCATGACTATGAGGCCTTTTCTACCTCCAGACGCAGCAGCAACACATGCTAACAAATTAAATGCTAAAAATACCAAAGAGAATAGGAGAGCAAAAGAATCCATTTTCATTCCCCATCTCAAGCTAATTTAAATGCATTGATGTTACCCAAGAGGGTAAGGTTCCTTTCAAGTTCAAAAATTTCCAACTGAACTAATAAAAGAAAACACAGGGACTTCATTGTGAAATCAAGAATGTGGGGCTTGTTGATGTGCAATTGTGTCACAAAGCACTAAAAAAGTATTGGGATTCATAGAAATGTCAGTTCTCATTTTAATTGCAATTACTTGGCCCCACATTTTCCATCAAGGAGGACTCAACCAGAGAGAGATGTTTTCCAAGTATATTCCATGGCATCAGTTCATACATTTTTCTAAAGAAGCCATACGTAAGCATTAAAGGAAATGGTGTTTTACTTACCAATGCAAGGCTACCAGCTTGTCCCTGGGGTATTCTTGGAACTGTGAAATTGTTCATAGGCTTCAATGCTGCTGCCTGTATCAATGTTTCCAGATGTAGCAGGTCTGGTGGGACCTTCAATTGAGTGGCTGGGATTGGGAAGCTTCATTACTTGCTTTCATAAAGCGTCAGCCACAGAGAAGATAACTTTCTTCAGTTCCCTAAGCAACAGATACTCTTTAATATCACATCTGTGCCCACACAAGGAGAAAATGTTGGAAATTCTTGTACCTTGCACAATTTTGTAGTTCTTTGGCCTCTTCAAAAGCCAGAATGGGCAACCAGAGATCCAAAGCATTTCCCAGATTTCTCAGAGCCATCTGTGGATAAAATTTGTGTCACGCTTTTCTGCCATTCTGCCAGCAAAAGCCTCCTACAACAGGCTTGACAGAATTGTAAAAACATAGGAAACCTCTCGGATCATACCTCAAAAATAGAGAAATTTGTCCTACCCTTTTTATGCTATTATCCTATCCATTGTGGCCTCTCCCCTCTGCACCAAATGACAAGAGTAATCCCCAACCATCCACATCCTACACTACTTGAAAGACACTATTTGTCCAACTGACAGATGTTGCAATGTTGTGCTGTAGAGAGAGAGAAAAAAAATCTCACAGAAGTCATATCTGATGGCCCTTATTTTCTCTTCCCAGAACTCTTATGTATGTACATGCACAGACACAGGAACAGACTGCTGGATTAAAACTCTGCACTCATCAGGTTTTATTACTTGACCTAAATCAAGAAGATCCAAACTACATATTACACTCAGCACTGTGCAATTGATTTCTGAACTTTTTTTTTCGAAAATGAGAAGATATCAGGCAAAAGAAGTACAAAGAGCTATGCAATTTTGGGTTCAAATGGTCATCTACTCAAAAGCATATGCCACCCAATCCATTTTTCTTTCCTAGTACCATAGTGTGGCGTTCAGAAAAGACTGAGCTGAAGTCTTCACTCCGGTCCATGTTTCCAGTGGGAACACGGACCATTCCTTTTGGCTGATGCTGTTTGACAGCCGGCTATAAAAGGGAGCTGTCAAATGGCATCAGCTGTTGTCCACCGGCTGGCTGCTCTTAGCGTGGCAGCTGCGGCAACCCTTTATTGTTACAATAAAGTAAAAGCTGAAGTTTGCTCTGTGTTCACCTCAGATTATTCCGCCGCTCCACAACACTGGTGACGAAGGCAGGATACATATAAGAGGCAATCGGGCAAATAATTTCTGAGTGAAGTCACTACAAAAAAGAGCCGAAGTCATTACCAAGCTGTATGTCACTTTAAGAGCTTACTGCCACTATTCACGAGTGCGAATTTCAACTTTCCTCAGAAGATCTGGCACTGCTGAGTCAAGATGACTTCGAACCCTCCATTCCCACCTTTCAGACTGACAGCAGAAACATGAGAATCCTACAGAAACCAGTTTGACTGTTTCCTAGATGCCATAGACCTCACTGACATTTCTGACCATAGGAAAAAGTCCTACTTTTTAAGTTTTTGTGGAGCCACAGTGTTTGACACTGCTATGGCATTATTGGCTCCGTTCAGTTAAGACTGTTCCATGGGAAGAATTGCAGGAAATTCTTTCCAACCACCATTCCCCTAAACCATCCCGAATTGCCAGGTGTCATGCTTTTAGGAGACGGATTCAGGCTGAGGGAGAGACTATTAGTGGGTACATGGCTGTCCTACGAACAGCTGCCTTGCACTGTGGGTTTAGAGACTATCTGGAAGACATGTTATTAGACCATCTAGTTTGTGGGGTCAGGGATTTAAGGCTACAAAGTTTATTATACTTAGCATCTATTGGCTAAAGGGGATTTAACCATTAAATTAGCAATTGAAGAGTCTCAAGCTGCTGAACTATCAGCACTTTCAGCAGCAGAAATTCAGAGAAATCCAATTAGCCAGAGTAGCTCAGCCATCCATTATGATGACGCCTCCACAGAAGGAGGCTATGAAGAGGCTAATGATGTAAATCACCTCAAGCAGCAAAAAAAACAGTCAAAGGGAGAACAGGCCAAACCCCAATCTACCTCCATGGCCTCAGCCCATTTGTCTAAGCTGTGGGGGAAACCACCTCAGGGCATCCTGCAAGTTCAGGAATGCCATTTGTCTAAAATGCCAGAGGAAGGGTCATTTAACCAGGATCTGTCAAGCAGGAAAGGCTTTTGCCCAAAAGCCTCAGACAACCTAACATTTCCAAAAACAAGCTGAAGACTGTTTTACCTGCTATCAAGCCAAGCTGACTAACAAAGGCTCTAACAAAAGCATTTTTTTTGTTTCTATAGAAGGGAAACCTTGCAGGATGGAGGTTGACACAGGCCCAGCACTGTCCATCATCTCATGGAGCACCTTGAAACAACTACTTCCCAGAATGGCTAAGAAGAAACTTCACGGCTGCCAGTTAACCCTACGTGACTACCAAGGCAGAACCATCCCAGTCATTGGAAAAGGCAAGTTTTTTGTTCAATTTCAAAATTTTAAAGGTCACTTGCCTTTAGTGGAAGTGGATGGTGCCCTCCCTAGCCTGTTGGGATTAGACTGGTTCCCTGCCCTTGGCCTCCATATAAGCAGAATCCATTCTATTGCAAATGCTGAAGTGGACACCTTGTTTAATGACTATCTGATGTGTTTAGCGAGGGGCTGGGCTGTTATTCAGGAACCCCAATATCTTTCAGCTTGGACCCTCAGGCAGTACCAATCTGTTTAAAGCCTTGAAGGGTACCTTTTGCAATCCGCCCCAAATTAGACATGGAGCTTGACAAATTAGTTAACTGGTGTATTAGAACCTGTGGACTTCGCAAAATGGGAAACCCCAGTAGTGACACCCCTGAAGAAAGATGGTAGCGTAAGAATCTGCGCAGATTACAAGATGTCATTGAATAAATATTTACAAATCAGTGCTTATTCAGTCCCTGTTATCCCGCACCTACTACATTCTTTTGAGCCAGGAACTATTTTCGTGAAACTAGACATGTCATAGGCCTATCAACAGTTTCCTGTTGGTGACACAGCAGCTGAACTACAAACTATTGTAACGCACAGGGGCACTTTTAAATGTAGGCGCCTCCAATTTGGTGTAAGTGTGGCCCCAGGGATTTTCCAATATTTAATGGAAAGACTTCTTCAAGGATTACCAGGTATAATTCTGATTTTGATGACATTTTAATATCTGCCCCTGACAAGTCTCAATTACTGCAAAGAGTCAGAGGAGTCCTTGATCATTTCAGGAAGCATGGTCTTAAGCTAAAAAAAGAGAAGTGCATTATTGCCACCCCACAGGTAGAATTTTTGGGATACAGAATTGATGCCTCTGGTATTCACCCAATCGAATCCAAAGTAAGAGCTATTCATGAGGCACTCACACCAACTAACAAAACTGGGCTCCAAGCCTTTTTAGGACTTCTTAACTTTTATGGTTCATTTTTGCCACATAAAGCTTCCATTGCAGAGCCTCTGCACAGACTCCTGGATAAACAATCCCCCTGGCACTGGGGACCTAGGGAAGTCCATGCCTTCCATGCTGTCAAATCATTGCTCACATCTGATGTTCTGATCCAATTTAATAAGCATTTGCCATTAGTTTTAGCAGCAGATGCTACTCCTTATGGAATAGGTGCTGTTTTAAGTCATTGACTGCCAAATGGTTCTGAGGCACCCATTGCCTTTTTCTCCAGAACTTTTTCCCCAGCTGAGCGCAACTACAGCCAAATTGAGAAGGAGGCTTTGGCTGCAGTTGCTTCTGTCAAAAAATCCCATGAGTTTCTATATGGACACTATTTCAAGTTGGTTATGGATCACAAGCCTCTGTTAGGCCTTCTGTCAGGTGATAGACAAACTCCTCAGATTTTGTCTCCAAGGATGACCAGGTGGACTTTATTTCTGGCTGCCTATTCCTATACACTGGTTCATCAAGCTGGCAAGAGTCTCTGCTACACTGATGCTCTTAGTCACTGCCCCCTGCCTGTTCCTGTGGAGGATCCTGCACCAACTAATGCTGTGTTTCTGATCAATGATCTCAAACTTCCCATCACCGCCCTTGATATTGCTGCCCACTCTGCCAGGGTCAAGGTAATCGCCCAAGTCCTTGACTGGGTGGGAAGAGGATGGCCTGCAATTCTTTATGCCTCTGAATTCATGCCTTTCAAAACTTGCCAGCAAGAGCTGTCTTCCTTGCAAGGCTGTTTACTTTGGGGAACTAGGGTAGTTATCCCTTCCAAGTTGCAAGCCTCAGTTTTAAAGGTCCTGCATGAAGGGCATCCCGGCATTGTCAGGATGAAAGCCTTAGCTCGCAGTTATGTATGGTGGCCAGGCATGGATGCTCAGATTACAAGTTGGGTGAATGCTTGTCAGCCATGCCAAGTTACCAGACCTGCTCCACCCATAGGCAGGTGGGAAGATTCTGGTGCATATTGATCTGGCTGGCGCCTTTCACAGGCATACATTCCTGGTGATGGTTGATTCTTTTTCTAAATGGATAGAGCTGACCTTGATGACCACCACAACTTCAGAAGCCATCACTAAGGCTCTATCAAGGATATTCGCCACTCATGGCCTCCCTGACACTATAGTGTCTGATAACGGCCCCCAGTTTACTTCCTGTGAGTTTGAGGTCTTACTAGCTAACCTGGGAATCAGGCACGCACTTACAGCTCCTTTCCATCCTGCCAGTAATGGCCTGGCTGAAAGAGCAATCAGATCTTCTAAGGAAGTCCTGGAAAGGCTTGGGCTCATAGATTGCCACTCTAGGCTTGCTAAGTATCTTCTAATCCAGCACACAACTCCCTGAGCCACCACTAATAGGTCCCCAGTTGAACTTTTCATGAGTAGATGTCTGAGGACTACTTTAGACAGACTCCATCCACATTATGCCCCAGTCACGCCCCTAGGATCAAATAGCCAGGCAAGGGAGTTCACTGAAAATGACCAAGTCTATGCCTGGAATTATGCTGGACACCCTTTGTGGATGCCTGGGCAGATTGAGGTGGTAACCAATCCTAAGTCTTACAGGGTCCAACTGCAAGATGGGCGCATCTGGTGCTGCCATATTGATCCACTTAGAAGGCATTGGAGTTCATCTGCAGATGGCCTTCAAGATGTTCCTGTGACAGAGAAACCATCGGCGCCCAAAGAAACTTCCCGCGAATCTGACAGGAACACAAGCCTACCTGGGGATACATCTATCCCTTGCCCATAGATGCCTGAAGCCGAGACACCAGCTTCATCAGCACCAGAAGTTGCCCAACAAGCAGAAAAGTTCCTTCCAGCAGCAGCTTCATCAGAACCTAGAAGATCTGGCCTCCTGCACAAGCGCCTGAGATATCTGAAGGACTATGCATGCTCCGTCCTGGGGGAAAGGAGTGTGGCATTCAGAAAAGACTGAGCTGAAGTCTTCACTCCGGTCCGTGTTTCCAACAGGAACACGGACCATTCCTATTGGCTGATGCCGTTTGACAGCCGGCTATAAAAGGGAGCTGTCAAATGGCATCAGCTGTTGTCCGCCAGCTGGCTGCCTTGTTAGCACAGCAGCTGCGGCAACCCTTTATTGTTACAATAAAGTAAAAGCTGAAGTTTGCTCCATGTTCACCTCAGGTTATTCCGCCACTCCACAACACATAGGAAAGTAGTACAGAGACTTGCTAGCTCCACTCACTGTTGCTCATATCCTAATCACCTCCAGATTGGATTACTGCAATATGCTCTATGTGTGTTTGCCCTTGAAAAGCATCTGAAGCTTCAGGTGATGCAGAATGCAGCTGCAGTTATGTGCATCTCTAAAATGGTACACGTTATACCTCAGTTCAATGAATTCAAAGTGCTGTTTTTTGACCTTTAAAGCCCTACATGGTATGGGACCAGGTTATTTGAGGGACAATTTTTTCCTAGTTATATCTACCTGTCCCATCAATTCCAGCAGAATATATATGCTCTGAATTATGTCTGAAAAGGAGTTCTACCTGTCGGACCCAGAAGATGTGTATTTTCTGCCATAGCATCTGATCTTTGGAAAATCATTCCCCCTGAGTTGAGGTTAGTCCCATCTCTATTAGCCTTCCAGAAAGCCTTGAAAACATTTTTCCATCAACCCTGGATATCTCTTGGCAAGCCTGCAAAGTGCTCGACTGAAGCTAAATTGATGATTGTCCTCCGGCTATCTTGGAGCTCTTTTATGTCTTATTCTTTTATGTTTTTATTTTTGTTGTTATTTATGTCTGATTTTTTTGCTTATAAGTCACCCAGAGTCCTTTTTTGTGAGATGGACTATATAAATTTGCCAAATAAAATTCAGATTGAACAAAAAAACAGTCATCAAGGAAACAGCTCCCTATCTATTTCTCCTTACTGAAGCCTTGGTTTATTTATTTAAAAATAATTGAAGGGAATTTGAATATGTATGGTGTAGTTTGCCCTAGTAAAAGAATAGTTATTAATAATGCTATTAGAGAAAATAGCCCCTATCACAAATAAAAAAGGGTAATCTAGGGAAGGCTGAGAGGCCATTTTCTTTCCCATGGTGGGAAAGCAAGGATAAGCAAACTTTTGACTTAACATTATCAGGGGTGGAACAGGGAGAGAGAACTGCAGTGGGTGGTATCATGATGCAAACTGGGCAAGGTCCTAATTCCCATTTAAACAGAACCAGGACCTTCCATCTTTTCCCTAGTTTTTGTGGGTAGAAGTTAGAGGTTTTCCTTGTTACTTAAATCATACTAAGTTTAAAGACTGATCCCTATCAGAAAGGTGAGAAAATATGTCACTATTTTTTTTTTTACAGTTATGGTCAGAGTATATCCCAGAAACAAGGAATTTGAGTTTTCATGTAAATTTAGGATGGTAAATTGACAAAATCTGGTGTAAAATAACTAATTAACAGATAAATCTATATAAATACATACTATAAAGCCTAAGAGAAGGGTTGCTACTCAACCCCATAAATCTTGCTTGGGAACCCAGCTTCCTAGGTAAATTATGCCTTCATCTGATAGTGCTTGACTGTGCGGGTAAAGTCCTGTGGATACAAGTTGTCAGAGACCTAAGAGAATTACTTTGCTTCTTTCTGTAAAAAAAATGTAGACTCTTAGCATCTTGATATATACAGAGTTGAAGTTTCAAGATATACACAATAAACTTAAAGAAATTAGTTTAAATACATAGCCTATCAGACCTTTACCATGCAAGATGACAGACCTCAATCTTTCTGATCCAAAATGTTGCCTTTTAGGAGCCAGAAAGCAGAATTGTTTACCAAGAATAGAATTCATGAGTTATAAATATGATTGCTCATTTTAATGATTGCTCATGATTATTTTATTATTTTTTTATTATTTTTTTATTATTTTTTTATTTTAGACTTTACTATTGTCATTTTACAAATCATCCTAGAAAAGCACTTTTGGGACAACCATGATCTGGATGACTGAGAATCTCCATTGATACTGACTTGATGGTACATAATTGGTCTTCATTTTAATTGCAGAAGATGAATAGAAAAGTATAGAGTGGAAATTGGCATTTTTATCTTATGATAACAAATAAGGGCTATTTTCTTAAAAGGATCTGCTTGACTCTTTTCTGTAGAATTTTATTCCAGAAGGTATTACTCACATTTGTCTACAGAACAGAAACATATCCTGTGAGACAGCTGCTATAAATTTGAACTTTCCACTTGCATGTGCATTGTCACACATGTTAATATGAATATTGTTTCATGCCATGATTTTTATTCATGATAGCTGATTAGTTTGAAATCAAACCAGTTTGTCAATATCATGAGAAATGGTTTTGATAAACCTATGAAAGCATGGAATACAATAAAGAACTGAATAGCTAAGAACAAATATATATTTCCTTTCCTGTTCCTACTGAACACTGAACCAACATCATTTATTTTATTGATTAGATTTGTGTGTTTCCCATCTCATCTAGACAGCATCATAAACATGGAAAGAAAAGCTATGACAAATTCAGAATAAAGTTAAGGTGGTTTTGACCAATGTCCCTCTGACAATGGAAGACATTTTTCTGTGGAAACAGTGAGGACATGTTTTCAGTGATCACTCACTCCTCCCTGTAATTCTACTGAGATCCCTTCTCAGATCTGCTCTGGTATGCTGTTTGATTTTGGAAACATGCTAGATTTACTTCTCCTCCCACCCAGAAAGTCTTTCTTTGTCAGCCATTCATCAAGGATATGGGAACAAGACTAGCTGGGTATCACTCAGAGCTGAAAAATACACCAAAACAGCTAAGCATTGAAATCAAGATTTCAGCTGTGATTCCCCTGATTCATAATTTTACTCCTTTACGTAATGAAATTGGTCTTGAAAATCCATATTTAATCTGAAAATAACATAAGACAATTTAAAACACTGCACACATTCAAGATGGAATTCTCACTTATTTCCCAGATAGCTATAATAGAAAGAAAGTGAGATCCTTGGAGCACTTATATAAACAAAAATGGAAAACATGTTCCCAGATCCTTACTAAGTTGGGTTCTTACAGCAAAATTTTACTTATACAGAGAGATAAATATATTGAAATGAGCAGACAAATTATAAATTAAATTAAACCAAGGATAAAGAAATTCCATGACAATATCCACAAAACCACACAACAGTTTGTTTTCCAAATGAAGAATATTACATTGGTCACAGTTTAATATCATGCTGTTATCTTCACCCCAGTTCTTGAACATATCACAATTGTTTTAATGCTAACCTCTAAGGTATTAGCTGTACCACCCAATTTTATATTTTCTACATATTTCAAATTCATATATACACAAAATTTATGGCAAGAATAGAGAACTGTGTGAAAGTTAGCAGTCAGTTCAGGGGCAGATGAAAAAAATAATATATTAGAATCCCCTTGTATTTCAAAATAGTTTCTTTATAGATCAACTAGCATTTTATGGTTTTGTACTGGTTGCAGAAGAAATGGGCCAGCAAGGAGGTGTTGGGGTATATGAGGCCTGGCTGCAATTGACTGAAGGTAAGTAATAAGGCAGCTCCACCCCCCATCCCCACCTAGCTTAATTTTTACCTGTGCACCCAGAAGTGGGCAGGGCCTTGATTAGGGCTTATTTGGGCGGGGAGATAGAGCTAATATTGGGTTGCATGTATAAAAATCAAGCTAGGACTTACTTTCAGGGTAGGTCATTTTTTTTGGAGAAACATGATAGACACCTATCTTTTCACTTTCAAACTCAATGATATCTATTTCATCACGATAATCCCATGGCACAAGCATAGTTAATCAATAGCATCCCATGGCTCTGCCATATACTGAAATTGACTTAAGTTGTGAGTAAGGAGTAGTACTTCAATTACAAGGATAACAAAAACTGCTTTCTGATAATATAATATAATATAATATAATATCACAGTCCTTCCAACTTTCTCCCTTTCTGTAGCTTAAATATCCTAGCAGGTAGTAACATTTGGCGGACTATGTCTAGACTTGGGAGCGAAGTAAGAGTCAGGCCTACCCATAGTACCACTAAAATATTTGTCTGGCCTTCAAAACAAGTAGCCTTCTGTCTTTGGCTGACATACTTTTATAATATCTATTCCTATTGCTAACATATAATGATCATTTATTCAGAACTGAATGGTTTCAAGCACATACAGTAAGGAACTACAATTTGCTTCATGAGCAATTTTATTTACAGCAACAGGAGTAAAACTAAATTGAAAGGGTCATTCCTTCATTGACTGGAGATGCTTTTTGGCTAAATCCAATAGTTCATTTAGCATCACAAAAATCAATTCCCTTTTGATATAGCTGTCTGTGTTATTAACACAACAATCATATAAGATATAGATTTCCCAGCTGGATGAAATCTTGAACTCTCTTTCTAGTGTCATGGTTAAAGCCAGCCAAATATAAAGACTTGCGCACTTCATTAAGGGCATAGTTTATCTTTGGAAGAAATCACTTTTGAACAGTTTGTGATAATCAGACATTCATTGTCAAGGTAGCACTCATTTATTTATTTTTATTCCAGAGTCTGATGGGGAGGATAGAGATGTCTGTTTACTTTATATTTATTTCTCTTGCTTCTCAGTTATAAATTCCCAAAGCAGCTAGCTATATCTCAAGAGCCAGTTCAGTGTTGCAGGTAGCAATGCTGGATTATGATAGGAGCCCCCTACACAGTCAAAAAGCATAAAGTGTGACCTTGGACCAATTGCTAATTTATTGAATGACTGGGAACATAAATTGAAGTGGAAGACAAGGTATTTGTTTATTTGCTTATCAATTTATTTAATTTCTATACCCATATATATTAATATTAATAAATTAATCAATAAAATTAATATTAATTGTTTTACAGTTATAACCACACAATCATATAAAAAGGTGCAGTTAAAAAACAGAGGTAAAAACAGAATTAAAACAAAATTAAACAGATACGTGTACTTGATAATAAACAACAATACAGGGGAAAATTGTAGAAGAAATAAAAAGGGTGAAGATAAGAAACTGATAAAAAGGATATTTTCGGTCTGAGGGCTGTACTACATGCTCCTGGGCTGAGACAGGCAGGGCAGTTGTGCAGCAATGGAAGACAAAAATGAGTGTTGGTAACTACTGGTACTATTTAAGTACTATAACTTTAAAAAAAAATCTCAGCTTTGCCACTTATGTTTTTTGGAACAGGAAAAACAAGAAGATCTTCACTGCCAGATTCCCTCCACCAGGATTCAGCAGTAACCAACCAGTCTCCTAACTTTACTCTCCTGAATATGGGTCTTAAACTAGTTAAAGCCCCTGTCACACTGCCCCAACGGATGGAAAGAGGATGTAAAATGGAGAAAAACACTTGCCATCCGTTGGTTAACGCGATGCTTCCGTTCTGTAGTCACTGCCTCCGTTTTGCTTCCTCTCTATCCGTCCAGCATCCGTCTATTGACATTTCATCCGCTCAGAAGTTTTTGAGCTGCTCAAAACTTTTGAGCGGAAAATGTATCCAATGCATCCGTTCTGCATCCTCTAGGCATATGGGGGACATCCGTTCTGCATCCATTACGCATCTGCTATATCCGCTAGGCATCCGCTGTGCATCCGCGCAACTCAAATCCATTCCAGCGGTAAACGGACGCAGGGAGGAAGCGGAACGGACGCGCAGCGTTAGTAGCACGGACGGAGAAAGGATGAAAGCAGATGCAGTTACGCATCCGCGTCATCCGCTCTGCATCCGCTCTGCATCCTCTACGCATCAGCTCTGCATCCTCTACGCATCTGCTCTGCATCCGCTCTGCATCCTCTACGCATCCTCTACGCATCCGCTCTGCATCCGCTTCCATCCGCTTCCATCCGCTAGGCTTCCGTTCCACATCCGCTTTCCATCCGCTTTGTGTCCTCCCCCCGTCCGTTCCTTTCCATATTATCCGCTCTGCTTATGCAAATTTTTGCCCCTTTTGAGACCGGATAACAACGGATGGAACATTTTTCTCGTCCGCTGTGTCCTTTTTACAAACGTTTTGCATCCGTTGGGCAGTGTGACAGGGCCTTTAGATAATCTAGATAAAAAGTATCTTTATTACAAAGGAAAAAGAAGATGAATAAATAAAAAGATGAATAAATAATAAGTTGAAGCTTAAGAGAAACTACCAAACAGGTGGTTTTTTAAAAAAAAAATTTGAACCACAGCTAAATTTTTAGCCACATTGTTTTGGATAATGGGGAAAAAAACAGATGAGCACTTTCCTGGACTGAATATTAATGACCTTTTTCTTACACTGTTGCCAACTTCCCAGATGCTCTCATATATTATCTTCTTTGAAGGATGTCCATCGAGAATATTCTATTGTTCTACATTTTACAGGGGCTGTAGATCTTTGAGTGGCATGCCTGGGGCTGTACTCCCAAAGTAATAGAAGGAAAACCTAAACACTATCTCATTTTATCTCTATTTTATATTTAAATACCATTGAATATACATGCACTTAATCTCCTTCTATCACAACTGAGTAGCCATTTTTTGAAAAACTACATATACAGTAGCTTCCAAGTCTCCAATTCTATATTTGTACAGATGAAACTCAAAGAATTAGAATATCGTGCAAAAGTTCATTTATTTCCGTAATGAAACTTAAAAGATGAAACTAATATATGAGATAGACTTATTACATGCAAAGCAAGATAGTTCAAGCCGTGATTTGTCATAATTGATATGATTATGGCTTACAGCTCATGAAAACCCCAAATTCACAATCTCAGAAAATTAGAATATTACATGTAATCAATAAAACAAGGATTGTACATAGAACAATATTGGACCTCTAAAAACTATAAACATGCAGATGTACTCAGTACTTGGTTTGGACCCTTTTTCAGCGATTATTGCCTCAGTGCAGCGTGGCGTGGAAGCTATCAGCCTGTGGCACTGCTGAGATGTTATGGAAGACCAGGATGTTCAATAGCAGCCTTCAGCTCTTCTGCATTGTTCAATCTCATGTCTCTCATCTTTCTCTTGGCAATGCCCCATATATTCTCTATGGGGTTCAGGTCAGGGTAAGTTTGCTGGCCAATCAAGCACAGTAATCCCATGGTCATTGAAGCAGATTTTGGTTCTTTTGGCAATGTGGGCAGGTGCCAAGTCCTGCTGGAAAATGAAGTCAGCATCCCCATAAAGCTCGTCTGTGGGAGGAAGCATGAAGTGCTCCAAAATCTTCTGGTAGATGGCTCCATTGACCCTGGACTTAATGAAGCACAGTGGACCAACACCAGCAGATGACATTGCTCCCCAAATCAACACAGACTGTGGAAACTTCACACTGGACTTCAAGCATCTTGCAGTGTGTGCCTCTCCATTCTTCCTCCAGACTCTGGGTCCTTGGTTTCCAAATGAGATGCAAAAGTTGCTCTCATCAGAAAAGAGGACTTTGGACCACTAAGCAAGAGACCAGGTCTGTTTTTCTTTAGCCCAGGTAAGACACTTCTGATGTTTGTTGTTCAGGAGTGGCTTGACAAGAGGAATACGATATTGGAAGCCCATGTCCAGGATCCGTCTCTGTGTGGTGGTTCTTGATGCACTGACTCCAGCCTCAGTCCACTCCTTGTGAAAGTCCCCAACACTTTTGAATGGCCTTTTCCTGACAATCCTCACCAGGCTGCAGTCATCCCTGATGCTTTTGCACTTTTTTCTTTCATACTTTTCCCTTCCACATAACTTTCTATTAATGTGCTTTGATACAGCACTTTGGGAACATCCAACTTCTTTTGCAATTGCCTTTTGAGCCTTTCCCTCCTTATGGAGGGTGTCAATGATGGTTTTCTGCAAAACTATCAGGTCAGCAGTCTTTCCCATGATTGTGATTCCTACTGAACCAGACTGAGAGACCATTTAAAGGCTCAGGAACCCTTTGCGGGTATTATGGCTTAATTAGCTGATTAGACTGGGACACTTTGAGCCTAGAATATTGAACCTGTTCACAATATTCTAATTTTCTGAGATTGTGGATTTGGGGATTTTATGAGCTGTAAGCCATAATCATCTCAATTATGACAAATCAGGGCTTGAACCATCTTGTTTTGCATGTAATGAGTCTATCTCATATATTAGGTTCACCTCAGCTAAAGTCATAGGATGGTTCTTCTTTATGGTTTTAATTATTTTCTTTAGACTTGAGCTTTTGTTTTCTGGCCTTTGACTCTGTCTTCTGCAATATTAGTCTCCTTAGCCATGTATACATACATTTAGCTGCTTCTGTCATATATTAATCCTCTGCTAGCATTTTTCACCCTTGCTTTGATTGTGGGATAAGCTTTCACTGCTTCATAGTTGATTGAATAGTATTGTGCTTAAAGTCTAGGTCCCACTGGCCGACAGATGCAAAATGTATGCAAAAAGGACACAGTGGACGAGCAAAATTTCGGTGGTGGCTCCATCCGTTGTTATCCGCTCCAAAAAGTGCCCCAAATTTGCATAAACAGAACAGAAAAGAACGGAAAGGAACGGACGGGGGTAGTACATAGCGAGGATGTTAAGCGGATGTTCATAGGAAGCCTAGCGGATGACAGCAGATGGAAGCGGATGACACATCCAAAGGGCTTCCGGGGGAGAATTGCAAAGCGGACGCATAGCGGAAGGAGCGGATGCGTAGCGGATGACACGGATGCATCATGGATGCCTATAGGATGCATAGTGGATGCATAGCGGATGCGTAGCAGATGCATGGTGATGCAAAGCGTTCACTGCGCATGCGGGGAGTATGAATTGTGTCAGCTCTGCGGATATAAAAGGATGCAGCTCACAAGCAGTCAGCATTCAGGGGAAAGACATGCTGCCACAGACATCTTCAAATAACACCATGGTTCGTCAGTCAAGGAAGAAGAGAAAGCCTGTGCCTACTCCTGCCAGCCCTGGCAAGAAGGACAGAACCACCATCACACCCCCAGGCACTTACTCTGAAGCTGCTGGTGCTGCTGCTGGTGGTGTTGTTGCTGCTGCTGGTGCTTCTCCTGCTGGTGCTGCTGGTGCTCCTCCTGCTGATGCTGGTGGTGCTGCTGGTGCTTCTCCTGCTTCTGGTGCTGCTGCTGTGGTGGACGAACCCCAAGGCCCTACTGCTCAAGCCCCTGAAGGCCCTGCTGCTCAAGCCCCTGCCAGAGGGAGGAAGATGCAAGGGAAGGAGAAGGGAGAGAGGAAATAGTACACCGTTTCCGAGGACCATGAGGAGGAGGTGCTGGAATGGCTGAGGGAGAACGAGTACCTGTGGAGAAAGGGCCACAGACTCTATCGCGACACCAAGAAGAAGCAGGCAGCTTGGAGAGACAAGGCAGAGAGCCTGGGCTACACTTCAGACCTACTCCTGGGATGGTGGAAGCACATGCACACATGGTATGGCAAGCTACACCTCAAGAAATCTGGCCAGGTCTCTGTCAAGCTCACTGACCGGGAGATGTACATCATGGCCAAGTGCAGCTTCCTAGAGGGTGAGGTCCGCCACTGAGGAGCAGCCCCTCTGATACCCCTCTCCCTTAGACAGCCCACAGACAGCCAATCCTCTTCCAATCAGGAGCCAGGCAGGTGTCTTCGGAGGGCCCCATGGCAGAGACCCCCCTGACCGCTGCACTCCCCATGCCAGAGGACATGGAGGATCCCCTGTCACAAATGGAGGAAGAAGCAGCAGCCACCAGAGACCAACCCACACCCACACCCAGCTCCACCTCCACAAAAAGCAGGCAGAGAGGCAGACTGGAGGACCAGAGCCACACTGTCCTGTTGGAGATCAGGGACACAATCAAAACCAACACAGATCTTCTCACTCAGCTAGTCCACAGTGACATATCATCCTCAAACCGGAAGCCCTTCATCACTTACGTGAGCCAGACCCTCATGGACATGCCAGAGGTCCAGAACCAAGTGATAAAGCAGAAGATCACAGCACTTCTGCACAACCTTCCAGGCCCAGATGAACCTGCTCTGACCCACTTCAGGTCTGCTCCTCCACTCCAGGCGATGTCACAGCCCTTCCACAGCTTTCAACAGCCCCTCACCTACCAAAGCTATGAATAACAGGACTTCCCACAGCAGAGGCAACCCTTCCCAGTCCAGGCCCAGGTTGATCGCATGCCACAGACGCCTCACCTCGCCCAGCTTCAGACCAGACAGCCCCACTACACTCCTCCTTCCTCCACCCCACAGCCAAGCCCCTCAATGGACAATCTGTCATCAGTCTTGGGCCTGATATCTCACGTCCTTGATGAAGGGCCTCTCAACCTCACGGGACTGAGTCAGCTCTCTGAGAGCTTCCTGAACACACTATCCCCTGTTGTACCCTCAGGGCCAAGCACCCCAATGGCGCCTCAGATCAGCACTCCAGCCACAGCCACCTCCACAGTCCCTGCCCACTTGAAAGCTGAGACCATGGACATGCCTCAGAGTGACTGAGATTACTGCCAGAGACCGAGTTTTTACCTGTCCACTTTATCTTTGCTTAAAGACACTTTACTTGGTACATTTTGCTTTTTTAATAAAGTCATACAGTTTACTTAAGACAGTTATTAATAAAGGTTATCTTTGCTTCACACACTTGGTTCATTTTATTTACTTAATGAGGTGTTGGTGAAAACTTTGAAAAAATGTTTAAGCCTTTGCATGCTTGTGGGATGTGTAAGGATAGTTGTGGGATGGGTAAGGATAGTTGTGGGATGGGTAAGGATAGCTGTGGGATTGATAAACATCCAGTGCTAGCACAGTGGGACTGTATGGTCCACCCTCCCAGCTGCCACACATATGGCCCTTTTTTATCACTAACAATTTATTCATTGATCAACACATTTCAACATAAACACAACTCTTTATTAAATGCCCTGTTCATTCTAGGGCCACTCAACATACATGGCACAATCTCATCAGTGTTATGAGACAGGCTCAAGGAAGCATCCATTAAGCATCTATCATCCTGTCTTGCCACTCCACTGCTCCAGCTGGGGAGTTGCACCAGTGTTTCAGGAGGTTGCGCTGCTTCTTCCCTTCACGTGAAGCTCTGTTGGGGCCTTGTACATCCACAGTGTCTATCAGGTTTAGTCCTTGCCTCCATTCACCAGGCTCCATGTGCCCATTCCCTTGTTGACGGTCCACAAGCCTGCAATGGAACACTGGGTAGCGGGTGTGCATGAGATTGTGCAGGATGCAGCAAGCTTCCATGATGCTCCTCACAGTCTGTGAGTGATGCTGCATGGTGGTGAGAAGTACCTGGAACCTGTTGGCCAGGATGGCAAAGGTGTTCTCCACCACCCATCTTGCCCTGGACAGCCTGTAGTTGAAGATCCTCTCTTCACAGGTGAGGTATCTTGAACTGTAGGGCTTCATGAGGTAGGTTCTGAGGGAGAAGGTGTCATCACCCACGATGAAGTAGGGCACATCTTGTGTGTCATTGGGTAGAAGGTCTGGATCTGGAAAACCCATGATGAGGTTGCATTCCAGCCCATCCTTGAGGTCACTGGCATTGTATACCTGGGCATCTGAAGCTGACCTGTTGCCTGAAGCATCGATGTACATGAACTTGTAGTCAGCATCAACCATGGCAGAGAGGATGATGCTGAAGAAGCCCTTGTAGTTGTGATAAGAGGACCCTGAGTTGGCTGGAGCTTTGCAGGCCACGTGCTTCCCATCAACGGTGTGGGGAAAGTTCCACCTCTGATACCACTGTTCTGCAACATTCCTCCAGCCTTCTTCAGTGGTAGGACAATGGAGGAGCTCCTCCAGGTATTATTCAATGATGGCCTGCATCACTTCTCTGACCACTTTGCTGATGCTGTTGTGTGGCACCCACCATGCATACTGCATGTTTCTATATGTGGTTCCAGAGGCCAGGTGGCGCAGAGTCAATGCCACCTTCAGTCCAGGGTCCAGGTTGGAAGTTGGTGCTTGGCTTGGTCAACCTGGGTCTCAGATGCTCTACAAGTTCATCAAACATGGCTGGTGGCATCCTCATGAAGTGATGGAATGCACGAGGGTCTTCATTCCTCAGCTCTACCATCAACTGGTCATATAGTCCAAACTCCATTCTTCTCAAGATCCATCCTCGGACCCACACAGCTCTTGGATGTCTCCTTCTTCTCCTTCTGTATAAAACTTGAAACAGTCTGAACAGGTTTTGGTTCTGGTGATAAATGAGCACAGCTATCATACGGACTGTGTCATCATCCATGGTGGAGAACAATTGATGATGTTGAAGACCAAGACCAAGGGTGAAGAGGTCTGTATACATGGCTGCTGGACTCATACTGAGATCCAGATGATTTTCTCCCCCTTTTTATAGGAAATATCAGTTTTCCGCTAGGTGTCCTTCCACATACTCTAGGCATACTCCTGACATCCTAAATATCCAAGATACATCCCATATACAAACGTTTTGTCTGTTTTAATGCTTTATATATGAGATGCATCCGCTTACATCCTTTCTATTTCTGTGCTATTAACGCTGTGTGGACGTTCCATGTACCTTTCACTTCCTCCCTCTTTCCATTTTCAGCTGC
This sequence comes from Laticauda colubrina, assembly GCA_015471245.1. NCBI lineage: Eukaryota > Metazoa > Chordata > Lepidosauria > Squamata > Elapidae > Laticauda > Laticauda colubrina. The sequence continues at coordinate 23,254,632 of BLBF01000032.1, forward strand.
AGCAGATGTGAGTTGCGAGGATGTCCAGAGGATGCCAAGAGGATACAGCGGACATTTAATAAATGACAACGGACATAGAATGTTTGTTGCCCATATGTGTCGCGGATGTACATCGTACACGGCAGAAAGTTCATCCGCTCCAAAAGTTTTGTGCAGCTCAAAACTTCTTGCGCGATGAAATCTCAGTGGACGGATGCTCGACGGATGGAGCGTAGGAAACACGTATGCAGTGAGTACACAATGGATGCATCACGTTTTCCAACGGATGGCAAGTTTTTTTGTCCATTTTACATCCTCTTTGCATCCGTTGGTACAGTGGGACATGGGCTTTAAGTATCATTTTCTTTTGAGAAGATTCATGAGGGATTATTGCATCATACATGGTCTAGAACAGACAGAGCTTATCGAAAAGGGATGAGGAACTCTTCCCAACATCCCTCACCCTTGGTCATGCTTACTATTTTTCTATTTTTAGCAATATATATTTGTCTATATAGGCATTTGGAACAGATCCCATGATAGTTCTCTAGTTTCTTTCTTTTTAAAAAATGTTATGGCCTATTACACTGTGTTCTGCAAAGAACTAAACTTCACTGAAAAAGGTAATCAAAGATTCAGCCTTGGTTCAGGGTATAAATCTGAAGTCTTCCTCGTCCTTTTTGACAATATAATTGAAAATTAAACTTCCTTTAGACTCATCCATCATGCAGACACCTTGGAATGGAAGAGTCTGGTCTGGACCATGTACAGACTGCCAATATATGTCAAAAAAGCCTATTTACCAGCATAGCTTAAGAAACCAATATTCCATAAAACAAAACAAAAAACCTCCTGAATTCAATATTTTACCCTAGCCATAATTCAACAAGCCCTTTACAGATTCTGATTTTGAACAATCAAAAGATTGTTAAAAAGGAAATTAACATATTCTGGCAATTTATTTAGCCCAGCATTTCATGCTAAACTGTGGCTCTGGCATCAGCAAGGATGATTTCCCAGGATACTATAACATAAAAGTACAGGGAATGATATTGGTATAAACTAGATTTATTTCCTGTTTCTCATCACTTCGGTCTTTATATTTATGTATAAATATCCCCAATGGTATGTCCAAGTCAGCTTCAGCATATGGAATACTGTTGGCAAGAAATATTGCAGCAACCTGGAAAAAGAAGTAGAATTAATGGGTTGTAGAGGGATGGCATTGATATTAAAAGTAGAAAAAAAACCCCACAGCATTCATATTATAAATGATGTAAAGACAGCCATTTATTCAAATTTGTTACTAAAAAATAAGGGTGATATTGTTCATGAAGGACAGTTTGAGATTTTGAACCACAATATTGGCAGAACACAAAACACAGATATGATAAACAAGTGGCACATGGTTAAATGTCAAGGAAAAGATTGAAGACAAATGAGGTCCAGACAGGAGGAGAACATCATGGCTTCAAAATCTAATGCAGGGGTCACTAACCTATTGGATCTCAGGGACCACCAAACTCATGATTTTAAATCCCAGGGACCACAAACTGGTTCTGTGGGCATGGCCTAATTTGTGGGTGTGGCTTGGTGGTCATGTGACTGGCTGGGCATGGCTTGTGTGTAAATATTACAAATATTTATATAAATATTGATTTTTTTATTTTAAAAAAGAGCAACTTTTACCCAAAATCAGGCAAAGCAGGCAGGCAGATTGAGTTTCTCACAGAATCACAGATTCATTCAGAGATCTATCTATCTGCCATTGGCTAGCTCAGTCTGTTACATAAAATTTGCTTGCAAGCAAACTCACAAAATTAACTCAACAAACCATGCATGTAAATGTTGTTTTTTTATATAAAAAAAGAGCAACTTTTACTCAAAATCAGGCAAAGCAGGCAGATTGACTTGCTCACAGAATCATTCAGTGATCTCTCTATCTGCCATCGGTTAACTCAGTCTCTCAAATTTGCTTGCCGTGAGTCTGCACTGAATTTGCTTGCAAGGGAGGTGGCTGTGCTGAGCCAAAGATCTAAAGACGAGCTAGAAAGCAAGAAATCCAACCATTTCCTGCTTCCTAGCTAATCTAAATCTCCCAGCACAGCAGAACAGATGATCGTCGGAAAAAGGAAAAATAGCAGTTTAGCAGGCAAGTTTGTCGGGTAAAGAGTTAGTGGGTGGGGAGGGTTCCCACAGGCCATGTGGAGGGGGCAGCCTTGTGTTTTTGTACAGCCTGGATTAATTGCTTTGGGGGGTGTTCTGGAGGTGAGATTTCTCTGCGGCCCACCAAAATTTTCTTACGGCCCACCAGTCACCCGTGGCCCACCGGTTGGCAATCACTGATCTAAGGGATTGATTTGGACAAAACTCAGCAGCACTTTTTCATGTGACAGTTGATAAAAGTAGGATCATCAACATCCGATGATGGATATAGCACAAGAAGAAGAAGACATGGTTAAATCCACTTTGCTGTATTTCAAATATCATTCATTTGTCTTTTCTATGACAAATACATCCACAGTCATGATTTGATCTATTTCAGCATAGATCTCATCTGTTCCATTTTGATCTTGGTACACTTGTTGTAAATGCTTTCTTTTAAACTGGATAAACAGTAGGTCACAGCATTGCATCACCTTGGCTGATTTTAAGGAAACTAAGCAGTTATTCCTGGATAGTATTGCGTGGGAGATCATTAGGAAATCCTTGGTCTGTGACCTACATGAGAAAGTTGGGGGAAGAGCCATCCCAGGAAACTATAAAAATAAATCTCTTCTTTTTTCCATGAAAACTACATGAGGAGCTGAGCTTGAATTAAGGGAATCTTTGCTGTAAACAGAACTTTTGTTGATCAAGTAGATAAATAAAATATTAAGTTGCTCAAGTGAATGCATGATCAGATAAGCTGCTTTGCTATAACCCCAAAGGCTATGTTTCCATGTGTTGTTGCTAATAATAAGTTGTATATTTCTCTGGAATAATAAGATTAGAGCAGAAGCTGTTGACCACTGAAGTTCAAACAGGTATTTCCTCTCTAGGGCTCACAGAAGAATAAGACCATTCATACTCATCTTGTTCCTTCAACATGTGGCTTGCCATCTTTCATGTATTGAATCAAGAAGGACTCCAATTTTGTCATATACCAGACAAAGAGAAGGGACAAAAAAAATAGCAGTATTCCAATATTTGAGGAGCTACTACAAAGAAGAGGCGGTCAACTTATTTTCCAAAGCACCACAGGGCAGGACAAGAATCAATGGATGGAAACTAATCAAGGAGAGAAACAATCTGAAATAAAGAAGAAACTTCACAATAGTGAGAATAATTAACCAGTGGAATAGCTTGCCTTCAGATATTGTGGGTGCTCCATCACTGAAGGTTTTTAAGAAGAGACTGGACACTTGTCTGAAATGGGTTTCTTGCTTAAACTAGAAGAACTCCAAGATCCATTCCAGCTATATTCTGATTTTAAAAAATAACACCAGTCTTTACCTCAGACAGGTAATCTCCCTTGAGATATTCCAGGACTGTGAAGTTTCGTGCACCTTCTGAGAATCATAAAAGTTTAGAACTGGACAGTTCTGCAATGACCAGTTAGGCCAACCCTATGCAATAGGCAGGAAAAAGCAACTAAACCATCCATCCAGCTTTATGTGCTACATCAAAGGATGACTAGAGATTCATTATTTTGGATATGGAACAAGATTAAAAAGAATCATTATACTAAAATACCGAACTGGCTGTCAACTATGGAAGCTCCCCAAATGCAATGGATCTGGAAAAAAAGAGGAATTACAAAGATCTATTACAAAGACCTACACAAGGAAGATTAGAAACGAGACAAGAATTACAGCAACAAAATATAAAGATAGATTGGTGGCCATATATGCAAATTCAGGCAAGATATCAGAAGGACAAAGAACAATTTGGTTTCTGCATGGAAAAGCATCAATTAGATAAAATTCTACAAGAAATGGAATAGAAAATGATTTCAAGAATATATAACTTTCTACTAGATTTTAAAATGGAAGAGGAGGTGGTCAAAGAGATGATGATGGTATGGGCAAAAATGTTGGCCACAATATAGACCTGGAAAATTGGGAGAGAATGTGGGGATCAAATTACAAACCAATTATATCCACAGCATACAAGGAAAATCAATACAAAATATTCTACGGATGGCACCTTCCTCCCGTTAGATTGGCAAAAATGTTTAACTCAGACCCAAATTGTTGGAAATGTGAAAAAGAAAAAGGCACTTATTTTCATACCTGGTGTACATGCCAGGAAGTGAAAAAATATTGGAATACAATTAGACAATGGAGAGAAGAAATCATGAATCAGAAAACTGAATTTAATCCGGAAACTTTTTTATTAGGTATAATAACACAAAAATGCAATAAAGCAGATAGATACATTATGTTACATATATTAACAGCAACAAGGATTTTGTATGCACAACTCTGGAAGGAAAAAAAAGTTCCACCGGAAGGCATGGTTATAAAAAAATAATAGATTTGTATAGAGATGGACAGGCTAACAATGAAAATAAAAGACAGAGAAGATTCAATTTATTATAGGGCCTGGGATGCCTGGGATGAGTGGTTTAGAAATAAAAAGAAAATAAAATAGCAATTAGGAAAAGAATGAGGGAATATGTAAATATGTAAATATACCATGGAGAAGATTGAGATGTAAGGATACAAGATATTGATTTATAGTAAGAGTAAGATGTAATGGTAAAAGAATAAGTAAATACATATACTGAAAAATGTGAGGAGATGCAAAAGATGTCTTGATGTTGATAACAATGTATAAAGTCTTATTTTATGTTTTTAAAATTTGGAAACTTAATAACATTTATTTAAAAAAAAAAAAACAAAGGATGACTAGGGGGAAGAAAAAAGTGTCCATTTGGAAATTGCATCCCCTGACAGTCAAGTTGTATGTAGCCAGACCTTTGCTAAGGGAAGAATACTGAACATTCAACACATCTTTCAATAAGCCCTGTATAAGACCTATTTAGTCCTTAGCAATTCACCATCCACACGCACACAAACCCTTCTGTACAGTTTGTTTTTCCTCTAAATCTTCAGTGATAGCCAAGTGGAATGTAGTGAATGGGAAAGAAACCCAGAGAAAGGGAGATGTGTTAAATTATGGACAATGAAGAATAAAGCACTTCTGGGGACAGCTCAAATGATCTGAAGCATCGTTGATTTTAACAGGCCAATTAAAGTCCCTGAAACACCAGAGGCCATGCAGTTGAATAGATGGTGAATGGGAAGGCTGTATTTAACTCTTTGTCCTTAAAGAAGCATAAACAATGGATTTCTTTTTCTGACATCCAATTATGCTATAATTAAACTGAATTAGCTACTTGGAGCATTGGCAATAAAGAAAAGAAGCAGCAAACAACTGTGCTCCACAGAGAAAGTCTTTCTTTTAGTCTATAAACTGATAGAATCCAATCTGAGTATTCAGGAAATGAAAGAGTATAGTGAATGTAACACACCAACTTCCAATTTCCTCCTTTTTCTCCCTTGTTTCACTTTTTAAAAAAGACCAACTGTCTATGCAAAGTGTTGGTTACATGACAGAGAAGAGAGAATAAGGAAATTATTTTTGCCATCTACAGTCCCAAAGGTTTTTTGGAGCACTCTAAACTATGGGAATATAGAAAGGAAAAAAGATAGTATGGATGATCAAAAACAGAGGTGGCTTACCTTTTATCCATGGAGTGGATCTGCCCCCCAAACAATTTATCTACCTACTAATAGCCCAGAACTTTAAAGTCACCCAACTCCTTAATAGTTCACAATTAGAATGAAAAACAACAGGTATTTAAAAATATGGAAAAACCAGAAGGCTAACTCAATGTCAAAAATGCAAGAGCACAGGGACTTCACAACTACCCTATCCCAAGACCTGGGAGAACAAACACATTTTTAATTATTTTCAGAAAGTTGTTAGGGTGGGAGCAATAGGGGTCTCTGGAGGGATGGCATTTCAGAGAGCAAGCATTACCACAAAAAAGGTACCACTTCCTGGATCCCAGAAAGTAACAGTCCTTGATCCACACTGCCTGGCGTCACTGGTTGGGGATAAACATGTGGAATCAAGCGATCTCTCAAGTAATAAGGCCCTATACCATGAATGGCTATATAGGTAATAACTAGCACCTTGAATTATATCCTGAAGGTAATCACTACAGCTTGTGAAGCAGCAGTGACACATGCAAATACATGTGCAAATATGTGTTTATTATTGCTTGCAACTCTTTGATTATGAGCTATGTGTCCAAGATTGCCCATATATTTTGCATAGGGAAGTATAAATGCATTGAAGCTTGAATATGTAACATCCCCAGAACCAGGAGGATTTCAAAATACAAAACAAAGTCACTCAGTCTTGTCAAGGTCGAGCCTGATTCTTCCTCCCCATTAAGATTTGCATAACCTCCACACGCTGGGAACAGAACCTGGACAACATCACTTGCTCCATTGGCTGCTATCATTGCACTGATAATATCTAGATGATCACTTTGCAGATTCATGTAGAGGTTCAATAAGAGGGAAGATAGAGTGGAATCCTGTGGCACTCCATAGTTGATGGGACACAGAAAACTCTCTGCCTGGTGCATCCCCCATCATCACCAATTGAACAACTTTATATATGTATATGTGTGGCTACATGTTGAAAAAGAGAGGGGGAGGGAGAGAGAAAGAGAGACAACACATGCAAGTTGCACCAGTATGGATACACCATACAGGCTGTGCCATAGGTCATCAATGAACATGACCAATATTGTCTCTATACCTAATTCTGGCCTGAAGCTCAACTGAAATAGGTCCATTTCTTTCAAGATTCTCTGGAACTGAAGTACCCTATAGCTAACCCAAACTGACATGATATTGCTTTGTTGCCCCTTCTAAAATCCCTTTCCTACCTCTTTTCTAATCACCACCAGTCTCATGACTTCTCATCAAGGATGAGAAAGCCTTACAGTTTTTACATAATTAGGGGCTGTTTTTGAATTGTGTCTTAATAAATTGAGAAATATTAATTTAACACTGGTACAACTGAGGCTGACTTAAGCCTATCTGACTCATAGACTGGAGGTGAAATGAAGGCAACATTATGGAAGAAAGGATGCAGCCAAGGTGTGGTTTGTACCCTTGATTGATGCCAGTGGGGAAAGACCCATGGAAAATAAATCTATTCCATCCATACATAATGAAATCCTTTCAGAGAGAGAATTTGTCCTCTTAAACACTTGAAAAAAAATTAAAAGATACGTTACCATCAAATTAGAAGAGTCTTTCCATATAATTTAGGATTTGATTTTGTAAACAAATCCCTCTATGGATAGAAATGGTTTTCAGTGCTAGAGAGTTGCAGTCATAACTTTCCTAAAATGTTATTTTCTTAAAGTGACAAACATCCAAAGTTTTAACTGGCTCTTACCATTGGCTTTTTAAAATAACAGTTATGCAATGAAATCTTTCTTTCCTTTTTAAAGTTGTAGAACTATTATAGTGCATTACTCAGCACAGCCCATTACCCATTCCTAAAGAATGCCCAACAAAAACTCTGACTTTATCATGCAATTAGAACAGCGGTGACTAGAAAATTACCCCCTTATTTGCTCACCCGAGGGAATCTCTGCTATTGATTGACAGTTTTGCCCATCCCTTCACTCTGGAGAGCCCTCCAGCACTTGGATAATAATGCTGTAAATAAAACAGCTGTTTGAAAAGCAGGGGGAGCTCTGAGCTTTGTGCTGCCCTCCTCCCAATCACAAACCATCTCCCCTTCAGAAATGTAGCTAAGAGAAGCTAATCAGGGCTTAGAGAACATGGCGTGTTTCTATCAACCTGCAGTTTTTTCTCAATCTGCAATTAATTCTCTTTTTTTGCACCTGTTTGAAATAGGAAAACAAGGTATTATTGAATTCCTACAATAGTTAAGAAAAGTTTCAAAGGTTACTAGTTAACCATCCAATTATTGCTCATATGTGAACATATCCGCTGCCACCTCTGCTTTCTGTGTCCATGGATTTCAGATTCATTTTAAAGCAATTATTTTAACAAATAGGTTTTTATAAGAGACTCTGTCAACCCGATGAAGTAAACTTTCTTGTTATGTTTTTGTTCTGTTTTGCGACACATACTTCTGGTGCTCTTCTATAGCAAAAGTGGGGAATCTGTGGGCTTTCTGATGGATAATTATAACTGTCAGGCAGGGGTGAAATTCAAATTTTTCCCCTACGGGTTCTGTGGGCATGGCTTGGTATAATAATAATAGCAACCAGAGGCTATTTTTCACCAATTCAAATCATCCCTACCACCTCTCCTGAGCCAACCAGAGGTGACTTATTTTCACCCCTGCTGTCAGGTTAGATATCAATGTTCAGCAGTACCTCAAGCATCAGATGGATTCCAGTTCATTTCAGTACCCGGTATAAAGTGTTCATGAGTACAAATCTTAAATTGCCTGGGCCAGGTATTTAAAGGCAGTGGTTCTCAACCTTTGGTCACCATGGACCTCTTTAAATACCTTTTGTGGCCACAAACCATGGCCACAGACCACCAAGACTCAACTCAAGATTGAAATCATAACATTTCTTCAAGGTATTGAAGTAAGGTTTTGAAGGTATTAAAATAAGGTACTGAAATAAGGTATTGAAATAAGGTATTGAAATAAGGTATTGAAATAAGGTATTGAAATAAGGTATTTCAAGGCAGTGATTCTCAACCTTTGGTCACCATGGACCTCTTTGAATACCTTTTGTGGCCACAAACCATGGCCACAGACCACCAAGACTCAACTCAAGATTTAAATCATAACATTTCTTCAAGCCTTCGTGGCTCCCCTATGATGACATTGTGCCCCCCCCAGGATTGCGAACCTCTGTTTCAAGGGATTACCTCACCCCATTTTAGCCCAATTAGGATTTAAAATCCTGAGAGGAATCTCTTCTCAGCAACCCAAAACAAGAGAGTCAGATATGGAACAGAACTTTCTCTGTGGCATTACTGAGGCTATAAACATCTTGCCAATCATCCTTCCACAGTCAAACTAATATTTGAAAGAAGCTAACAATCTAGATGTCAGGATGTCAAGGAAGGTACAGACCATCCATTTGACTTTTCCATTAGCAAACTTTAGGTAGCATTACTTGCCGGTCATGATCCACAGGTATAAACCCATACCAGTTGGGAAGTTGCTTAAAATCCCATTATGGATTGGTATAGCCTTATTGATAAGGCTAGCTGAATCTGCATCCTGCAAGCAATCTGAAAAACAATTAGTACATTGAGATGTTTTTAATCTATTGAAGGGATCCATGTTCAAAGATTTAGAGCTAGTCTGAATCTAGCAATTTCCTGGATAAAAAGCTACCCGAGAATCTGCATGAACCACTAAGAGTCCATGGTAGATTCAATAAAAAAGAATTAAAAGGAAAAACATTTTCAGATGGAGCTTGCCCTCTGATGACTGCATCCAGGCCATTTTCTTGACAGTATCATAGTTGTTTTCCGCAATCTTCTGAAAAGCTTTTCCAAATGTCCAGGCTACACAAGAGCCCTGGAATGCTAATATCTATCTTTCTAACTAGGTCTAATCTCGCTTGCTTTCCATGCACAGCCAAGAGTGGTTTGATGCTACCATCTGCAGAAGAAATTAAACATACATACAATATATTGTCGTAGGCATTCTGCTCCTTTAATACATTATCTCAGTGGTTGGAAGTTCTCATGGTTCATGATAGTACTGGTGGGGAACCTAAATTGCAATTTTATTTCAAAAATTTGCAAAAAAAAAAAGTGCCCTTTGATGATGAACTTTAACAAGAAGTCCACTGGTTTGATTCCTTCCTCCTATTCTTCTTCCACATTTAGTGTTTGCAGTCGTGCATAATTTAACTGGTGGTGATGAAACTAAAAAATGCACCAAGAGGTTTTCCAGATGGCTCTGAGAGGTGGTAAAACATTTAGTTTCATTTCACACAAATTCTGTTAACAACAGTCTCTGAGTCTCAATACATCAATGTCACATAGCAGGTGCTGACTGTGTGAAGAGATGCTGGGCTGCAGACAATAGACAGTTCTCTTCTTCCCGCTTTCCATAGATGTATGTTTTCAATTCAGCACAGAATAAATGAAAAGTCCCACAGGGAAGCCACCATCAAGAGAAACAGCTGGAGAATTAATCCCCTCTCATCCCCCTGCCACATATATACTGAAATATGGGGAAATGCAGATCTTCTATTGGCTTGTTCCCGAGTTGACATGTCCTGGTGTCAAACAAAATATCTCATTCTGCCCTGCAAGCCCCTTCAGGCAATGGATTGTCCATCTTAAAAAAAAAAAGGTTTGAACAACTGTTACCCTATCTAACTGTACCTATGAGACATTTCTCACGTGGTTGTACACTGGGAAAACAGCACAGGGAACAACATGGATTATTTGCAAACCTTAAAGCACTCAAAATAATAACGTGAAAATTGTTTTATATCAGAGCAAACCCATGTTTATACTGACTTGAATCTCCTTCCCAGGGAGATCACTCAAAGGCCTGGTTACATCTGCTGCCCTATGGATCCTTTGAATAGGCTGGTCATTGATGGAGGGCCCTTCTGTGTACATAGCACTGTAGATTTTCTACCAATAAGCTACAATGCTTCACTAGGGAAGCATTGATGCACTAGGGAGCATTGGAGATAAATGGAATTGGTTGTCTTCAAAGTCCTATCTGGCTCCTTTATTTTGGGTTGGGGTCAAAGAATAAAAAAAATATTAGATTCCTCTCTTGTTAGCTATTCCATTGATGTGTTGTATGTTCTCACATTAATGGCCATGGGATCATCTCATTCAGCTTCAAAATAAACTGTAGGGAGATTAAATCAATGTGGCTCACTGAATTTCATGGAGAAGGACCAAGTTAGATGCTAAAAGGGAAAGAAAGAACTCCTGAACTTTGAACCAGGAGACTTTTAACCCTTCTCTTTTCTCCTTTTCCAATTCTCCTTTGCCTCCCATTCAAAAGTTTTCTTCTCTCATGAACAGATACAATGCTTGATCTAGCCCAAAGGCCTAGAAATGTTTGTATATGTCTCATGTACATCTTAACAACCAAGATCTCAAGGTGAACATGAGCCACCACTTGATTTCCAGGCACAATTCAGAGTGTTAGTCATCCCCTTTAAAGTCTTACATGGTTCAGATTATTATCTCCAGGGCCACCTTCTCCCAATTACATTTGCTCATTCAATAAGATACAGAAGGGCAAGTTTTTAATATGTCCACTGCCCCTGCAATGTGTTCATTCCCATGGTTACAGCGAGTTTTCAGTTGCTCCCCCCACTCATATAAAATCTCCCCCAATATATGAGCAACCCTCTCCTTCCTGACCTTCAGGAAATTAGTGAAATGCAGCTGTTCCATCAACTTTGGTGGCTGATTTGCTATAATTATCCCTTTTAAGAAGAATGGGTTTTATTCTTCTGAATATTTCCCCTGTTTTCATATAATGAGTGATCTATTTTTATGTGTGCTTATCCTATTTATTTGTATTGTTTTAATCGCTATTATATATTCAGAAATTGCATGCTACCTAGAGTTGGCTGATTGGGCATCTTGCAAATAAACAATCTGGGGATGAAATGCAATGTAGAGATCAGCAGAAACAAGTGGAACAGCAAGTGGTGAATAAGCTGTGCCTCCTTCCATCTTCCTTGCTTCCCAATCTGCCCCTTTGCTTCCACAATCCTCATGATTTCAGAAAAGTTAGGTGGCAAATCCAAGTCAGCCAAGAGAAAAGTAGATATGGTTCTAAGAAAAATAGGATTCAAAGAACCTTGTTTAACTGCCTTGCAACATGATTCTGTGCATTTCTACATTGTTTTCCTATTATTCTTCAGAAGTGACCTATAAATTTTTGAAAGTCAAACATCTGCTTTAGACTTTTCCCTATATAGGTCTCCCTGTTTTGACATTACATGTGTGTTTGTGTGTATGTGTGTTGTATGATATTAAAACTTTTAAACAAGAAAATAAAAATGAACACAAACTAATATAAAGTAAGGTAGAAAAAAAATCAAAGAAAAAGCAAACAGTTCAAGAAAAGAAAAACAATTGAATAGTAAAGAAAGAAAGAAAATAAAAGGGAATAATTTCTGATATTCTTCACAGTTGTTACAACGACATTAAAGCCCATGTCACACAGCACCAACGGATGGAAAGAGGATGTAAAATGGAGAGAAACACTTGCCATCCGTTGGTTAACGCAATGCATCCGTTCTGTACTCACTGCGTCTGTTCTTCATACTCTCTATCCATCTAGCATCTGTCTACTGAGATTTCATCCGCTCAAAAAGTTTTGAGCTGCACAAAACTTTTTGAGTGGATAAAGTATCCAACGTATCTGTTCTACATCCGCTACGCATACGGGGAACATCCGTTATACGTCCATCATCATCCATTACACGTCCGCTATATCCGCTAGGCATCCGCTGCACATCCGCGCAACTCACATCCACTCCAGCGGAAAACGGACACAGGGAGGAAGCGAAATGGACACGGAACGAACACGCAGCGTTAGTAGCATTGACGTAGAAAGGATGAAAGCGGATGCAGCTCGCATATAAAGCATTAAAACGGAAAAAACGTTCATATAGGGGACGTATCTCGGATATTTAGGATGTCTGGAGGATGCCTGGAGGATGCAAAAGAACACCTAGCGGAAAACCTATATTTCCTATAAAAAGGGGGAGCAACTCATCTGCATCTCACTTTCAGTCCAGCAGCCCTGCTGTGCAGAACTCTTCAGCCTACATCTTGCTCGTGTTCTTCCACAGCATCCAGTCATCTCCACCATGGATTGTCGCACACTCCTTTTGGTAGCTGCCATCGTTCTACAACAGTGCGAAGCCCTCTACAGGCTCTTTCACCTGTTCTACGGAAAGAAAAGGAGGCATCCAAGAAGAGTCTGGGTCCGAAGATGGATCATAAGAAGAGCCGAGTACGGACTGTACAACAAGCTGATGGTGGAGCTGAGGAACGAAGACCCTCGTGCATTCCAGAACTTCATGAGGATGCCGCCAGCCATGTCTGACGAAGTTGTAGAGTGGCTGAGACCCAGGTTGACCAAGCCTAGCACCAACCTCTGGCCCAGCCTGGACCCTGGACTGAAGGTGGCACTGACTCTGTGGCACCTGGCCTCCGGGACCACTACAGGAGCATGCAGTACGCCTGGAGGGTGTCACACAACACCATCAGCATTGTGGTCAGAGAAGTGGTGCAGGCCATCATCGAAGAATACCTGGAGGAGGTCCTCCAGTGCCCCTCCACTGAAGAAGGATGGAAGAAAGTTGCAGAGCAGTGGTATCAGAAGTGGAACTTCCCCCACACCGTTGGAGCCATAGAAGGCAAGCACGTGGCTTGCAAATCTCCAGCCAAGTCAGGGTCCACTTACCTCAACTCCAAGGGCTTCTTCAACATCATCCTCTTTGCCATGGTCGATGCTCACTACAAGTTCATGTACATCGATGCTTCAGGCAACGGCTCATCTTTGGATGCCCAGGTATACAATGCCAGTCACCTCAAGGAGGGGCTGGAACGCAACCTCATCGTGGGCTTCCCAGATCCAGAACCCCTGCCCAACGACACACAAGATGTGCCCTACTTCATCATGGGGGATGACGACTTCTCCCTCAGAACCTACTTCATGAAGCCCTACACTTCCAGATGCCTCACCCATGAAGAGAGGATCTTCAACTACAGGCTGTCCAGGACAAGGCGGGTGGTGGAGAACGCCTTTGGCATCCTGGCCAACAGGTTCCAGGTACTTCTCACCACCATGCAGCATCGCCCAGAGACTGCGAGGAACATCGTGAAAGCTTGCTGCATCCTGCACAATCTCATGTGCACCCGCTACCCAGTGTTGCAGAACAGGCTTGTGGACCACCAACAAGGCAATGGGGACATGGAGCCTGGTGAATGGAGGCAAGGGCAAAACCTGATAGATACTGTGGATGTGCAAGGCCCCAACAGAGCTTCACGTGAAGGGAAGAAGCAGAGCAACCTCCTGAAACACTGGTTCAACTCCCCAGCTAGAGGAGTGGAGTGGCAAGACAGGATGGTAGATGCTTCATGGATGCTTCCTTCAGCCTGTCTCATCACACTAATGAGATTGTGCCATGTATGTTGAGTGGCCCTAGAATGAACAGGGCATTTAATAAAGAGTTGTGTTTATGTTGAAATGTGTTGATGAATGATTAAATTCTTATTGATAATAAAGGGCCATAGGTGTGGCACCTGTGAGGGTGGACCATACAGTCCCACTATGCTTGCACTGGAGGTTTATCTATCCCACAGCTATTAAACATCCCACAGATATCCTAACCCATCCCACAGGTATTACCCATCCCACAGGTATCCCTGCCCATCCCACTGCTATCCTTACCCATCCCACAGCTATTACCCATTCCACATGTATCCCTGCCCATCCCACTGCTATCCTTACCCATCCAACAGCTATTACCCATTCCAAAGGTATCCCTGCCCATCTCACTGCTATCTTTACCCATCCCACAGCTATTACCCATTCCACAGGTATCCCTGCCCATCCCACTGTAATCCTTACCCATCCCACAAGCATGCAAAGGCTTAAACCATTTCTAAAAGTTTCCACCAAGACTTTATTTACTAAAAGAACTGAACCAAGTGTGTGAAGCAAAGAGAAACTTTATTAATAACAAACTGTAAAAGCAAAATGACCCAAGTAAAGTGTCCCAAGCAAAGATAAAGTCAACAGGTAGCAACCCAGTCTCTGGCACTCTTCTCAGTCACTCTGAGGCGTGCCCATAGTCTCAGCGGTGAAGGGTCCAGGTGCTGTGGAGGTGGCTGCTGCTGGAGTGCTGGTGTGAGGCACCATTGGGGTACCTGGCCCCGAGAGGACAACAGGGGATGGTGTGTGGAGGAAGCTCTCAGAGAGCTGGCTCAGTCCCGTGATGTTGAGAGGCCCTTCCTCCATGACATGGGGTGTCAGTCCCAAGACCGATGACAGATGTTCTGAGGCCGGGCTTGGCTGTGGGGAGGAGGAAGGAGCAGTGTAGTGGGGAAGTCTGGTCTGCAGCTGAGCGAGGTGAGGCATCGGTGGCATCTGTGGCATCTGTGGCATCGGTGGCATCGGTGGCATCGGTGGCATCAGTGGCATCGGTAGCATCGGTGGCGTACGATGAACCTGTGCCTGGACTGGGAAGGGCTGCCTGTGCTGCTGGAACTCCTGGTAGCCGTAGCCTTGGTAGGTGAGGGCCTGTGGAAAGCCTTGGAAGGGCTGTGACATCACCTGGGGTGGAGGAGCAGGCCTGGAGTGGGTTGGAGCAGGTTCAGCTGGGCCTGGAGGGTTGTGCAGAAGACCTGTGATCCTCTCCTTGATCACCTGGTACTGGGATTCGGACATGTCCATGAGGGTCTGGTTGACGTAGGTGAGGAAGGGCTTGCGGTTTGAGGATGGTATGTTGGTGTGTACCAGCTGAGAGAGGAGATCTACGCTGCTTTTGATGGTGTCCCTGATCTCCAGCAGGACAGTGTGGCTCTGTCCCTCCGGTCTGCCTCTCTGCCTGCTTTCTGTGGAGGTGGAGCTGGGTGTGGGTGTGGGTTGGTCTCTGGTGTCAGCCGGTCTGCCTGCCAGCCTTGCTGCCTGCCTTCCTGCCAGCCTTGGTTCATGTCTGCCTGCCAGCCTTCCTGCCAGCCTTGATTCATGTCTGCCTGCCAGCCTTGGTGCCTGCCTCCCTGCCAGCCTTTCTGCCAGCCTTGGTTCCTGCCAGCCTCCCTGACAGCCAGCAACCCCACAACCATGCAGAAGCACAGCAAGCCTCAGCCATCTGCTGCCAGCCCTGGCAAGAGGGACAGGGCTACCATCCCACCCCCTGGCCCTCACTCTGGTTCTGCTGGGGCTTCTGCAGCACGGGCTCACTCTTCTGGGGTTGGCGCTTCTGCTGCTTCTGCTTCTGGAGGAGGAGCTGATGACAAGCACTCCAGCACCAGCCACCTCCACAGCACCTGGACCCTTCACGCCTGAGACTGAGCGACTAAGAGGAGTGCCAGAGACTCTTTTTTGTCTTATAGCTTGTTGTTAGTAAAATCTATTTTTGATTCACACACTTGCTTCATTTCTTTTTTTTTTCATAAAGTCTTGCTGGAAACTTTTAGAAATGGTTTAAGCCTTTGCATGCTTGTGGGATGGGTTAAGATAGCTGTGGGATGGGCAGGCATACCTGTGGGATGGGTAATAGCTGTGGGATAGATAAACCTCCAGTGCAAGCATAGTGGGACTGTATGGTCCACCCTCCCAGGTGCCACACCTACGGCCCTTTATTATCAATAATAATGTAATAATTATCCACACATGTCAACCTAAACACAACTCTTTATTAAACGCCCTGCTCATTGTAGGCCAACCAAACATACATGGCCCAATCTCATCTGTGTGATGAGACAGGCTGAAGGAAGCATCCATTAAGCATCTACCATCCTGTCTTGCCACTCCACTGCTCCAGCTGGGGAGTTGCACCAGCATCTCAGGAGGTTGCGCTGCTTCTTCGCTTCACGTGAGGCTCTGTTGGGGCCTTGTACATCCACAGTGTCTATCAGGTTTTGCCCTTGCCTCCATTCCCCAGGCTCCATGTCCCCATTGCCTTGCTGACGGTCCACAAGCCTGTCCTGTAACACTGGGTAGCGGGTGTGCATGAGATTGTGCAGGATGCAGCAAGCTTCCATGATCCTCCTCACAGTCTCTGGGCAATGCTGCATGGTGGTGAGAAGTACCTGGAACCTGTTGGCCAGGATGCCAAAGGCGTTCTCCACCACCCGTCATCCCCCATGATGAAGTAGGGCACATCTTGTGTGTCGTTGGGCAGGGGTTCTGGATCTGGGAAGCCCACGATGAGGTTGCGGTCCAGCCCCTCCTTGAGGTGACTGGCATTGTACACCTGGGCATCCAAAGATGAGCCGTTGCCTGTAGCATCGATGTACATGAACTTGTAGTCAGCATCGACCATGGCAAAGAGGAAGATGCTGAAGAAGCCCTTGGAGTTGAGGTAAGTGGACCCTGACTTGGCTGGAGATTTGCAGGCCACGTGCTTGCCATCTATGGCTCCAACGGTGTGGCGGAAGTTCCACTTCTGATACCACTGCTCTGCAACTTTCTTCCATCCTTCTTCAGTGGAGGGGTACTGGAGGACCTCCTCCAGGTATTCTTCAATGATGGCCTGCACCACTTCTCTGACCACAATGCTGATGGTGTTTTGTGGCACCCTCCAGCCATTCTTCATGCTCCTGTAGGAGGTCCCTGAGGCCAGGTGGCGCAGAGTGAGTGCCACCTTGAGCCCAGGTTCCAGGCTTGGCCGGAAGCTGGTGTTTGCCTTGGTCAACCTGGGTGTCAGGCGCTGCACAACGTCGTCAAACATGGCTGGCGGCATCCTCATGAAGTTCTGGAACACCTGAGTGTCTTCGCTCCTGAGCTCCACCATCAGCTTGTTGTACAGTCCGTCCTCCACTCTACTGGTGAACCATCTTCGGACCCAGACTCTTTTTGGGTGGCTCCTTTTCTTCTCGCAGTATTGTTCACAGAGCCTGCAGATGGCTTCGCACTGTTGCAGAACGATGGCTGCTGCCGAAAGGACTTTGTTACAATCCACGTTGGACATGACTGGATGTTGTGGAAGAGGAAGAGGCAGATGAAGGCTGCAGAGGTCTGCACCGCTGGGCTGCTGTTCTGAAAATGCGATGCAGGAGAGTTGCTCCCCCTTTTTATAGGCAGTATAGGTTTTCCGCTAGGCATCCTCTTGGCATCCTGTAGGCATCCTCTAGACATCCTTAATATCCGAGATAGGTCCCCTCTGCGAACATTTTTTCCGTTTTAAACGCTTTGTTTCCGTGCTGCATCTGTTCTGCATCCGTTCTGCATCCGTTCTGCATCCGTTCCGCTTCCTCCCTGCGTCTGGGCAGATGCGCGTTGCACGGATGCGTCGCGGATGCCTAGCGGATATAGCGGATGCGTAATGGATGCAGAACGGACGAATTGGATACATTTTCCATGCAAAAGTTTTAGGCAGCCCAAAACTTTTGGAGCGGATGAAACGTCCATAAACGGATGCTGGATGGATAGAGAGGAAGCAAAACGGAGGCAGTGAGTACAGAACGGATACATCGTGTTAACCAACGGATGGCAAGGTTTTTTTGTCCGTTTTACATCCTCTTTGCATCCGCTGGTTCAGTGTGACATGGGCTTTATCCACATCCTTTGTACCTTTCCCAAACTCTCTAAAGATTTCTGTCCAGAATAGGAATGTGAAGTCCAGGATAGGACATAGGACTAGAAATAGAGTTTCATTTCCCCTGATTTCAAAATTATACTTCAGCTGTTGCAGCCTACTGGCACACTTCCCATTTTAACCTATAACATTATATCACACAATTATTTTTCTTAGTTATTCTTAGTTGTAGTTATTCTTTGACTGAATAAGAACAATTCTTAATTTACAGTTCGATTTGGTCACAACATTATGCTTTTCTCTTGCTTAATACTGAAGCCTTTTCATGCTTATCAAAGAAAGGATCAAACATTTCATTTCCTATTGAGAGTCAAAGTCACCATTTAAAAGTAATCCCACCAATGATTTAAATCCATAGAAATCAAAATAATTGTCTTGATCTGTGGCAGGTTTAATGTGAGGTGATATAATTAGTAACAAAAAATCAGTATGGAGGGAAAGAAAACATGAGAGACTGATGCTGAGTATCAGTCAAATTATTATCTGTATTGCCATGAGTCCTGGTCCAAATGATTCATGATGACCAAGCACCAATCTTACCTTCCTGCCTTCTCTCCTTCCACATTTATGGAGAACATTTCTTCACATGTATCAATCTTAGGGTAGTATTCTCATAAAATGAACACAATCAACCACAAACTCCAAAGATTAAAACAACAGTCTGGAAAAAGATCACAAACTTTTACCATGTGTTATCTTAATCTTATTTTGTTTCACTGCTTGAATACATTTTTAATAAATACCATTTTAAAAAACATATTTTGTCTGGCACATAATAAGGGAGTCACTATAAACAGTGAAGCCATTACAGCATCCATAGTGTCATCCTCTGAAGGGAGTTTTAGTGTGGTTTAGAAAGTTGACATGACAACAGAGAGACCTTCCGCGCTCCTTTTGATTTTTTTTAAAAATTTCCTTTTGAAATATTGATTTTTAAGATTGCCAAGACCCATGTCCCTCAACTTTGGAAACCGTATGGACTTCAATTCCCACTATTCCCCAGCAAGCAAGCATTGAAGAGTTATTAAAGTCAACACAAAAGTTGTCAAGATTGACAAACACTTGCCTAGAGCATTATATAGCATGATATTATCCAGAGCAGTATAGATACTGCTCAAATTTAATTCTGTGCAATTGCTGTGAATGTTATGAATGATGTGAATGAAGATTACATACCCTACGGCAGACATACAGGCTTGTACCCACAGACATGATAAGTGTCTCTGGATTACATATTATGTAAAAAGTCACACTATAAAGCATTTTCATGGGTCCAAAGAAAAGAAAGTTACTGTTATTATAGATGATTTCCCTCTAACTGTGGACCTACTTTTATGACGTGAAGCATCTTTCCAGTTAACATTTAAATAGTGCCAAGAGAGATGGGGTTAATAGCAGCTGTTTTTCTTGTTTGTCTTTATACATTAAGACAATTTTACAAAGATAAATTCCATAATAGAAGAACATTCGTAATAGCTTCAAAAATGACAGAAAGTCACTGACTTTTTATGACTTTTTTCATTCCTCTAAGGGTATCTCCATATCTTGATGAGGAAAGCAAAGAAGCACCTACTTAATTTTTTTCTTTATATTCCATGTCCTTTATAAAATGGAACCTTTCAGCTTTTTTGCATTACACAGCTAGTATTTAGCGATGTACAAGAAAGTTGGACAATGAGCATTTATAAGCTTCCTTTTCCTCTGGGATTCCAACAGCCCAAAAGCCAGGCTTTTTTGGAAATCTGGAAGGACCATCTGCAATGGATGGAAACTAATCAAGGAGATCCAAACTAGAATTAATTAAGGAGAAATTTTCTGACAATGAAAACACCTAATCAGCGAAACGGAAGTTTTACTACAGAAGTTGTGAGTGCTCCATCAATCGAAGTTTTTAAAAAGAGTTTGGACAGTCATTTGTCTGAAGTGATATAGGGTCTCCTGCTTGAGCAGGAGTTTGGACTAGTTCTCAACCTGTGGTCCATGATTCTGGGGGAGGGGGGGCAATGTATCATTGTCAATGAAGGCTGGAAGAAATGTTATGATTTAAATGTTGAGTTAAGTCTTGGGGATCCATGGTATTTCAAGGATGTCCATAGCGAAGAAAAGATTTAAAACCACTGGACTAGAAGATCTCCAAGGTTGTTTCCAATTTTGTTGTTCTGTACTTTGCTGAGCCCTTCAGCTACCTATCAACACTTGTGCTTCCACCTATCAGCCAGCAGAAGACTTCTTTTCCCAATTTCTTTTCTTCCTTATCAATTTCCTTTATATCCTAGCATCCTAATCCTACCACCTCCATCATTCCTCTTCCTCTCATTCTGAGTTGGCATTGGTTCGGTATCTTCTATTTTAGCCTTGGCTCAGTCCCTTTTATTTCAGCTGCAGCTGTTAAGTTATTCAAGCCATGTTGTAATCAATCAATCAAAGCTTTCTTTCTAGGTGCCATCTATATCCTACCTGTTTGCTGAATTGCCCTTCTCCCTTTTCCTTCGAAGGTGCAGCACAGCCTGTGACAGGTTTGAGATTCCTTCATGGAAACAAACACACACACCCCAAGGTACCTAATCATGCTTTTCTATAAAAAGTCACTGCTTATTTCCCAACAATAAAAGTCAGTAAGTCTGGTCTTGTTGCACGCAATAATTGAGGAGAAAATAAAAATGGTAGGATATTGATTAAAATGGGCAAAGGTTAATTAGAATGCATAAGGCAGGTGTCAGGCAAAGCAAGCCGAAGCTAAGAGTGATACCTTCATGGCTGGTACCTGAACATCTTTGTTTAGGAAGTGGAAGGTATTTTAAATGGCAAAGCTTCAATTTTCTGCAGCCAGCTGGTCATCCAATGGTTAATCCTTGAAGTCTTTGTTGACTGAGGGGTGTTTATTTGAAAGCAGAAGTCACTGAGACACATTTGGACTCCAAAATCTTCACACATTTTTTTCCTGATTTTTCTGCTTAAAATGGAGGTTGGCAAGGTTGCAAATGGCTTGTCTACCAAGAATAACTAATCTAATGTAGCAAATTGTGCATTTTTGGCACACATCCGGCATATGATTGGCATATTAAAGTTAGGGTTCTGTCCTTTTGCTGTTTCTGCCATTCTTTCGTCAAGGGGGACTTGGCACAATTCTTTACTTGAAGCTTATGACTTAATCTTTGTGCATCTCTATTACAATTTGAGTTCTAAAAAAACACTGTTTGATTACAGCTTAGTTAGGAAACTACAGTATGCCATCTGAGAGAATAACCTTTAAGATATTTTTTTTAATTCTTAACTTTTATTGGGTTTTTAAATTGTTTTTATTTAATAAAGAGCTGTTTCCTGAAAAGTGGGCTTAAAATAAACAATGTTTTTCACTTCACAGCACTTTGTAGTTATTTCTTTTTTATTTGATTTTTTTAACCTGTAGAGAATTTTGCCTTTTGAAAGCAGATTCAATTTATTTTCCTTCTTTTTTTAAGTGCATGAACTCACACATGCTCATTCTGAAGTTACAATGTGTTTCTAAAAAAGGTGTTAAAGCGAAATCTTTTTCATCTGGCTTTTAAATTCTTTTAGCGTTTTATGATGGTTGCATGTAGGTCTTGAACTCAGAATGAAATTAATGTTTTTCATTTGTTGGACAACTTAATTTGTATACTTTGTATTCTTTTGGTTTGTTTTTCTTGTGCCAGTGACATACACTGAGAGAATGGTGAAATATAAATACCTGGAGTTTATATTAAATTATAGATGGATCATAGCATGGAAATAAGGATGGTTGACAAGATTTCCAACAATAAATACATTTGCTTGATTTTGTATTGTAAGATTGGAAATTCATTGACAAACTGTACACCATGCTATTCTTTTATATACAGCAGAAGTATGGCCAATTGACAAATAGGACAACAGAAAACTTCTGGATTTACAGAAAATTACTTAAAATAGTATGGGTTTAACCTGAAACAAATAAGACAATTCTGCAACCAATGAGCAATGATACTGTCAAGAAAACAACTATGGAATAGAAAAGATGTATATGATAAACAGTGAGAAATATCAGCTCTTTCATTTAAGTATATAAATAATTCAGGGGAAACTAAATGCTACAAAATTATGCCTAATGTGGCTGGAAAATCTGCATTCGTGATTTAGCAAAAATGTAACATCCTTGTTTTGGACAGTAACATCAAAAGAACCAATAACACCGAGAACTGCCAACCTCTAATAGGATGAGGGAGAGGGAGAAGAAGAAGACTTTTAAAATTAATAATGAATAAGTAGACATTCTGTGTCATAAGTTAGCACCTAAGCCTTAAAAAAGGACTTGGCAAGTAAATGGAAGGGAAGGTAGGTCATTCCTACTCTTGTTTTCTCATGGATAGATTACTGCTTGGAGCATAGTATATTGCACACTGACTGACATATTGACTTGGTCTAGATTTTTATTTTTCCTATGCTTTCTGTCATTCATGGAATTGAAATGAATTATCTCAGGTGCTTAGAATTGTAGGGTTGAGGACACATATAAGCAGTATATCAGGAGATACCATAACAGATTAATTGAGCAGCATCTTCAGATGTTAGCAGACTGTAACACATAATGGCATCACTGATGATGATTAGAATTCTAGAACAGCAAATGCACAAATGCAATCCAGTAACATTTTTGGCTTTATAAAGGGGTAAGCATGTGCTGAGCCCATCACCCTAATAGTGATGTGTCAATCAATGATTGTATTTAGCCACCTTGTTTTCTGTCCACCACTAAAATCATTACATATGCTCAGTGAAACTCTACCGTTGAACCAGATAGAAATGTAGTTTGCAATACAAGTATTGTTCTAACTACCCTTCAAAACTCAGGTGATTTGTTCATCATATTCACCCAAAGTTTACTTTTTAAATCATGGCTTGTTAAGCCCAACCATCTTAAATCCAAAGCAAACAAATCACAATATTGTTTAGCTTGAGGAGTGACTCAAATAAGTTAAAGTCCCTTCTTCCAATCTCTTTCTTCTACAGGCCAAAAAGTGCTCCGCCTCCTGATCATGAATCCTGCAAGAAAAAAAAAAATGTAAATGCCAACTCTGGTCTTGAAAACTAAACTGGGTAAGACCTGATAGTTTTTAGATGCAAGACCACTAGGGAATTCTGGAATTGTAAGCTACATTTGGAAGTGGGGAGGGGAAAACATCTTGGAAGACAGTGATGAAAAACCTCTTCTGTAACAAGAAAACTACACAGATGTATTCCTGAAGAACCAGAAGTCAAGTTCAACTCAGAGGAGACTTTTCTTTTCAGGATGGCCCTTGGGTATTTTCAGTTTCAAAACTACACAATTGCTCTTTGGTTTAATATGAAATTTCTTCCAAATGATCTTCCCTTGCTTTGTTTTTACAGGGTGCCCTTTATTAGTGGATGTCCTTGTTCACCTTGGCTTGGTGAATTGTCCATATAAAATTGCATGTATCCTTCTGTTATTATAACCTCACCTCATGCTTTGCTGGAAGTTGGCTATAAGGCGTGACCACTGTAAGACCTCGTTCTCCCAGTAAATTTGTTGAGGTCTCATTAACGTTTGGATATTTTTAATTTTTTTTCATTTTTTTTTTATTTAGGATAAATCACTTCTTGTTCCTTGGGTTTGTTTGCCACATGAGGCCTAATCAACATCAAGGAAATTAGTGGCAGCGAGCAGGGGACTGAAGAAGTGTGAGACAGAAACAATATCACTAGTAAGGTTAATTAGATTATACTAGTGCTCCAGCAAAGCAAGCCGATTCCACAAAAACCTTTAATAGAGGCTAATGAGAATTTTATCATGCTTGTTAAGCAGGACATTAAACTGTGAAAAGGGGCTGCTGAATGTAATGTTAAAAAGTGGTTAATAAAAAGAAATTTTAATTGAATGGGCAGCCCTGTAATAACTAAGCTGTCCAGTAAAATGGAATAGCTTCAGGCCACAGCAGCAAAGCTCTGCTTAGGTTGTATTGGTAAATCTCTAATGCAATTAGGGCAGTTAATTTCCTCTGACTGACATGGAAATTAATGAAGCGTGGATCATTTACACTTGGGAGATCACACAATTATTCCAATTGATCCGAGTATAAGTCAGTGGTTGTTGTTTTTGTTGGAAAGGTAGTAGCTTTCTTGCTTTTTTCTTTCTTTTCCTTCTCAGACTGGAGTCCAAAAAAAAAGACAAGACTAGTTTCACAAACAAACAAAAATGACTTTATAGAGAGTTACTACAAAGAGTGTCGTTTAAAGGAATATGAATTTCTCTTTCTTTTACCTTTGTCTTTCTCTGCACTGAACTTACTATGTCAATAAAATAAGCTATGGTGCATTCTAAATCTATTCAAAATTAAGAAATGAAGTATATTATTGACAGAATAAAGAATGATAAAGCAGCAGATCCTGACTATTTTTATAGAATGGTAAAATATACACAGATTGGAAAGAGGGTCCATTTACTGATTAACAGAACCACCAGAGTTTGTGGTTCTGGTGCAGCTGCCAAAATGGAGTTCGGGGGGGTTACACCTTCTTTGGGCTCTGTATTTGAGCTTCCTGTTCCTGTGCAAGAACATGTATTCTATTGGCTGTTACCAGATTCCTATGGGGTCATGTAGGGGTCATGTAGGGGTCATAGTTGACTCTATAGGCAAAAGAGGAAATGCAAATCCTAGGTGCTTGTCTGAGCTCCCAGGTTTGTTTGAAGTTTGGACTGCCCTGAGATGATGCAATGAAGGGCTTGTGTTCTGAAAGGGTGTTGGGCCATTCCTATTGTGGCTTAATGGCTTTCGTCCTGTTTTGGATCTTCAGTACCATTCTGCCTTTAATATATCCTGTCTTGAATGGATTACCAAATCTGCATTTCTAAAAGATGGCCTCCTCAGTTTGGTTTCAGAACAGGCTGGCCCAATCTTTCTTAATGGGCACAAAATATCTGCTGGGGGCTATTAAGAAAGACTTGGGGGCTGCTTTATGTCTCCAAGAGCATGTTTTTCCATTTCTCTTTCAGGGAAATATAATCTGCCTTTTTCACAAAATTTTTCATTTATTCTCGGAGAGGGGTGGGTGCTAAATTTCTACAGTTGTATATTATATAAACCCAGTTGTAATGTGGGATTATTATCCAAACTCCTATGAAAAATAGTGTACAAATTGAAATGCCCATTTTAAGCTTTCAGAAACCACTCTAAACCATGTTAACCATTCCTCCATTAATTGCATAATCAGGAATACACAGTGCTATATGTTGAAAAACTGAACAAATGGAAGCAATTCCGTTTTGCTTTGACATTAAAGGAAGGAAATGTATGATTTGTCTGGAGCTTTATTGATACATATATCCTGCCATTGTTTGCATTTGATTTACACCGATTTCTACCTCTTTGTGCACTAATAAATTGATTTGATTGCAAAGAGCCAGTTTTTGACATCCAATCATTACAGCATTTTCCTGCCTCTATTTTTATTATATTCACCGCAGATATTATTTCCCTGGGCAATTTTTCAGTTGTCAGTTAATAAAGCTTGCCGTGTTCAGCTATTTCATCAAAAAGCACCACATAACAATACAGTTCCCTAATAATACTAATTAATGTATTGCTTATGATTAAGTTTCATGTGCTGAATGCCATACAACATAAGGATAAATAGGGAGATGCATTCCTTTCCTACCCCAAAACCACACCAAGGTTGATATGACTATTCAATGAGCATAGTTTAGCAACCATCAGATAAACAGTCTCAAAGATGTATTACAGGGATGTCAAACTCACGTTGTCACAGTGTTATCATGTGATGTATCATGAATTTTTCCCCCTTCACTAAACCATACATGGGCATGGCCAGCATATGACACATCAGAACCATGGGCTGTGAGTTTGACACCCTGCTGTATGTAGTTGACTTAATTTTTTCTTTTATTTATCCTGAAATCATGTCTCCAAAGCATCAATCCAATGCAAGTGCTGTTGATGCATCAAAGAAAAGGAAAGCATTCACAATTTAAAATAATGTAATAAAATAATAAAGAGGTAATAAATAATAAAATAGAAAGAGGTTAAAATGCCGTTAGTCATTGGGAAAGTTAGTAGGCTACAATCAGTCAACAATTGGAACAATATTAAGGGATAAAATGTGAGTGATGCAGCATGTGAAAAATTCTGCCTTGATGAAATCTACAATTATTACTAAGCAATACAGAAGTTTAATCACTGAAATGGAAAGGCTATTGATTATCTGATTAGACTATCAAAATCAGTGTAATATATCTATTAGCCTTACTTTATTGCAAGAAGAAGCTCAAAGACTTCAAGCACAAGGATAATCTTGAAATCTTGAAAGGAATATTCTTGGCCAAGCAATAACATTCAACAGAAGAGATAAATCGTACAAGAACAAATCTTCAAAGATGATAATTGTGACCCAATCCTTTGCATTTGCTTTCCAAATAATCGAAAAGGTACTTAAATGATATGGCAAAGTGCTCTTAGATTAAAGAAGCAAAACTAAAGGCAAGGCTTGAGCTTGAAATCCCTGGATGTGTTATCCCCAAGCAATAACATTAGCCTATCCTTTAATTGTCATGGCCCTGTTAGAGCTTGGGTCTGAGAAGAAGGATGAGTTGGAGCTAGGGCCAATGGAAGAATGACCAGAGGAACAGGATGAAGCAATCTCAGGTCCCTTGGGCTGGGGAGGATCACCAGCAAAGGAGAGAGGGTGCAGGATGACCAAATAAGGGGGGAGGAGAGGGCAGGCAGAGAAGCAGAGGAGCAATGGAGCTCCAGCAATGAGCAATTACCTTCCCCCCAATCCCTGAGCATGGAGAATGGAGAGGAGGCAGGCTCAACTTAGGGCAACCCAATGACTCAGGAGGAGGGTGCCCCATCCCTCTTCAAAAAGCTCACCTGGGGAATAAGATTGAAAGATACACTGTTGGGTGGGGATACCGTGGAGAACAGTGTTGCCTTTTCCCAATCTCGCATGCTGTTACCAATGTCTGGATACTTTGCTTGCCTTGCACTGTTTGCCTTGCTTGCCTGGCCTGGCTATATGCAAGTTCGCAGTGATAGTTCTGCTCCAGGTTGTGCTGCAACCCCACTGAACTCTTCCTGTGATAAGGACTCCTTGGAACCAATTTTCCTGAACTGTGGCTGCTCTTAGAACTGTGCTGTTCCTCTGGACTAATAGCAGCCAGAAACTATTGGAGGTGCATGTTTAGAGCTTTGTTCCTGGACTTGAAATGAACAGGAAGGGGGGAGTTGGAGCAATAAAGGGGAGTTAAGCCATCATTCCAACTGTGTGGCTTCCATGCCCAGTCATAGGTCATCACACTAATACAAATACACACACATATACACAGAGATTCTCTCTTTCTCCCTCTGTATTCAGTATGTGATGACCTGGGCATGGCACAAAGACAACACAGTCAGATAATCAGGAGTCCTTTTATTAGCTCCAACTTTGCACTCAATGTCTTGGTTACCTTCTGGCTGGAGAAAAACTCCCCCAGGAACAGCCTTTGGCTGCAGAGAATCAAGTCCAAAACGTGAGCAACAAAAACTATGACTATAAGTCCAATCAAGGCAAAATGAGGTAATTAGTCTTACAGGGCAGGAGCAAGAATTCCAGATGTGAAGGCATGGCAATAACTCAACATGGTTGGGAAGATTCCAGGTACACAGATAAGCAAAGTCAACACAAGATAAACTCATGTTTGCTCCCATCAACTGCCACACTCAGCATGCATTTCTTTTAAACTCTCTACTGTGGCTAATGAAGGGAATCAGGGTCCCTTTCTTCCCTGTAAGCTATGCAACCCACGTTGCTCTCTTCTCCGTTCCTCCCTGCATGCCCTAGGATTAAGAGGAGGTTGGCCTGGGTCTTCCTCTGAACTTCCTCTCCCTTGTTCTACCTCTTCCCTGCTCTGCCCAACTGGACTTTGCCCTTCCCTCGTTTCCTCCACAGCCAATGGAGCCTCATTCCCACTCCCATTCCTGTCAGCTGTTCATCTTCCTCCTCAGATTCAGACTCTTGACAAGCACATTACACAGTACAGTACTGTATGTAATTATTTTTATTATTACAATACTACTGGTTGCACAGTCATTCTGAAGTTTAGATTGGTCTTTCCTAAGGAACTGGGATATGCAGATGTTGTTGTTTGATGGTGTTTTAGTTTAGTTTACTTTATTGTCATTACACCTCGTACAACGAAATCAAAGACCATCTTCAGTGCACATCATGACCATGACCATGAAAATAAACACAAACACACATCCTTCACCCTCCACACATTGAACCAAAAAAACCCAACACCGCACCAACACTGCACTATCCAGCAGAATTCAAAAGAGCTACTGCCCTGGGATAGAAGCTGTTTTTCACCCTATTTGTCCTTGTTTTTATTATTCTGTACCATCTGCCAGATGGTAATAGT
The DNA here is from genome assembly GCA_015471245.1 of Laticauda colubrina. Taxonomy (NCBI): domain Eukaryota; kingdom Metazoa; phylum Chordata; class Lepidosauria; order Squamata; family Elapidae; genus Laticauda; species Laticauda colubrina. Next base: position 23,283,392 of record BLBF01000032.1, read on the forward strand.
TCAAAAAAAGGGGTGCCCAGGATGAGATGGATCTTTGAGGATGTTTTGAATTTTCTTAAGGCAGTGGGAGCTATAAAGCTCTTCCAAAGAGGGGAGAGGGCAACCAATGATCTTCTGGGCAATGATGTTAACCTCTGGAGTGCTTTCCTATCTGCCACTGTGCAATTGGCAAACCATACAGAGGTGTGGTAAGTTAAAATGCTCTCTGTGGTGTAGCGATAGAAGGTCACCAGCAGTTTTTCATTCAGTTGTTGTTTTCTGAGAAGTCTCAGGTAGCATAATCTCTGCTGGGCCCTTTTGACCAGGACTGCAATGTGAGCACCCCAGGTCATGTCCTCTTTTATGGTAACATCCAGAAACTTAAAACTGGCCACTTGTTCCACTAGTTCTCCACTGATAAGCAAGGGCTGGATGTCTTATCTGTTCCTTCTATAATCCACTATAAGTTCCTCAGTGTTGAGGACCACATTATTGTCTCCACACCATGAAAGCAACTGGTCCACCTCATCTCAGTAGGCAGACTCATCCCCTCACCCCAGAGATGAGTCCCACCACTGTTGTATCATCTGCAAATTTAGCAATAGCATTACTAGCGTGAGTGGGAATGAACATAAAGAGTATTGAGTAAAGGGATTCAACACGCAACCCTGTGGTGTACCAGTGTTAAGAATAAGAGCTGAGGAGGTATGATTACCTAATCTGAACCTCTGTGAATGGCCAGACAGGAAACCCATAATCCAAAGGCAGATTGAATTAGAAAGTCCAAAATCCAGAAGTTTAGACACTAGTCTATGTGGAAGAATTGTGTTAAATGCAGAACTAAAATCCACAAAAAGCATCCTCACGTAGTTCTGCTCCCTCCCCCCATTGTTCTAGATGAGTCAGAGCAATGTAAACAGTGATGGCTATAGCATCCTCTGTAGATCTATTTTTTCTGTATGCAAACTAGTGCTTATCAAATGTATGCAGAAGACCAGAAATGATATGCCCGCAGACCAATTTCTCAACTCATTTCATGATGATAGGAGCGAGTGCCACTGGTCTGTAATTGTTGAGGTTATTGATAGGGAACTTCTCTGGCAGCGGAACAATAGTGGAAGCCTTTTAACAAGATGGAATAGTGGACTGGGATAAAGATTGATTGAAGATCCTGGTAAAGACTCAGCCAAATGATCGGCACAGTCTTGAAGCACTCGGCCAGAAATACCGTCAGGACTGGCAGCCTTTCTAGGGTCTACAGCCCTCAGAATGCTCCTCACCTCCTTTTCCCTCCTTTGCTGACACTTTGCTTGTGTAGAGTGACCATTCAAAGTTACAATGGCACTGAAAAAAGTGACATGACCATTTTTCACACTTACGACTGTTGCAGCATCCCCACAGTCATGAGAGGCCAGGCAAGGAGATGCATGCCTCGATGTGTGTGATATTGAGTTGGCCACACCCAGCCAATAACATGACCACTGAGCCATTCCCACCAACTAAGCCACACCCACAGAACCCATTGTTAAAAAATTTGAATTCCACCCGAGTGACATTTGATCTGATTGTCCCAAATGTGGTAATTGTATAACCTTATAGCCATGTTTCATGTTGGTATATACTTTGTCTAATATGTTTGCTCCTCTAATAGTACACTTAACATGCTGATAGAATTTAAAGAGCACTGCTTTTAAATTAGCTTGATTAAAGTCCCCTGCTATGATATGCACAGCATCAGGATACTTAATCTGCTGATTACTAACAATGTTATACAAAAACCCCAAAGTTATATAATATATAATCCCAAAGTTAGAGGTATCATTCCAGGATATAAACTTTCCAAGTAAATTATTAGTATTATCAATGTACAGATTTTTTTAAGTGCCATATAAGATTTTTTTGATAAGATACCCAGTATGCCAATACGCATTCTGACCACCATGACCAGTTTAATTTTTCAATTTCCATTTTCAGATCTTGATTCTTTGTGATTTTCTCTAAATCCTTGTCTTCTATTCTAGTGTATTGCCATGATATATTGCCAAATCTATAGTCCATACTTTCTTCTTTTCAACCACAGTTATAATCTGGTGTGTTATGTGCAAAGACTTTATCAGTTTATATTTGAAAATCCTACAATATTTTAACCTGCTAATTTTCAACTACATTTTCAATTCTATATTTCCACCAAATTTTCATTACTTTTAATTTTTACAGATAATTTTTGATAGGTGTTCCAGCGAATCATTTTGGCAACTGTTTTATGCTGTTGTTTATAATCAGTATGTGCAATCTTCTTGCACAGGTTTAGTATATGATATACTGCTTCGTCTGCTTCTTTGCTCAATCTGCACTTTAAATCATTTGATCTTTTTTTTTTCAGTTCTGGCCTTGATTACATTAATTTGAATAATTGGCTCTTGTGTAGACACAATCAAGCCTTCAGTTTCTTTTTTTAATGTTCCAGTTGTAAGGCATTTATTATTCAATTTTTATGTTCAAGATATTTTTGTATATTTTGAAATGTCTCTTAAATGTTTTTTATGCACAGAAACATAATATATATATATATATATATATATTAAGACAAATATCTAACTAACTGATGCTATATAACTGTTCTGACTTATCAGCAAATTCAGCTTAAAGACAGAGAAGTTTTCACTGTAACCCAAGGACTGCCTTTATACAATCATTAGTTTCCTTATGCAGCTTTGATGGTCAAAAATAATATAATATTTTGAAAAGTATACATTATTTGAAACTGAGAGAGAGAGAGAGAGAGAGAGAGAGAGAAGGGGTGAGTTGTTTTGAAAATCGAATTTGGCATGCTTGGACAAAATCTGGATAGGCTATTTATTGATAACCAGCATGAGAAATAATGGAAGAAGGATGAGAAGCTTTTGTAGCTGTCAATATCACTGTAGGATTTTTTAACAAATCCCTTCAGTATGACAGTGATGGATCACAGCTGGAAACACTAATGCCTTGCCATTTCTTCTGGGGTTGTGTGTAATTTATAGCCTATTACCAAGCAGGTTTCTAAAGAAAGAAAAGAGAATACATATTTTCTACCATGTAATAGCAAGCATTTGTTCTTATTAAAAGAATAGTTCAGTTCAGCCTTCTCCATAACGTCCTCTTCTGTATCTGTCTGAATAGCCACTCAAGTGTCCCTGTGAGACTCTGGTTCTGAAGAGGGACTGGTACAATGGATCAAACCAGGTAGCACAGGTATAATCTGCTCGTCTTTATGCCTGTGAATGGCAGGCCATTCCATCAAATCAAAAGAGAGAAGCCTCCATTACTTATCTTCAGCATACATTGAGCAAGACTGAGGTGTCTTTCATACAGTAAATCTTGTCCTGATCACTTCATGGCTTGACTTCTGAAATTGGCTTCCTTGAAGAATATGTAAAAACTTAAGCACTTGATTAAACAATGTCATATAACAGTTGTCTGGAAGCATACCTTCTGTAGCACTGCCTGCCCAGGAATCAAGGTCCCCCAGAAACTAGTTTCAGTCCTGACTGCATAGTCCTCCCACAAGCATAGTCAATGTGGAAGCCAGAAGGAGGTACACAAATGGCAATCAAATGAGCTTGGCATACTGCAAGTATATGAGGTTTGCCTCATCATGGCAACTGGGACTGCTGTTGCTGCCATCCTAAATTGGTGCACTCACATAATGTCATGTTTTATGACCATGTCCACTAGCATTGGAGTTGCTGGTCCCAATTATCACTGTTAAACAAGTGTGTCCTGTATCTGTAACATAGCATATTTCAAGAATTAACCAGAACAAATAAATTGATAGAAAATTTCACTTGACTTACCACCATTTTACTGTTAGCCAATTTTGGTGGGAGTGATTGTTCTAAAAGTGGGAAAGGAATGTTCTAATATATTTAAGTAAAACATCTTAATAGTTTCTCTTGCTGTTCCCCTGAGCTGCAATTGTCCTTTGTGGAAAAGAGGAATTCATGCTTAGTATGTCATTTTCTGTGTATTTTTTGGGAGTGAGCTCTATTAAACCCAGTGGATCTTGTTTCCAAACAAATATGCTAACAATTCACAGTGTACATCAGTGGAATCAAATAAATTGCCTAAGTTGGGCCACGAGATATCACTAAGTGACAGTGATGCTTAATTAAGTTAAGAAGGAAAGAATATTTAGCTCTGTTTCAAAGAATTGGTGATGAAATACAAAGCCAGGTTCATCTCTTCCAACGAACCAACAGTTGAATTTGAAAAAAAAAGCACATGGAGGCTGGGTCTAGCTATTAATTGTGTAATTGTATTACTGTGTAATGGTGTGAGAGGGAGAAAACCCTCCCAATATTGTAGAAGTTCAATTTCCAGCCCCTCCACCAATAATAGTGATCATCAACTTCTTCTGTTTTTCCATATAGTCCTGCTTTCTGTCTTCCATTTGTGAATAACATCAACAGCCTGTTGCACTAGATTAGCAACTAATATAGTCACTAATCAAATTTCTCATTAGTATATTAATGTAATCGTGATGTTCATGCATCTGGGAGTAAGAGTTGTTCCTGTGTGCTTTCTTCATAAAACTTTGTGTCGGTGTAGGCCTTATGGCATGCTCTTGCAATAAACCATATTAATGCACAATGGTTTCTTTTAAAAGATAAGAGAGGCATGGAGTTTATTGGAAAATAGCTGCAATAGCAGTTGTTTAGTCTATTCCTCACCAATCATTTTTTTTCATATGCTTCTTTTTTTACCTTCTGATGTACCACTTATCTTTCCTTGGACTTAGATGACCCTTGCGGGTATTTGGAAATTATTTCAGCTAGAGGAGAAGCCCTCTGTCAGATTAGTGCTAGGAGTTTGGGAAGTCTCGCCCCAATAATTCCTAGAGGTAAAAAGATACCCTTCAGGCTTGAAAAACAGCACTCTGTTTTATCCATCCTTTCTCCTACCCACCATTTTTCCCCTTACCTCAGATTCATTATTAGACTATTAGGAAAAAAGATGATTCTGCAATAATAGTTTGCAGAATTAAGATTTCTTATTTTTAAAATCCTCTATTTAAAAACTCACACTATCCCTAGCATTTATATTTTCCGGGTGTAAAAAAAATTATCATTAAGCTCTCCTACATTCTATTAATTTTAATAGGCAAGATTTAACCTGGGTACTTCATTTTTTCATTGAAATCAATAGAGACTTACTGCTGCTTGTATCTGACTAGAAAATGTCCCGCACCAATTTATATTTTTAAATGGACATCATAAATCATTTCTCTCAGAAATCCTGGAAGACATTTTTTTTCTATTTTGCTGAAGCGATTAGGCGTAACTTTCCTGATTTTTTTTTCTTCTTTATTATTATTATTATTCTGCTAACCTGTCATCAAAAATAGCTGGGCTTTTACAACTATAAAGCCTTTTAAATAAATATGAGACTTAAGAAGGAGAGCAGTATGCTTTATATGGTCCATTTCCTCCTGATGAAAAAGGTAGCATACTAGCAATAACGCATTAAACTATGATTACATAAGTATATCTTTTATCTTCCATCAGTACTCTTTTGGTTCACCAAGCTTCTCATCTTGAATCCAATCTTTGTTCTTATGCCTGGGGAAGCAAACCATTTGCTTTTCATCCGATCCAATCACCGTTGGGAGGGCCTTGCCCAAAGGAAACCCCAACAGTTATATATTGCTTTTTAAAAATCTCATTTTGGGCTCTGCTACCAAGCACATTACCTACGCTTCAGTATGCTTTGTTAGATGTGCAGACTTTACACTTGGAAGGATCCTTAACTTTGAGCACGAAGTAATCTCCCAACTTTTTGCTTTAATCCTTCAAAATATTTAGAAATCAAGCGCACGTTAAGGATTGCTTTGTTGTAAATCACTGAAGAACCCATCCAAGGGATCGTATCAATGGTTGTATTTAAAAGGCTGATCTAACCACTTGAGACAGAAATTTATCCATCCATATTAATAGCATAGACTTGTAAAGTAGATGCATTTAAAACAATGCTGGGACTTAAATTGACTTCCCGATAAAAGAGGCAGTAATGGGGAGAGAGACAGGCAGAGCCAAGCAAACTGATGAATTTGCCAGGAGGAAATTAGCAATGGAGTGATATTGGTCTGACCTGAATAACATTTAGTGTGATGGCGGTTGGTGAAGGTAATCATAGAAAGGGAAGGATTTCCAACAGATGTTCTGTGATGTTGGATCAGAGAATCCAAATTGCTGGGCTGCCTGATTATTTTTAAATTCAATCTTGAGTTTAATCCATGAAACATAAACAACAAAAAACCCATCTCCAATGGGTTTGGGTATTAGTCTGACTAACCTTGTCCTACTTGAAGCAGGCAGGTGGATACCCCTGCTAAGGCTGCTGATTAAAACATAATTGCCATTTTAATAATAGCTAAAGAAGGGGATGACAATTAAAAAGGTTAAATCTGGAGAATAACAGTCAAGCCAGAGAGAAGGCATGAACTTGCTAGTATATAGTCTTCAATTCCAGACTTACTTCTAAAAGACAGACTTACTTCTAAAATTTTTGCTTGCTTCTTTCAGGCTGAAATAATTTTTTTCTTTAATCAAATAATTATATATTAAACATAGCAGAATTTGAAAGCTGATTAGGTGAAGTGGTTAGGACAACAGCTAGAAAACAGCAGACTATAAATTCTAGTCCTGTCAGAGGCACAAGATTAGCTGACCGATCTTGTGCCACTTACTCCCTCTCAGCCCTAGGAAGGAGGAGGCCACTTCTAAAACCTTGCCAAGAAAACTGCAGGATTTGTCCAGGCCTTTGTAAAGAGTCAACACTGACATAAAGGCACAAAAAAATAAAAACCAAAAGAGCAGAATGTTGAAGTACTTGGTGATAGTTTCTCTATGGCAATAGGATTTCTCCAAATCACCTGAGGGCAAGGCAAGAAGCAATGGATGGAAACTAATCAAGGAGAGAAGCAAGCTAGAACTAAGGAGAAATTTCCTGACAGAACAATTAATCAATGGAGCAACTTGCCTCCAAAAGCTGCAAGTGCTCCAACACTGGAGGTTTTTAAGAAGAGATTGGACAATCATTTGTAAGAAACGGTATAGGATTTCCTGGTTGGGCAGGGGTTGGACTATAAGATCTCCAAGGTCCCTTCCAGCTCTGTTATTCTGTTAAGATTGTCAGGTATATAGTTACTGAAATAAGAGTGTAGAAGATGGAAAGCATGTAAAAGGAGAAAAACTGACAAACACAAAGTAAAAGAATATATAATGTGTGTGTGCATATGTATGTACTGTATGTATGTATGTATGTATGTATAAAATATATACGAGTATCAGATTGTTGGGGGCAATATGGTGACTCTGTAAACTGTTTAGAGAGGGCTGTAAAGCACTGTAAAGTGGTATTTAAGTCTAATTACTGATGCTATTGCTAAATGCTACTACTATTATGCAACATATTTATAAAAACAAATGACTAAATAAATAAATAAACAAATAAACAAACAAAAACAAATAAATAAATAAATAAATAAATAAATAAATGAAAATGGAAAAGTGAATAAACAATACTACCAATACCACAAAACATCATACTAGGAATTTTCTGCAATCTTGGTCACCATTGAGGAAGTAGCATTTTTGTTTGTTCAAAAATAGGAAATAATACTGTGAAGAAAAACAGGAAGAAGAAATGCTATGTATGCCAAATTAAACTTCTGTACAAAAGACAAGATAGAAATCAAATACATTAATGAACTGAATGAACAGAAGCCATTGCAGTCTATAATTTTAGAAGATTCACTCGATTCTGGAATGTTCCTGGAAGCCACAACATTCCTGTTAATGAACAGTTACTTTTACATTAATACTTACATAAACACTGTGCCATATTGCTCTTGGGAAAAAATGTAATTGAATGGGGAAGAAGACAAAAATGTCCTCTCCATTGATGTACAACCTTAATCTTGAACAGAACATGACCTGAAATTTTAAAAAGTTAAAATTTACACCTATACTCAGTAGCATTAGCACAATTCTGGGTGAACTCCATGCCTATTTAAACCTTGTGTTTTTGTATAGGAATTTTTTTCTTCGCAAAACTGACTGACTGGCACTCTAATACTTTTCCTGGATTAATCACTTTGATTTTTTTTGGTTTGTAGCCCAGCATGTTCGCAGAGCTCATAGCAATTAACACTATTATGTGCCTTCCTGTCAAACAATAATTGCTTTGGAAAGTACCTAAAGGAATCAGTGCTGTTCATGTTATCTCAAAGAAAATTTGGAAGAACACAGTTTCTTACAAAAGTAGGAGGCAAATGACAACGTGAATTCTGTACTGGAAGCCACTTTCCCTTACATTTTTTACTAGCAGACTTAAATTCATAATTCCCTTAGGTCTCTGAAAAAAGATACACAAATTTTCTTGGATTATCATTTAAAACTGAGGAGCCAGTGCTCCCTAGTTTAATGTACTTGATATGTATTAAGCACTGCTCTAAGAGAAGAACATGGTTTACTATTGAGATCAGAATGGAAAGTTGGAGGAGGGAGATGCCATTTAAAAGGAAAGTTTGAGAGCCCTAGCTGAAATAAGAGAGAAGGATTTATTTTCTTTTGATAGACTGAAATAGATTATCTCTATTTCATGTCATGACTTCTTCCAGTTATGAAGTATAGAGATATCCCTTAAATAAATAGGTATTTAACTTTTTTTAACAAAAAAAAACCTTTTAGGATCAATACATCTCATCACTTGTACTAATCTGAACACAGCAGCAAGAATCAAGGGGGGGGGAAACATCTCTCAAGTGGCAGAAACTGTTGATTCATTCTTGAATGCTTTTGGACTCAGACTTCAGACTATGCCACATTTGACTTCAATTATAGTATTCAAACATACTGCTACCTCCCCTATCTTACTCCAGTTTTTCACTATTTTATTGCTACATGTTGCTCCCAAGAATTCCCACAACGTGCTTTAAATCAACTTTTTAGAGTATTGGCCTTTGGTCAGATCAATTCCAATGAGATGGATCCTTGTTACTTAGTTTCATTCTATGAGTTAGCATCATTTCTAGGTTAATTCAGGGGTGGGATTCTACCGGTTTGGGTGAACCCCTTGTTCTGATGTTCAGCTCACTCCAAACTGGTTCAGTGCAATGAGCAGGTGGGCCCACCTGCCCACCCCTGCTCTTTCCTGTGCTTTATTTCCTTTGTTTAGAGACACAGCTGATTTGCACGGCAGAAAGATTTGCTGCTCCTCAGCTGTTTGAGGCTTCAGTTGAAGGTAAGTATTGGCTTTTTTGAAACACGATCACCAAACCAGTTTTTATTCTAGTGGAATCCCACCCCTGGGATTATTATTAAGTAAATGCTGAAGACATAAATAAAAAGTTCTTTTTATTTTACTTTCAGAAGCTATAATTGTACTTGGTAAAGATGAATGCAAGGTGTAGCTATTTTCAAGTTGTCAATTAAGGATGTTATTAGAAAATATGGTGCCGAGTTCTGCTATGGAGAAAATTGTAAGGGCAGAATATTAGACAACCTAGAATGGATATTCTCTGCACTGTGCTATCAATCAAACTCTGAAACTGGTAGATTAAGCTCTAATAATATTGAACAAGATGCTTTCTAATTGAAATAAATAATTGAAGAGGTCAAACTTGTGTAACTGAATTGTGAACTGTGTCACTGCAAATGATTCTCATGCTAAGACATTAGCAGTCTATTTCAGACAATTTTTATGGTATCAGTAACTGTCAGAGACTCTAATATGGGCTGAAATGGAATACCCCCTTATACTAGTAAAGATGCTACTCTTAGCCATTATTTACTTGATAGCTTGGAAATTTGGGTAAGTGTTTTGTAAGTTTTTATTGTGATTTTCTCTCACAGTCAACTTGGGAAGAAGGCCAAAAATGGGGCGCGGGGGATGCTGCAAAAGAAAAAAAGAAAGGGAAAGAGGGAGGGAGGGAGGGGAGAAAGAAAGAAAGAAAAAGAAAGAAAGAAAGAAAGAAAGAAAGGAGGGAGGGAGGGAGGGAGGGAGGGAGGGAGGGGGGAGGGAGGGAAAAAGGAGAGGAAGGAAGGACCACTAACCTTGCCACTAGACTAGATGCAGCTTCAGAGGATGCTTTGAAACAGCACAGCAATCCAGGGCTAGAAGGTACCTGGAGGTCATCTAGTCCAACCACCTGCTCCAGAAAGTGAGTTTCTGTCTTTTGACCCTCCCAATTACATGACCACATAGCCATGCCCACCTAGTCACATGACCACATAGCCATGCCCAAGCCACGCCCACCAAGCCACACCTACAGAACCAGTAGTAAAAAAAAATTCAATCCACTACTGGCTCCTTCCCTCAACTTTCTATCAGTACCTACTTTTGGTCAGCATCATAACAATAAGAACGTTTGCTTTCTTTTATCTTGTGCATCCAGTTTCTCTTATTACTTTTACCCTTCTTCAATGGCTTCCCACCCTCTTGAATGTCTTCCATCCCCTTTCTCCTCCCCCTCTTCCTCCTTGCCCAATGTCCTTTAAGAGAACATTCTGGAGTTGACCATCTGCAGCAAAGCCATGCTCTATTTTAAAGCTGCAGGTACTCACATTTTTCAGGATAAGCCATTAGGGATTGTACAATATTTCTAACCCATTGTTTCTTTCAGAAATTTACATCAACCTAATTTCAAAATATTTTCCAAATGCAGTGCTAGGTTTTCCTCTTTTTTTAGATTAATTTTTTGTATTCACTGAGGGCTTACATTTATTTATACCTCTTTGATTTCTTAAAGTGCTTTCGTTAGATATTCAGTGCAGACACTGAATCACATTGCTGACATTATGCAGTTTTTTCCATGCACTATTTTAAATTTATTTTTGGCTGCCTTTATATTTTAATAGGATTGTCTTTTGTGTCCATCATGAATTCTGGTGGATCTGGATCCATCAAGAGAGCATGTGGCATCAGATGTCATTTGTAGCATTTCAGCTGATAGGACATAAATATACCACTTCCTCATTTCACTTGATCCTTTCTAATATAAAGTTCAGCTCTATGATGGCTTTTCACCAGCCTTTTTCACAAAGAAAACATCATGTTGCTTATCATCAATCATTGCTTAGCTTTTGAATTGGTTGTAGAATGGATATGAGTTTGCATACTTTTTGTAAACTTTGGCAATTGTGGTCTTTATTTTGTAACAAAAAAAATACTAAACAATGTATGTATATGTATTTATGTGTGTCTTTTTTCTGTTGTCTACATCTGTATGTGTCATGCCCCTGTCAGAATCTGATTCAGTGGGGGAGGCCAAACAGCTGACAGAGAGCATGGCTCCATTGGCTGTGGAAGAAACTGGGGAAGGACACAGTCTGGCTGGGCAAAACAGGAGAGAGGAAGAGCAAGGGAGAGGGAATTTGGAGGAAGACCCAGACCCACCCTCTCTTCAATCCTAGGGCACGCAGGGAGGAATGGAGAAGTGAGCAACGTGAGTTGCATGGCTTACAGGAGAAGAAAGGGCCCTGATTCCCTTCATTAGCTGCAGCTGGAAATACAGTGTTTAAAAAGGGAGGTTGCACACAGCAACTCATGGGAAGCAAATTGTGAGTTATCTTTTATGGTCAGGACTTATCTGGATTCTTGGCATCTTCCCAACTGTGTGTGTTTTGCTGGGCTTTCAAGGCTGCAATTCCTTCTCCTACCCTGTCAAGTTAATTGCTGCAGTGTGGTTTGTGTGGATTTTTACTTACAGTTTGAATGTACTTTGGTTTTGGACTGAATTTCCTCCACTTAAAGACTGTTCTTGAGAGAGTTTTTTTTCCAGCCAAAGGTAGCCTGGACATTGGGAGCAAAGTTGGATGTATTAAAGGGACTCTCCTTGCTTATTTGACTGTGTTACCTTTGTGCCATACTGTGTCATCACAGTATGTGTGTATGAGTGTATACACAGAAAGAGAGAGGAGACTTAGTTTAATCTTATGTCTTAAATCAGGAGTCTATGTATCAGCACTGGTCCACGGCATGCCAGAAACCGGTCCACAGAAACAAGCAAAGCCTCTTCTGCAACATGCAAAACCACGGCCCCTCCAGTCCGCAGAGAAATGTCTCCCCACAGAATTGGTCCAGGTACCCAAAAGGTTGGGGACCACTGTTTTAAACCAAGGATCTTATAAAGCTTGTGAAAATATTACACTAATTCATTGTTAGTTGTTGGATTTTCTAAAAATGAAAGAAACTAATGTATGCCAGCAGAATAAAAGCTTTGGCATTCCCATTTCTTTCTGGCTTTCTTGTTTTTTTGTTACAAACTCCAATAGATGTATTTATGCTATTTCTTTAAAAAATGGTTCTCTAGTTCCAGGAAATCAAAGGACATATGGCTAGTGAAGATTTATTAATTGTAGTAATTTGTGTTATGTTTAATAATTAATGAAAAGGATAGATATATTTCAGTTTGGAATAAAACAGATTGATGGATATAAATACTTCTACTTATCATTTATAAAATTTTAAGCCCATGTCACACTGAACCAACGGATGCAAAGAGGATGTAAAACGGACAAAAAAGCTTGCCATCCATTGGAAAACGCGATGTACTCACTGCCTCCATTTTGCTTCCTCTCTATCCGTCCAGCATCCGTCTATTGATGTTTCATCCACTCAGAAAGTTTTGGGCTGCCCAAAACTTTTGCGTGGAAAATGTATCCAATGCGTCCGTTCTGCATCCGCTACGCATCCACTACGCATCCGTTCTGCATCCGTTACATATCCGCGATATCCGCTAGGCATCCGTTACGCATCCACGCAACTCACATCCGCTCGGACACAGGGAGGAAGCGGAACGGATGCAGAAAGGATGCAGAACGGATGCAGAACGGATGCAGCACGGAAATAAATCGTTTAAAATGGAAAAAACGTTTGCAGAGGGGACCTATCTCGGATATTAAGGATGCCTAGAGGATGCCTAGAGGATGCCTAGAGGATGCCTAGCGGAAAACCGATATTTCCGATAAAAAGGGGGAGCAACTCATCTGCATCTCACTTTCAGAACAGCAGCCCAGCGGTGCAGATCTCTGCAGCTTTCATCTGACTCTTCCTCTTCCACAGCATCCAGTCATGTCCACCGTGGATTGCAACAAAGTCCTTTCGGCAGCCACCATCATTCTGCAACAGTGCGAAGCCATCTGCAGGCTCTGTGAACTCTACTGCGAGAAGAAAAAGAGGCAGCCAAAAAGAGTCTGGGTCCGAAGATGGTTCACCAGAAGAGCAGAGGACGGACTGTACAACAAGCTGATGGTGGAGCTCAGGAATGAAGACACTCGGGTGTTCCAGAACTTCATGAGGATGCCTCCAGCCATGTTTGATGAAGTTGTGCAGTGGCTGACACCCAGGTTGACCAAGCAGAGCACCAGCTTCCACCCCGGCCTGGAACCTGGGATCAAGGTGGCACTCACTCTGCGCCACCTGGCCTCCGGGACCACCTACAGGTGCATGCAGTACGGCTGGAGGGTGCCATCCAACACCATCAGCATTGTGGTCAGAGAAGTGGTGCAGGCCGTCATCGAAGAATACAAGGAGGAGCTCCTCCAGTACCCCTCCACTGAAGAAGGATGGAAGAAAGTTGCAGAGCAGTGGTATCAGAAGTGGAACTTCCCCCAAACTGTTGGAGCAATAGATGGCAAGCACGTGGCCTGCAAATCTCCACCCAACTCAGGGTCCACTTATTTCAACTCCAAGGGCTTCTTCAGCATCATCCTCTTTGCCATGGTCGATGCTGACTACAAGTTCATATACATCGATGCTTCAGGCAACGGCTCATCTTCAGATGCCCAGGTATACAATGCCAGTGTCCTCAAGGAGGGGCTGGAATGCAACCTCATCGTGGGCTTCCCAGATCCGGACCCGCTGCCCAACGACACGCAAGATGTGCCCTACTTCATCGTGGGGGATGACGCCTTCTCCCTCACAACCTACCTCATGAAGCCCTAAACCTCCAGATGCCTCACTCGTAAAGAGAGGATCTTCAACTACAGGCTGTCCAGGGCAAGGCGGGTGGTGGACAACGCCTTTGGCATCCTGGCCAACAGGTTCCAGGTCCTTCTCACCACCATGCAGCATTGCCCAGAGACCGTGAGGAGGATCGTGGAAGCTTGCTGCATCCTGCACAATCTCATGCGCACCCGCTACTCAGTATTACAGGACAGGCTTGTGGACCGTCAGCAAGGCAATGGGGACATGGAGCCTGGGGAATGGAGGCAAGGGCGAAACCTGATAGACACTGTGGATGTGCAAGGCCCCAACAGAGCCTCACGTGAAGGGAAGAAGCAGCGCAACCTCCTGAGACAATGGTGCAACTCCCCAGCTGGAGCAGTGGAGTGGCAAGACAGGATGGTAGATGCTTAATGGTTGCTTCCTTCAGCCTGTCTCATCACACGGATGAGATTGGGCCATGTATGTTGGGTGGGCCTACAATGAACAGGGCGTTTAATAAAGAGTTGTGTTTATGTTGACATGTGTGGATAATTATTACATTATTATTGATAATAAAGGGCCGTAGGTGTGGCACCTGGGAGGGTGGACCATACAGTCCCACTATGCTTGCACTGGAGGTTTATCTATCCCACTGCTATCCTAACCCATCCCACAGCTATTACCCATCCCACAGGTATCCCTGCCCATCCCACAGCTATCTCAACCCATCCCACAGCTATCTTAACCCATCCCACAAGCATGCAAAGGCTTAAAGCATTTCTAAAAGTTTCCACCAAGACTTTATTAAAAAAAAAAAGAAATGAAGCAAGCGTGTGAATCAAAAATAGACTTTATTAACAACAAGCTATAAAACAAAAATGAGTCTCTGGCACTCCTCTTGGTCGCTCAGTCTCAGGGGTGAAGGGTGCAGGTGCTGTGGAGGTGGCCTGTGCTGGAATGCTTGTCATCAGCTCCTCCAGAAGCAGAAGCAGCAGAAGCCCCAGCCCCAGAAGAGCGAGCCCGTGCTGCAGAAGCCCCAGGAGAACCAGAGTGAGGGCCAGGGGGCGAGATGGTAGCTCTGTCCCTCTTGCCAGGGCTGGCAGCAGATGGCTGAGGCTTGCTGTGCTTCCGCATGGTTGTGGGGTTGCTGGCAGGCAGGGAGCCTTGCAGGAACCAAGGCTGGCAGGAAGGCTGGCAGGGAGGCAGGCACCAAGGCTGGCAGGAAGGCTGGCAGGCAGGCAGGCACCAAGGCTGGCAGGCAGGCAGGCACCAAGGCTGGCAGGAAGGCTGGCACCAAGGCAGGCACCAAGGCTGACAGGGAGGCAGGCACCAAGGCTGGCAGGGAGGTTGGCAGCAAGGCTTGTAGGGAGGCTGACAGCAAGGCTGGCAGCAAGGCTGGCAGCAAGGCTGGCAGCAAGGCTTGCAGGCAGACATGCAGGCAGGGCAGGCAAGGCAGCCAATCTGTCCGGCAGCAGGTCTTTCCTCTGAATGGCGACCTGCTTCTGAGCTGCTTCCGTTATATCCGCGGGGCTGACGCAATGCATCCTCCCCGCATGCGCAATTAACGCCAGGCATCCATTAGGCTTCTGCTGTTCATCCGCTCTTTCCATTCCGCATCCGCTTTGCTGTGGCCCCCCGGAAGCCTAGTGGACGTGCCATCTGCTCCCATCCGCTTCCATCCACTGGACTTCCGTTCCGCATCCGCTTTGCATCCGCCCTGCATCCTCCACGCATCCGTGTTATCCGCTCCGGTTATGCAAATTTTTTCCCCTTTTGAGAGTGGATAACAACGGATGGAACATTTTGCTCGTCTGCTGTGTCCTTTTTGCATCCGTTGGGCAGTGTGACATGGGCTTTACTTTTAATTGGTTGGTTAACAATTTAGTGCATTGTTGATAGTCCATATTGAGAAGTGAGCTGGGCCTATAAGATGCCAATTTCTAAGGGTTTTTTTTAACCCTCTTGAAGGAAAATATCTTAGAAAGTTTTCAACACTTCAGTAAAGGTCTCCTTGGTGAAAAGTAGTAAAAATTTAAAAAAATTAAAAGCAGGTAGTTAATTTTTTTATTAAATACCCCTGACAGTTCATCTGTACCAGAAAATGTATCATTTTAAACAGAAATAAAAACTTCAGAGATTTCTGAAATACAGAAATGAGTTTCCATTTATTATATATTTTCTAGAGATAATTCTGAGAATGTTAATGTATTTAAATATTGATTATTAGACAATTATTCAATTAAACAATTATTCAGCAACCAACACCCAGAAAAGCAGGAATTAACCAAACAAACTTTCAAGTAGTAAATAATATCTTAAGCCCTACTAAGGTGAAAACCACACTAGGATCAACACTGGCAGGGCAAGCTACTATAAACAGAAAGCATACCCCACACTTACTAATACTGATGATATTATTTAGTAGGGTCACAAACATGGGTGGGATTCTATTGGTTCAGTCCGGTTCTATAGAACCAGTTGTTACAGTTCCCGGTAGTTTGGAGAACTGGTAAAACGGCCCCTGGCTGGCCCCCGCCCTCTCCTCCCACTTCTCCACTCACTGTCCAGTCAATCCTTATCGCTCATGTGCAGCATCGCATGCATGCACGACAAGCTGACTGCATTCTAAACCCACCCCTCCTTATCATAGCCATGCGTCATCACTGCCTGCAATCTGCCTTTGCCCACCTGCCAGCCATTGCTGTCAGCCTTCCACCATGATCTCCCTAGGAAAGTGAGGCTCTGCAAACAACCCCTGGTCACCAATCTGTCGCCACTAGTCACCTTTCCTCCAACTTGCCTTTTGCCATTGCTGCCAGTCACCTTCCCCCCCCCCCCATTTGCCTTCATGAGAGAACACATGGAGCAGCTTCTTGTCAGCTCCAGTGGGATCAGTGGATGCTTCTCTCCCTCACTGGTCTAGCTAAGAGAGTGAGAGAGTCTTTCCCAGCACAGCAAAATTTAGCTTTCAATCCTGCAAGTCCCTATCAGGAAATGGCACCCGAAGGGAGGTGGACTTGGAGAACCCAAAGCAGCAACTCCCGGTTGCTAAAGTAAATTTTGCTGTGCTGCACAAGACAGTTTCTGTTTCATAGGGCCCTGAGGGCCGTCCTCCTGGAGCATCACCACTGCCACTCTGAAGCTTCCCTTCAGGATGGATCAGTTAGTTCTTGTTTGTTCCCCGGGAAGGTCTCCATCATGGAGGGCTGTGTCTTTGAGCCAGGAGCCTTCTGTTGGGCCTCCTACCTTGCATGGGGCAGCGGGAGAAGGATGTGTGTGGTGGGGAAGGAAGGCTGTCTGCAGTTATTGCAGCCAAAGCTGAAAATCCTGGGGTATCTACAAACTTGCATTTGTATGAGGTTGGAGCCCCATGGCTGCACTGGTTGGGAGGACACTTACTCCATGTGACACTGCTCATCTGCCTGGCCAGTGTGTGTCAGAAGAGAGGCAGGAAGAAAAGCTTGACAAGTCTTCCTCCTTCTTGGGCACAAAGAGTATGGACACATGAGGCTGGTACCTTCTGTGCATGGGCAAATCCCACCGGCACCATGCACATGCCAAGGATCTTCTGCAAGGAGTCGGCATGTGGGCAAGTCCCTCCAGTGCCATGTTTGCATGCTCTGTATGTGTATATATGCCCAAAGAAAAGAGTTGCCAAACTTTTCTTCCTTTCTCCCAGCGTGAAGGCAGCTGCTGCAGCCTATACCTTTAAGGTACTTCGACTTGGGGGAGTGAAGGGGGGGACCATAAACAGACAGCCAGGTGACAGGAGCTGCCTTCTCAGCAGCTCCTCTCTGAAGGGAAGGAAGAAAAGTTTGGCAGTTCTCTTCCTCCTTCTCTGGTAAAGCATGCACACACAGTGCCAGGAGGATCTTCTGCAAGGGGATGGTATGTAGGTGAGTCTCTCCAGCACCATGAGATGTGTGAGTGTTTGCTCTGTATGTAAGGGGCTGAGAAGGAGGAGGGAAACAATTAGGTTGAATGCTGTTAGCGCTGCTGCAGAGAAGCAGGAAGCAGCTGCCAGCGATGCCCTCATGTGAAGATGTTGGGAGCAGGGAGATTCGCCCCCCTCAGGAGCCATGAAGCACTCGTCATCCCTTCCTCCTCACCAGAAGTGTTATTTTTGGGGAGACTGCAGGATTGCCCCACCTCCCTGCCAGCCATCTGGTCTTCAGTACTAGCTCATCAGATTCCCACTACCCAGCATCAGTTCAGATGTTCCTTCCCCCCCAAGAACAAAGAGAGGGAGAGATGAGAGAGAGAAAGAGATGAAAAAGAGAGAGATGAGAAAGGGAGAAAGAAAAACAGAGTGATGAGAGAGAGAAAAATGAGAGAGAGAGATGAGAAAGAGAGGGAGAAAGAAAAAGAGATGAAAGAGAAAGATGAGTGTGGGGAGAAAGAAAGAGGCACATACAGAGAGAGAGAGAGATCTGTTTAAAAGGAAACAGAAAAATGGCTCTTTGAGTATTTAAGGTTAGGCAAACACCGTGGTCATTAAGTGAACATTGTAGTCATTAAGTGAACACTGGTTGTTAAACAAGTCCTTTTTCCCCAAAGGGCATTTTTAACTGGAAAGCAGAAGGAATTGTGGGAAACTGGCAAAAAACATAGAAAACCTTAGTCACATGACTGTGTGTGATGTTGTAACTGGTCATAAGTGTTCAGGTAATTCCCCGTTAGGAGAATGAGCGCATACAGGGAGACGTATTTGAGAGTAGTGTTTGAATAATACACACACAGCACATAGATACACTGTATAGTAAATGTGGATTTTTACTTCCAGAAAGGTTTAAGCAAAGTTCAAAAACAAAATCATTCACAGGTAAGATCAGTCAGTTTTCAATCCAGGGATAATCCAATAACAAATTCCAGTGTCAAAAACAGTTCAATATTAGACTTACATTAAATCCAGGAATATCAGTCAATTAGGAAAAATGGAGGCACAGCAATACTTTCCAACAGAAGGAAACAGAGATTCATTCTCTTCTGAAACTAAGTGAGACAAAGACAAATCAGGTTTCTGGCTCCATCTTATGGCCGTTTGAGAAACCACACCTAATTACAGTTTTGCATTTTATTAAAGATACAGTTTTTAAAATGTTTATCCTGGTTTATATATCTCTAATCCAAATACCTGGAAGGTGATTTATGGTCCTAACATACTTCCCTTTTGGGTAAGACAATATATACAACCTAACATTCTAAGTCCATAATCTTCACAGCAAGCTGCATGCTTTATAGAGTCTTGGGCCTTTGTGAAATGATCTGCTATATTGTTTTCTGACATACAGTATTCTAGCTTAATCATCTTACTTTGCACACATTGTCTCACATTTAAATATCTTAAAACTGTGTGTTTCGTTCTTGTTTTAACAGCAATATTTGAAACCATCTGTATTGCTGATTGGTTGTCCTCGTAAACTACAACAGAACCTGTTACATCAATTCCCATGTCAATTAATAATTGTTTATAAACAAAACTAAATCTGTACATAGTAAAGACAAACATGAGAATTCAGCCTCCATTGTTGACAAACTTAGGTGTTTCTGCCTAATAGACCTCCATCCAATCAATGCTTTTCCCAATACCACAGTACCTGATGTAGATTTATGTGTATTTATGTCTGTATTTCTGCAGACTGTATTCATGTATTTATGCATCAGCATATGCAGTTAAACTCAGTTCATCTTTAGGCTCCAAATACACTGCATAATGCATTGTTTGTTTCAGATATCTTAACACACATTTAGCAGCTTGCCAGTGCCTTTCAGTTGGCTCAGTGTTAAATCTCGCTAATTGATTAACACGGTATGCGCTATCTGGTCTTGACCAATTATTGAGATAAGATTAACTACCAATCAAGGACTGATAAATGTTCTTATCAAAAATAGGACTTTGAACATCACTGTGGCTAAACTCCTGGCTCATTGGTGTTTTAGCCAGTTTACAAAGTTCCATTTTAAAACTTTTTAGTGATTCGTTAATTTTATCTGCCTGTGAGATCTTGTATCCTCCCCTAGTTCTATCTATCTTTAAACCAAGATATTGTTTGATAACTCCTCACTGTTTTATCTTAAATTTCTTTTCCAATAGTGAAATTATCTCAGTAGCTTCTTGTTCAGTTTTGGTGATTAATGCTATGTCATCAGTAAACAATAGCAACAATGAAATTACACCATTACTTTCTCTTTTAAACAAACATGGATCAGTCATGCCAAAAAACCTATGTTAGTTAATTCTTTAACAATACATTAGTTCCACTCCTATCCTGATTGCTTTAAGCCATAAAGACTTTTTTCAATCTCCAGCAATCATTGTTATCATTATCATTTTTGAGACCTAAAGGTTTCTTTAAATATATAGTGTGTTGCAACGGTGCATGCAGATATGCTGTCTCTATATCCAAATTATTTACAATGTATTTCTCCTTAGCTGCCCACACTAATGCTGCCCTTAATGTAGCAGCCTTCAGACTAGGTGCAAACACCTCATCATAGTCATTTGCTGTCTGATTAAACCCTTGTGCTACTAACCTGGCTTTATGGGTAACAGTCCCATCTACATCTGTCTTAAGTTTATATATCCATTTACTTCCTATGGCATATTTACCTGGTGGTAACTTAACATTTTCGTATACTTCCAGTTTTTTTAATGATTCCAGTTCCTTATCCATTGCTTTCTGCCAAGCAGCCTGATCCTTAGTAGGATACAGTTTTAATTCACTATAGTTACTTGGAATTGTATTCACTTGGCATACAACACTAGCTTGATATCTATCAGGGGGTCGTGTTGTTCAGGCTGAACATCTTCGTATTACAGGGCTTACTGGTGGATTTTCCTGTGCCACCTGCTCCTGTTCTTCTATCTCCTCCTGTCCCTGTTCTCCTACTTCCTCCTGTTCTTCCTCTTTAATGGCTATTTGTGGTTTATTTATTTTATCTTTAGGGACTATTTGGGTATCAATAATAATATCATTGCTGGATTCCTGTTCCAGTTTATCCCATCCAACATGCTCAAGAAATTTTGCATTAGCACTCCAATAAACATGAGCTGTGCCTTGATCCCAGAATCTAAATGATCTATGGTTGGCCTCGTAACCCACAAAAAATAACTTCTTAGCTCTATGTTGCCCTTTTTGTCTTACTTGTGAGGGAATATGCACCCATGTTGGAGCTCCAAATGTGTGCAGATAACTTAAATTTGGTTTTCTGCCATTGCAACAAGTGAATGGCAATTCTCCAGTTGTTGTATTAATTACATTGTTTAAAACATGGTTACTACACATTATGGCCTCACTCCACAGTGTTTCAGGTAAACCTGAATCAGATAACATAGTGTGAGCCATGGCTTGTAACATTTGTCCTCTTCATTCTACAAACAAGTTATGTTGTGGTCTGTAAGGTGCAGAACGTTTATGCTCAACACCAGCCAATTTCAACATAGTTTGGAATCTCTTGTTAACAAACTCATTCCCATTATCAGTAACTAATTACTTTACTTTTCATTTTTCTCTCAGCAAACCTTAGCCAGTTAAAGAAATGTTGGAATGTTTCTGTTTTGTTTTTCATAAGATAGCAGAAACCGTATCTTGAGTAATGGTCCATAATACTCAAAATATAGCAGGCACCTCCTAAACTTGGTTTCTTAGGACCAATTATGTCAGCAAACACAACCTCTAAAGGTTCTTTAGTCTTAAACCCATTTAGTCTGTTTGCAGGAGTAACCTTACTCTTCTCTTGGCTACAAGCATTACAGTTTAAATACTTGCTACAGGGTTTCAATTTTACTCCCTCTGACAATTCAACAGTTTGTTTGAGCATTCTGAAATTAATGTGTCCTAGATGTCTATGTAGTAAATGTATACATTCATCATGTGGCTTAACATTGTTATAAACTGAGTTAGCCATCTTCAACTGATCATGATGTATCACACATAAATCATTCTCAAAAGTAGCAGTAACATTTTTACCCTCTTTCTCTATTATACAGTTATCTCCTCTAAAAGTTACTACATAACCAAGATTAACTAAAGCCCTTACTGATAGCAAATTAAATTTTAGTTTAGAAACATATAACATAACTAAATGTTCGTTTTTACAAGAACAATATGCAGTACCTTCACCAGATGTGTTCATCTTCCATCCATTTGCCAATGATACATGTTGTTTACTCGTGGACATCTTTATAAACATTCTTCTATCTTTAGTAATACACTGCAATGCACCACTATCAACAACCCACAAATCATCGTTTATAGTTGAATTGCTAGACATAGCTAAATTAACATTCTTCTTGGCCTTCTGTTGTATGTGTCACGGATGTAGATCATACACGGCGGAAAGTTCATCTGCTCAAAAAGTTTTGTGCAGCTCAAAACTTTTTGAGCGGATGAAATAGCAGTAGATGGATGTTTTACGGATAGAGCATATGAAAGACGTACGCAGTGAGTACACAATGGATGCATCACGTTTTCCAACGGATGGCAAGCTTTTTTGTCCATTTTACATCCTGTTTGCATCCATTGGTTCAATGTGACAGGGGCTTTACCTGTCAGTATAGGAAAAGGAGAAAACCAAATCTTTTCCCTTTTCTCTCTCCTTCACAGCTTAAACATCTTCTTAGGGAACAATGTTATTGTTTTTTAACATTTTCAATTCCAGGGTATCTTATTTGTTGCTTTTGCTGTTTGACCTAGTGAGCTTCTTATCTTCCTCCTGCACATTCTTTTCCGGCCGAGTTCTTCTTTGTGGTGGCCATTTCTGACCACCGCTGCAACCACCTTCAGGAAAGTTAGTAATGGCTAGGAGGAGAGATGTGGCTCTCCTCAACCTGTAGGCAGTCTCCCCCCTCTTCACCACCTCTATGGGGTGGCTTAGCCCCAAAACCAGCTGGCTCGGGGTGCTCCAGCAGCGAGCACAGATCGAAGCCTCGCAGAGATGAGGTTTTGGTCTGTCAATGAAGAAGCTCAAACCAGAAGTCCATCAGTGATACACTTGTTGAAGTGACTTGTGCCATCTTTACCAGGACAGTAACCCACAATTAAATAGTAAACAACTGTGTGTATACAGTACTGTGTATTCACAGCCATTCTCATTTATCTGAGCCTGGTATGGCCTGGGCCCATAACCAGTATTGAGGTAATTCCCCGTTAGGAGAATGAGTGCATACAGGGAGACGTATTTGAGAGTAGTGTTTGAATAATACACACACAGCACATAGATACACTGTACAGTAAATGTAGATTTTTACTTCCAGAAAGGTTTAAGCAAAGTTCAAAAACAAGCAGTCCAAAATCATTCACAGGTAAGATCAATCAGTTTTCAATCCAGGGATAATCCAATAACAAATTCCAGTGTCAAAAACAGTTCAATATTAGACTTACATTAAATCCAGGAATATCAGTCAATTAGGAAAAATGGAGGCACGGCAATACTTTCCAACAGAAGGAAATAGAGATTCACTCTCTTCTGAAACTAAGTGAGACAAAGATAAGTCAGGTTTCTGGCTCCATCTTATGGCCATTTGAGAAATCACACCTAATTACAGTTTTGTAATTGTAATTTGTAATGAGAGAAGGGGGGAGAGAGAGAGAGAGAGAGGAGGGAGAGAGAAAGAGGGAGGGAGAGAGGGAGAGAGAGAGAGAGAGAGAGAGAGAGAGAGAGAGAGAGAGAGAGAGAGAGGAGGGGCATGGCTGTCAAAACTCCAAAAACAGGTCAAGTAGGTCAGTTGTAAATTAGAACACTTGCTAAGCAACTGGCCATTAAGTGAGGACCACTTATATTTGGTTTGCCAGTTACATGGTCACCTTGCCACACCCACCCCAGTCACATGACCATCTAACCTAGCCATGCCCACAAATTAGGCCACGCCCACAGAACCAGTTGTTAAAAAATTTGAATCCCACCCCAGTTACAAAATGTTTGCAAGAAAACAACCAAGTTTAGAAAGTACCAAGGATTTCACAGTTCAGTCCTGAGCTACAAATATTAATATTATTCTATTTATATTTGTTTCAGGGAAAGCAAATATTACCGCACAGAACTATTCAAAGATCATGTTTAGGAAGGAACTGTTTAGAAAAAAAATGGTGACACAAACTTTTAATGTAATTTAATGTTTATGCACATACACACACTTCCTTTTCCTTGCACCTATTAAAATTAAATGGTAAGTGTTTTCAGGGTATTTTGGCCTGAAAATTTTAAGACTGTTTAGGAAAGCATATGGCTCGAAATTTGTATCTTTTGCATCTAGACTTAATTATGTTTAAGTATAGTTAAATATTTGTTTAAGCAAAACACAGATGAGCAGAGCAATCCTACTAAACATGTACAAAAAAAGGGGGGGGGGAATACATGGAGGGCTCCCTTGCTATAGCCTTTCCTGTACATTGCTGTACTGTTCTGCTATATAAGCTGCAATGCGTTGGAACTGATTGAAGCAACACTGAAAACCTGTAGACGAATAAGCTATTTCATTATACATGCATTTTGATGCTTTAACTTTATAAATATAGATTCAATGTGATGTTGTCTCTCTGAGTGTTTGTATATTACTATTATAATTGGCTGGTGCTGTCCAGCCAGGTATAGTTAGCTAAGAATTGGGAGCTGTCCCCTTAAGGGAATGCATCATGGTAAATGTAGTTAAGGTATCCTGGGAAATGTAGTCCATGTCATGTGGCCACATCTGTAATCCTGATTGGTCACTGAACTGACCCTTTGTTGGGATGGTGGGAGGTCCCTTCACTCTCACCTAGACCTCAGCTAGCATCCTGGCATTTCTAAACCTTGCTCATTTGATATGGGATGAAAGGCATGAAAGATTACTATCATTTTACACTACGATTTCAACTATGCAAAGAATTGGACATTAGATGCAACTTGACATAACTGTGAGTTACCTTGAGGACACCTAATATAATCCAATAAAAGAAACTTTGTATGGAAGAATTTGTAGTTATCCATTCAGCAAGTGAACCAAAAGACAGACTATTGGCCTCACTCCATTACAGCATGAAGATCTCTCCATTAAAGATTGTGGATAGTAATTTACCATGTTCATCCAGCAAAGGTGGGTAGATAGACATTTTCCAATCCAGGGTTAAGAGACAATGCCTGACCCAAAGTCACTGATTTCCATGCTTAAGGAAGAACTAGAGCTAGAAACTGAGAACCACTTTGGTGTAGAGGTCAAAGCACTACGCTAGTCACTGGAGGACTCTGAGTCCTTGTCCCATTTTAGGCACAAAGCCAGCCTTTCTCTCAGCCCAAAGAGGGAGAAAATGGCAAATATATTTTGAAAACCTTTCCAAAATAACTTCAGGGACTTATCCAGACAGACATCAGGACTTAACTCAGAGGGATCACACACACAGAAAAACAACAACCCCTAAAAAGGAATATAAAAAGACACATGTACATTTATGAACCTGTACATCTAAATGTATGTATGTATGTATGTATGTATGTATGTATGTATGTATGTATGT
>BLBF01000032.1:23308843-23350645 GCA_015471245.1 Laticauda colubrina
TGTATGTATGTATGTATGTATGTATGTATGTATGTATGTATGTATGTGTAGGTTCAGTGTAAGTAGAAAATTGATTGGTTTTTGTTCTCCTCAGAGAAAAAAGTAAAGAGGACCCAGCAGAAAAAAATTGTCCAATGGGATGGCATAATAGTCTGAAGTCCAGACTGAATATCTTAGAACAGGGAGCCAGTTCTGGCCCATGGGGTGCTAAGATCTGTCCCATTGGGCCACCCTGGAAACATTGAAGGATCGGACTGCAGTGCCTCTGCCAACAAAAATGGAACTCAGGAGGGCCACACAACTGCCTCCTGCAGTGCTCTGCCAGCAAAAATAGAGTCTAGGAATTCTGTTTCTGGCTGTGATGGTCTACTGCATTGGTCTGTCGGTGAAAACAGATCTCGGGAAGGCCACATACCACCTTCCTGAGCTCTGTTTTCACTGGCAGACCGCTGTGGGAAGCCATTGCAGCCAAAAACAAAACTCAGGACTGTGAGGTCCCAGTGCCTTGGGAGCTTGAGGGCTAGACTGGGCACTAGACCTCTGCTGCCTAGATTTCTGGACAGTCTGTGCCACCATCTAGAGTCCTCTGTGTGGTCTGAGAGGAAGGGAGGCTCCTCTGGAGGCCAAGAGTTTGGTGCTCTTTCTGGTCCACTGGAGCCAGTGGATTCTGACAGACTTGCTCAGCCACCACAGATGCCCAACACGAGTGATGTTGAGTTGGCTACACCCACCCTGGCTATGCCCATCTGGCCCCCTGAGATCAAACACAACCCTGATGCGGCCCTCAATGAAATCAGGTTTGACACCCTTGACTTAGAAGATGTTGCTAAACTGTCTTAATCCAGACAGGATTTTCTCAAACTAGCCTAGAGTTGATTGAACATGACTGCAGGATAAGAGCAGCTTAAATTTAATTGGGGATATGCCCTCAATTTATTTTTTAATTTAAATAATGTAAAAGATTTCCTTATTCTGACCCTTTTTTTTCTTGGTATCAAAAAAAAAAATGCAAGTCCTTTGTCCTTTAAATGTCTTTTAATTTTGTCCACCTAGCCTACAGCCTTGAGATTTTCTGGTAGCATCACACCCAATAGAAACCAGATCTGTACCTCTTTAGCTTTTTTAGGATTATGGTGATGCTTGATGATGTCTGGGCTGAGTTGTTTGCTTGCAGATCAGAGATGGTATGCAGCAGGTTCTGACCAGTTCTGGAGAACCGGTAGCAGAAATTTTGAAAAGTTCAGAGAACCAGCAAATACCACCTGTGACAGGAGATTTTACAGTATCCTTCCCCTGCTATGCTCACCAAGCCACACCCACAGAACCGGTAGTAAAAAAATATTGAATCCCACCACTGTTGCAGATGTGTCGTTACCCAGCTAGATAACATATTTGGTGCTAGAAGGGAGTGGGTTCTCATAGAGAGCACTCCACTAACTCCCCATCACAATTTCTCCACAAAACCAAGAATTTTCTTCATTCAACCAACTATTGCAAGGAGTATCATTTCCCTACAGTAGGGATGTAAAACTCAATCACATTGCATGCTGCATCTGTACATCCGGCTTACAGGCTGCCAGTTTGACAGGCCTGGCCTAGAAACTTTGGCTGACTGGGCGAAAAAAACAGCCTCCTAGAAAATAATGGGCATGGTGGGGAAAAAGGACAGAAACCAGCAAGAATTCCTAGTGATTAACCAAGATTAGCTGGATGCCACTACCTGTCATGAATGTTTACTCAAATATTTCACTTCAATAAACTTTCACTTTGAAGTGTTAGGAAACACTTTCTAAACACTTGTTCACTACATAAAATTTATCGCTACATTAGTAAAATGTTGCTTAGTCAATATAAATTTAGAGTGCTAAATCAAATTCCAATGGATGACTAGAGATGCTGCCCCATTTAAATGAGAAGAAACTACCAGATAATGCAGTAATACATGAAAAGAAAAGTTGCTGAGATAGCCAACAAGTGCATTGAAAAGAGTGGACTGTAAATCAAGGAAAATAGAAATAAAATCTGTTCTATATTTTCAGAGGACTGTAAATTCTGGTAGTACTGGAGTTCCCATTTGCCCTCATTTTGAAGTATTGTATATGATTAATTCATTTCACAGTATTTATATTTAACAAAAACTCTTGAGGAAAAGAAAGACCCTTTAGTGAGAATTTCATGCCAAAATCTACAAAAACAAAATACATTACGATTTAATCCTTTATCTATCTCTCTATAATTGATTCATTCACCAGTCTTGGGAAAATTTTAAATCCTCCTAGTTCCAGCAATTTTTGTTCTGTCACTTAACTATATTAACAAGAGAGGAGAGGAGAGGAGAGGAGAGGAGAGGAGAGGAGAGGCAAGGCACTGGAGATTTTTTCTCTTACCAAAATCTGGATCCAAAATTTTGGCAGTTTCCAATTTCCAGTTTTTCAAAGTAATGATAATAAAATCTATTTGTGATAATGGAAAGTCTGGTTTTTTTTCTCTTTTTCTTCATAATTTAATAAATTTTAAGGGTGAAGAAAATGCCTTTGAAATTGGGTTTAAGGTTAAGTTTACTCATCATAAAATGATAAGAAGTTCAAACTCCAGAAGAGAGTATTGTTAGCAGGAAATCTCTCCTAATTGTCAACCTGACTTCCTTTTTAATTACAACTAATTGGTCTTATATTGTTCTATCACAGATAATAGATCTACCTTGCATATTCCAACCTTTGAAATATTTGCAAATCTCTATGTTCCCTCATTCTTCTCTTTTGCAACTACCGATATATGTAATTCCCAACTTAAAACCATTTCTTTAGCACCATTCAAAGTTACAATGGCACTGAAAAAATCCTAACCCTAACCCCAACCCTTGCACTTATGACTACCTACGCATCCCCAAGGTCATAGGATCCAAATTTGAGTGCTTGACAACCAAAACATATTTCTGATAGTTGCAGTGTCCCAGGGTCAAGTGATTGACATTTGTGACCTTCCAGCAAGCAAAATCAATTGGGGAAGCAGGATTCACTTAATGACCACATGATTTACTTAACAATTGCAGTGATTCATTTAAAACCCATGGCAAATGAAAGGTTGTAAAATCAGGCCTCACTCATTTAACAATCACCTTGCTCAACAACAGAAATTCTGGTCCCAACTGTCATAAGTTGAGGACTACCTATAAACACACCCAGCTCCTTTAACCAGTCTTCATAGGAGTTGGGTTCCAGCTTCCAGATAGAGGCTAAAATATATAAAGAATGGTTGCTGGAATTGGGTATGTCTGGTTTGATGAAAAGAAGGACTAGATGTGACATGATAGTAGTGTTCCAATATCTCAGGGGCTGCCACAAAGAAGAGGGAGTCAAGCTATTTTCCAAAGTACCTGAGGGCAGGATAAGAAGCAGTGGGTGGAAACTAATCAAGGAGAGAAGCAACTTAGAACTAAGGAGAAATTTCCTGACAGTTAGAACAATTAATCAGTGGAGCAACTTGCCTCCAGAAGTTGTAAATGCTCCAATACTGGAAGGTTTTAAGATGAGACTGAATAACCATTTGCCTGAAATGATATAGTGTTTCCTGGCTAAGCAGGAGGTTGGATTAGAAGTGTTTCAGCTCTTCTCTACCAAAGAAGTTCTGGTTTAGAAATCAATTTGATTCAATACAACTTTTCTGGAGAAAACCATGTTGGTTCCTAGTAACGGTAACATTATTTTCTAAATGTTTATAAATGTTCTGCTTCACAGTCTGTTTTAGTACTTCCTCAGTACATATCTTAATTGGTTTGTGATCTCCTGGGTGCTATCTCTTCCTCTTTTTAAGTACTGAAACTGTGTTTACTCTTCTCTATTCTTTCAGGATCTTGCAGAAAGATTTGAAACATGTTCAAGATTCATCTGTACATATTTATAATCTTAGAAAGAGTATAAGAGGTGGTATTCAGCAGGTTCTGACCAGTTCTGGAAAATCAGTAGCGGAAATTTTGAGTAGTTAGGAGATCTGGCAAATCCCACCTCTGACTGGAGATTTTACAGTATCCTTCTCCTGCCATGCCCACCAAGCCACGTCCATAGAACCGTTAGTAAAAAAAAATTAAATCCCACCACTAATCTCGATGTGAGAAGTAGAATGTTTTGGAAACTAAGGTATTCCAAGTTTCTATTAGAAAAGATACAGATTACAGATTAACAGAGTTGGAAGCGACCTTGTAGGTCATCTAGTCCAAACCCCACTCACCCAAGCAGGAGCCCTACACCATTTTTGACAGGTGGCAGTCCAGTCTCTTCCTGAAAGCTTCCAGTGATGAAGTTCCCACAACTTCAGAAGGCAAGCTGTTCGATTGGTTGATTGTTCTCACTGTCAGAAAATTTCTCCTTATTTCCAGATTGAATCTCTCCTTGTTCAGTTTCTATCCATTATTCTTTGTCTGGCTTTCAGGTGCTTTGGAAAACAGCTTGTCCCCTTCTTCTCTGTGGTAGCCCCTCAAATATTGGAACACTGCTATCATATCTCTCCTAGACCTTCTCTTTACTAGATTGCCCAGTTCCTGCAACTTTTCATCGTATGTTTTAGCCTCCAATCCCCTAATCATCCTGGTTGCTCTTCTCTGTATTTTTTCTAGAGTCTCAACATCTTTTTTACACTGTGGTGACCAAAACTGGATGCAGTACTCTATGTGTGGTCTTAATAAGGCTTCATAGAGTGGTATTAGTAGGAATGCTGGGAAGACAAGTAGTAACTAATTCCTCCATTTTTGAGCTACAAAACATTCAGCCAGTAAGCTGATATCATAAACCATTTTTTGGCTTTGCTTCAAGGAAAGTTTCATCACACAATTATAGGAGATTCATAAACCTAGATAATGTTATTCTGCAGCATTCCTGGAAGTGAAAATAACTTCTAAACTCAACTGAAAGGCTGTTAGACCAACTATCATGGAAATGGTGGTAGACTTTAAGAGAAACTCTGCCATACCACCACCTCTTACAATACCACACAACACAGTATCAACAGTAGAGACCTTCAAATTTCTAGGTTCTATCCAGTGGTAGGATTCAAATGTTTTTACTACAGGTTCTGTGGGCATGGCTTGGTGGCCGTGTCAGGGGATGGATACTGTAAAATTTCCAGTCAGAGGTGGTATTTGCTGATTCTCCAAACTATTCAAAATTTTTGCTATCAGTTCTCCAGAACTGGTTAGAACCTGTTGAATACCACTTCTGGTTCTATCATATCACAAGTTCTAAAATGGACACCTGACATCAAAAATGTCATCAAAAAAGCACAACAAAGAATATTCTTTCTGTGCCAACTCAGGAAGCTCAAACTGCCCAAGGAGCTGCTGATCCAGTTCTACAGAGGAATTATTGAGTCTGTCATCTGCACCTCTATACCTGTCTGATTTGGTTCTGCAACCCAACAAGACAGACACAGACTTCAGAGAGTAATTTGGACTGCAGAAAAAACAATTACTACCAACCTGCTTTCCATTGAGGACCTGTATACTGCAAGAGTCAAAAAGAGGGCTGGGAACATATTTGCAAACCCCTCACATCCTGGACAAAAACTGTTTCAACTCCTACCCTCAAAGTGACACTATAGTGCATTGCACACCAGAACAACTAGACACACGAACAGTTTTTTCCAAACTCCATCACTCTGCTATACAATAATTCCTTCAACACTGTCAAACTATTTACTAAGTCTGCATTACTATTAGTATTACTTATTAATCCTCCCATCCTTCCTTTCACCCATCTCCTCCCATTTATGACTGTGTGACTTTAACCTTGTTGCTTGTACCCTAACAATTTTTATTGACTGTTTTTTAGGATGATTTGATTGCTTATTGCACCCTATGACGATTATTAAGTGTTGTACCTTATGATACTTGACTCTTGATTAATGTATCTTTTCTTTTATGTACACTGAGGGCATTTGCACCAAGACAAATTCCTTGTGTGTCCAATCACACTTGGCCAATAAAGAATTTTCTCTATTCTAGATCCAAAAATCATTCCGAATATGCAGCAAATGAAGCTCTCCTCCCTATTCCCCAAGTTCTAATCATACATACTCACTCTTTCTCCCTCCCTCCCTCTCTCTCTCTCTTTATCTATGTATGCATATATATATTAAAAATTGCTCAGTGTATTTAATCTAACACAATTGCCAGGTTAGGCAGAAGATATTGTAGCTATTTTGAGCAGATGTTTTGTTTAGTCTTCCAAAATCAACACATGTTTACACTCCACTGGCCTTTTTAACAAGCTGATTGTTATCATTCTGAATTCTCCCCTGCTTAGCAACACATCTGCCCTGATGCTGAAGGATTTGAATAGTTTTATGAAATCTCTGCCAGACACTTTTTGTTGGTGGACATTATCACATTATACCAAGGTTTTCCCATTGCTTCCATTGAGTTGCTTGCTATAAGCCATTATCTCCTCTTTCACATCATAGCAATGGTGTCATGCTCTAAAATATCATTTACTAAGATCTAAAGCCCATGTCACACTGCCCAACGGATGCAAAACGGACACAACGGACGAGAAAAATGTTCCATCCGTTGTTATCCGCTCTCAAAAGGGGCAAAAATTTGCATAACTGGAGCGGATAACACAGACGCGGGGAGGACGCAGGGCGGATGCAAAGTGGATGCGGAACGGAAGCCCAGCGGATGGAAGTGGATGGGAGTGGGTGGGACATCCGCAGGGCTTCCGGGGGGCCTCAGCGAAGCGGACGCAGAACGGATACAGCGGATGCAGAGCGGAAGCCTAGCAGATGCACAGCAGAAACCTAACGGATGCCTGGCGTTCACTGCGCATGCGGGGAGGATGCATTGGTCAGCCCCGTGGATATAACGGAAGCAGCTCGGAAGCAGGTCGCCATTCAGAGGAAAGACCTGCTGCCAGACACATCGGCTGCCTTGCCTGCCCTGCCTGCATGTCTGCCTGCCAGCCTTGCTGCCAGGCTTGCTACCAGGCTTGCTGCAAGCCTTGCTGCCAGCCTCCCTGCCAGCCTTGCTGCCAGCCTCCCTGCAAGCCTTCCTGAAAGCCGGTCTGCCTGCCAGCCTTGCTGCCTGCCTTCCTGCCAGCCTTGGTTCATGTCTGCCTGCCAGCCTTGGTGCCTACCTACCTGCCAGCCTGCCTGACAGCCTTCCTGCCAGCCTTTCTGCCAGCCTTGGTTCCTGCCAGCCTCCCTGCCAGCCAGCAACCCCACAACCATGCGGAAGCACAGCAAGCCTCAGCCATCTGCTGCCAGCCCTGGCAAGAGGGACAGGGCTACTATCCCGCCCCCTGGCCCTCACTCTGGTTCTGCTGGAGCTTCTACAGCACGGGCTCACTCTTCTGGGGCTGGCGCTTCTGCTGCTTCTGCTTCTGGAGGAGGAGCTGATGACAAGCACTCCAGCACCAGCCATCTCCACAGCACCTGGACCCTTCACCCCTGAGACTGAGGGACCAAGAGGAGTGCCAGAGACTCTTTTTTGTCTTATAGCTTGTTGTTAGTAAAGTCTATTTTTGATTCACACACTTGCTTCATTTCTTTTTTTTAATAAAGTCTTGGTGTTAACTTTTAGAAATGGCTTAAGCCTTTGCATGCTTGTGGGATGGGTTAAGATAGCTTTAGATAGGCAGGGATACCTTTGGGATGGGTAATAGCTGTGGGATAGATAAACCTCCAGTGCAAGCATAGTGGGACTGTATGGTCCAGCCTCCCAGGTGCCACACCTACGGCCCTTTATTATCAATAATAATGTAATAATTATCCACACATGTCAACATAAACACAACTCTTTATTAAATGCCCTGTTCATTGTAGGCCAACCAAACATACATGGCCCAAAGCATCCATTAAGCATCTACCATCCTGTCTTGCCACTCCACCGCTCCAGCTGGGGAGTTGCACCATTGTCTCAGGAGGTTGTGCTGCTTCTTCACTTCATTTGAGGCTCTGTTGGGGCCTAGCACATCCTCAGTGTCGATCAGGTTTCGCCCTTGCCTCCATTCCCCAGACTCCATGACCCCATTGGCTTGTTGGAGGTCCATGAGCCTGTTCTGCAAGACTGGGTAGCAGGTGTGCATGAGATTGTGCAGGATGCAGCAAGCTTCCATGATCCTCCTCATGGTCTCTGGGCGATGCTGCATGTTGGCCAGGATGCCAAAGGCATTCTCCACCACCCGCCTTGCCCTGGACAGCCTGTAGTTGAAGATCCTCTCTTCACGGGTGAGGAGTCTGGAGGTGTAGGGCTTCATGAGGTAGGTTGTGAGGGAGAAGTCGTCATCCCCCACAATGAAGTAGGGCACATCTTGTGTGTCATTGGGCAGGGATTCTGGATCTGGGAAGCCCACGATGAGGTTGTGTTCCAGCCCCTCCTTGAGGTGACTGGCGTTGTATACCTGGGCATCTGAAGATGAGCCGTTGCCTGAAGCATCGATGTACATGAACTTGTAGTCAGCATCGACCATGGCAAAGAGGATGATGCTGAAGAAGCCCTTGGAGTTGAAATAAGTGGACCCTGAGTTGGGTGGAGATTTGCAGGCTACGTGCTTGCCATCTATGGCTCCAACGGTGTGGGGGAAGTTCCACTTCTGATACCACTGCTCTGCAACTTTCTTCCATCCTTCTTCGGTGGAGGGGTACTGGAGGAGCTCCTCCTTGTATTCTTCGATGATGGCCTGCACCACTTCTCTGACCACAATGCTGATGGTGTTGGATGGCACCTTCCAGCCATTCTGCAGAGTGAGTGCCACCTTGAGCCCAGGTTCCAGGCTTGGCCGGAAGCTAGTGTTTGCCTTGGTCAACCTGGGTGTCAGGCGCTGCACAACTTCATCAAACATGGCTGGCGGCATCCTCATGAAGTTCTGGAACGCCCGAGTGTCTTCGCTCCTGAGCTCCACCATCAGCTTGTTGTACAGTCCGTCCTCCGCTCTACTGGCGAACCATCTTCGGACCCAGACTCTTTTTGGGTGGCTCCTTTTCTTCTCGCAGTAGTGTTCACAGAGCCTGCAGATGGCTTCGCACTGTTGCAGAACGATGGTGGCTGCCGAAAGGACTTTGTTACAATCCACGGTGGACATGACTGGATGCTGTGGAAGAGGAAGAGGCAGATGAAGGCTGCAGAGATCTGTACCACTGGGCTGCTGTTCTGAAAGTGCGATGCAGGCGAGTTGCTCTCCCTTTTTATAGGCAGTATAGGTTTTCCGCTAGGCATCCTCTAGGCATCCTGTAGGCATCCTCTAGACATCCTTAATATCCGAGATAGGTCCCCTCTGCGAACGTTTTTTCTGTTTTAAATGCTTTGTTTCCATTCTGCATCCGCTAGGCATCCGTTCTGCATCCGTTCTGCGTCCGTTCCGCTTCCTCCCTGCGTCCAGGCAGATGCGCGTTGCGCGGATGCATCGCGGATGCCTAGCGGATATCGCGGATACGTAGCTGATGCGTAGCGGATGCAGAACGGACGAACTGGATACATTTTCTGCGCAAAAGTTTTAGGCAGCCCAAAACTTTTGGAGCGGATGAATCGTCCATAAACGGATGCTGGACAGATAGAGAGGAAGCAAAACGGAGGCAGTGAGTACAGAATGGATACATCGCATTAACCAATGGATGGCAAGGTTTTTTGTCCGTTTTTCATCCTCTTTTCATCCTCTTTGCCATTGGTTCAGTGTGACATGGGCTTAAGTTTCTTGATTCTTTATTTTTTTTGGGGGGAAAGGTCTTACATGATTCTAATGCTTATGAAGACAGTGCTTTTGAAAATATTGCATTAGAAATACTGATGGTTTCATTAAAGTGTACAGGTTATACAGAAATTTTGATTTTTATAGAAGCCAAACTGTCCTTCACAGGTAAAAAGTAAGTATAGATTTACCTTTTAAGGTCCATTGGTAGCAATTGCTATGTTTTTTATTCCTGCTTACAAACAGCAGGTATTGCTTTGTCTTGCAAGAGTTAAATAGTTCTGCTTCCATTTCATCAACTCCTGAAGTTGGTGAATATTGTTCTTAACAATATTTTCAAGGTCCTGTGATCAGATCATGTATCAGCAGTTAGGAAATCCTTTTTGTTCAGTTTCTCCACTTGTTTGCATCATTACTTCTTCTTTTTCCAACAAATGTTTGCCTTCTTTGACTATATCATACTCATTCCTGTAATTATCCTTAAGAAATCTCTTTTCCTTCCCATTCACTTACTGTCTTCTGTTTCTCTGCATTGCTTATTTAGATACATTTTTTTTGTCTTTTTGTCAAAGAGGGACAAAGCGAAGAAATGTATGACTTATTAGATTCAACATCATGTCTTTCCTTGCTCTTTTTCAGTACTAAGCATTCAGGTTGGGGCAAATTTTCCACCTTTCTTCAGCTATTTTCAATATGTCAGCAGTCAGTCATTGGTTATCCTTTTGCTTTTTGCATTTCAAAATTACTTCAACTGTAATCATGCCATGAATATTAGTCCAGAGCAGTTGTTTTTATATATGTATTATTTGTTTCACACTTCTGTATTGGCCTGTTAGTTTATTAGCATAGCATAGTATGAGCAGAGGTAGTATTCAGCAGGTTCTGACCAGTTCTGGAAAACTAGTAGCAGAAATTTTGAGTAGTTCGGAGAACCAGTGGTAATCTTCCCTCAGGAGTGGGGAGGAAATTGAAATTTTACAGTCCTTCCCCTGGAGTGGGACGGGAATGGAGAATTTATAGTATCCTTCCCCTGCAATGCCCATCAAACTACACCCACAGAACCGGTAGTAAAAAAATTTGAATTCTACCACTGAGTATGAGTATAGTATAATACAGCATAGAGTACATATTTACCTACATGATAGCAAACCATAGCACAATTTTCTATAACTATATTGGAACACAACAGTATGAACAGATAAAGACCACAGATATGTAACATAGGTGTAGAGCATCATCAGCTAGTTGGAGATGCTACTGTCACGACTAATTATGACACTTTAATAGTCCCCTGTCACTTTGAAGATCTCTTATTTGAATAAGAGACCAAAGACCCCCTCAAAACCAATACATCCATACTCTGGAACTTATATCTTTAATATCGAACCACAAGGCTATTAAGATAATAGGTTGGATTGTAAAATCTTTCCCTGAGGAGCATTTATCTCATTGTGTGGTTGACAGAGTCATACTGTATTACAGTCTGGTCTTTGTGTTGCCAACAGCCAACCTCCTTTCAAATTAGGATGTTCATTACCATTAAACAAATACATTTTGTGCAGCTTTATTATTTTTCCTGGTATTTCTAAGTTGAGAGGAAAATTAATTTGGGGAGGAAGGAAAGGACAGCTTATCTGGCCAATAAAATATTTGTGCAGGATATTAAAAGACAGAGGAAAAAAATCCTTTACAAGTATAAAAAAAATGCCATTTGCTAAAGAAAATCTAAGGTACAATCCCCAGTATCATCTCTATTGAATCAAGGACATATTTAGTTCATAGCATGTTTTCTGTCTGCATTTCATATTCACAATGAATATGAATAGGATACTTCAAGTTTACATTTCAAGAAAATAGGTGAACTGTTTAGCTGACACTATCTTTTTTAAAATGCTATCTACAAATACTAGCCTGCAGAAGTGTTTTTTCCCTGAGACAGAGAAAAAAATATAAGGCTGCCCAGTTTTCAATGAATGAGTGACAAATGCTTGTTTTTTCTCTTCCTTGGCTTTTTAAAAAAGCCTTTATAGCTAGGTAGGTTTGCACAGAAGGGAGATGTAAGGAAAGATCAGATTCGAGTGTTGTATTTTTTTCTAATGATCAAACAAAAGATATTAGAGGAGTGTTTCTGCTGCCTGGTTCATGGAAATTGCTTGAACTCATTCCTGTCAATCTGCAAGAGTTGTGTTGGAAAGAAAAAAATCACTTTCTCCAATCGGGAAGGTGAAGTCGGCAGGATGGATGAAATGAGAAGATGGGAAAGCAAGTTGCTTTGAGGGGAGGTTTTTTTATTTCAGAAGCCAGAAACTGCAATGACAATAGCACTGGATTCTGGGTCAGCCAGCAACCTGGTTGGATGACTGTATGGACTTTTATATTATTTTGAGGCTGTGTGGTTGAGATTTCTCAGCTTGTTGGGCAATAATTTCAAGTGTGTGTCTTTGGTTATTTTAATTGTGGTGACTTGGTTTATATTATGGCTGAGAGTCTTACCCTGTCCTTGAGGTCAGTTGGGGGAATGCAGATTTTAATGTCTTTTGTCTCCCTACTTTTAAATCTGATGGTTTCCAGCAGTAGTGGGATTCAAAAAATTGTACTCCTGGTTCTGTGGGCATGGCTGGATGAGTGTGGCAGTGGAAGGATACTGTAAAATCTCCAGACAGAGGTGGTATTTGCTGGTTCTCCAAACTACTCCAAACTTCTGCTACCAGTTCTCCAGAACTGAGTGGAACCTACTGAATATCACCTCTGTTTCCAGCCTTCTGTGGAAGCTATATCTGAAGGTGTTTTTGTTTATGAATGGAGCAGTTTGTGAAACTAAATATCCATTAACAGGGGCCAGCCGCTTGAGTGGTTTTACTTCAGGGAAGTTTTTTTTCTTCCGGGGAGAGGGACATTACTTTGCTAATATGGGGACTTTCTTATTTTAAAAGGTGTGTGTGTGTGTGATTCTCTCTACAGTTACAGAACAGTGGCAAAAATAAATGAGTAACAACAGTGAAGTCCCAAGTGTGCTTATTCAATCATAATAACAATAATGCAATACATGTCAGTCTGACCTGTCAAACTTCAGGCTTTATTACATGCACAGATGTAGATGCTGTGGTTTATAGCTCTTCCAGCACTCAAGCTCTCCTTTTCCACATGAGCATGACTTTTAGTCTCCATATAATACAATCACTGTTAGGTGTAATTTCATTACTGTATACTGCTGACAAAATTTCATACATTTCCATTTTTGCTCGGTATTTAAGCCATTCTGGGTTACTGTGCAGTGTTGGGTCTCTCCTAATTTCTCTTTGAAACATCTCTAAAATGATGGAAAGACTCTCAAAGATGGTGAAAGAAAATACATCAAAGGAATCTACCTAAAATGTGGCTTTTTCCAGACTGCTTCCTTTGTAGAGGTAAAACAATCCATCTGAATTTGCCCAATTATGTCTCTTTTTGAAATCTCTTTTGTATCTGTGCCTTCCAAGGAAGGCAGCCATTTCTATGAAAGACACATAGCTCAATACCTCCAACATCTCTAGCCCTCTGAGGTAGACCAGACTAGGAAATCAATGCCATGGAGACTAGTACTCCTCCCCCCGACCCTTAAAATTACACTAACAGAATCTCACAATTTTTACATGCTTCCTCCCAATTTTTACATGCTTCCTCCCAATTTTTACATGCTCTCTCCCTCCCTTTAGCTTCCTATGAACTAGAGAGGGGCATGTCAGAATAAAGGAGTTGCAAAGGACCTTGGAGGTATTCTAGTCCAACCCCCAGCTCAAGCCCGAAACTCTATACCATTTCAGACAAATGGTTATCCAATCTGTTCTTAAAAACTTCCAGTGTTGGAGCATCTACAATTTCTGGGGCAAGTCATTTCACTGATTTGTTGTTCTGTCAAGAGATTTCTCCTTAGTTCTAGGTTGGTTCTCTCCTTGATTAGTTTCCATCCATCCATCCATTCCATTTCATGTCTTAAACACTTACCCCCCATTTCATTCCTGTGCTAGACTCATTCCTCTTTTATCTGGCCATTATCTTGGTAATGGATCTTCCTTTTCTCCCTGAAGGCCATTTTCTTTTCTCTCTACATCAGGTGTTGCCAACCTTTTGGACCTCAGTTTGGATCCCAAACTGATAATTTTAAATCCCAGGGACCACTAATATGAATTTTGACTCACAGTGGCTTGCTGACGTTGGAGAGAGAGAGAGAGATCTGATCTAACCTTTCTCTCCCTCACTCTCTCTCTCTCACACACACACACACCCAAACACATAGAGGAAGGGGTGGGATTCAAATTTCTAAACAACTGGTTCTGTGGGCGTGGCCTACTTTGTGGGTGTGGCTTGGTGGTCATGGCTGGGCATAGCTTGTATGTAAATATTATAAATATTTATATAAATATTGACTTTTTTAATAAAAAAGAGCAACTTTTACCCAAAATCAGGCAAAGCAGTCAGGCAGATTGAGTTGCTCACAGAATCACAGATTCATTCAGAGATCTATCTTTCTGCCATTGGCTATCTGAGTGTGCAACTGAATAATATATCTTTTAGTCCTAAGGGAGATTTGACTCTGCTTAAAAGCAGAGCTGAAGATTAAAGATTAACTAGAAAGCAAAAAACCCAGCGATTTCCTGCTTTCTAGTTAATCTAAATCTGCCAGCACAGCAGAACAGCTGATGATTGAAAAAGGAAAATAGCAACTTAGCAGGCAAGTCTGCCAGGTATGGAGTGAGTGGGTGAGGAGGGTTCCCATAGGCCATGTGGGCTGGCGCAGCCTTGTGTTCCTGCGCAGCCTGGATTAATTACTTTGGGGGGTGCTCTGCGGATGACATTTCTCTGCAGACCACCAAAATTTTCTCACGGACCACCAGTTGGTGACCAATGTTCTACATCACCAATTATTGAACAGCTGATCAGCACACCAGCTTTTCCTTTATGGCCTGTGATTGTTTTTAATATATCAATCTGGGCTTTTTTCCTTTTATGCACAGGCCTGATGCATGGTGTGTGCCATTGCACTTCTATAGCAATGGCATAGTTATTTTAGCAAATTGCTAGCTTTTTCTTTGTGACAGGATTTTTGAACAGTTTA
Organism: Laticauda colubrina; assembly: GCA_015471245.1. NCBI lineage: Eukaryota > Metazoa > Chordata > Lepidosauria > Squamata > Elapidae > Laticauda > Laticauda colubrina. The sequence continues at coordinate 23,323,613 of BLBF01000032.1, forward strand.
TTGCAGCTTCTGCAGATTTTTTTCCCGTTAAATCTGCATTGAGCTGAAATGTGTGGACCTCTGCACAATGATAGCACAGTTCATTTTGACTTATTATTCTCTGTTTATATGTTACTGCAGGCTTATTCAGATTTGCTTTCACTCTTGAGAGCAGATCTATAGTATTTCCAGCAGCAGTTTCTATGGAGCGAGCGTTTTCAAAAGTTCTGATAAATGTTAAATCTGTCCATGTTAAGAGACTGAAGAGAAAAATGTTTTCTTTCAGAAGTCAATAGAATAGCCAATTTCTCAGTGCATTCTTTTGTAATGTTCAGAGAGCTTTTTAAGTTTAGCTACTTATGTCACTGCAGCCTCTTTCTAGCTTCAATTATGGAGCCTAAAATATTCTGTAATCATTTTGATGCCAAATAGAGCTGCATTATTTTTATAGTTCTGAAAAGCTGAATTGTGAAGGAGCTGGAGGTGAGGATCAAATAAGCTTCTCAATACATCATATACATTGCCTGTCATAACAATCAACATTTTTTTTCAGAAATTATCTTATTTGCCTTAACAAATAGTTCAGCTTTTAGACAAACCAGCTCCAGTAAGTCTGCAAAAACTACAATATATGTAGACCAGTGTTGGTATTCAGGTGAATACCAGATCAGGTTCACACCAGATCAGGTGAACCAGTAGCAAGGATTTGGCATGGGTCGCTGTAAGTTCTGGCTGGCCACACCCCCTGACCCAGTCACCCAGTTACCACTGGTTTGCTTGCCTCACCCACCTGATGCTCTCTCACCCTGACCGCTTGATGCTCGCCCCTTAAGGTATTTCTTTCTTTCTTTTCCCTCCCAACAATCAGCTGTTTATATGATCAGCTATGCCAGGATTCCCCTTGCTGAGGCCAAGGAAGGAAAAAAATGGAGGGAGGAGCTCAGCCCCACTCCATTTTTTTTCTTCCTGAGCCCCAGAGGAGCCTTCTGGGAGCAAAACCGCCCACCTAGAGGCTTTTCTGAGGCCCAAAAGGGGTGGCTGCAAAAAAGCAAAAAAAAAAGCCACGTCCACCCAGTCACATGGCCACGCCCACCTAGCCACACTCACCAAGCCATGCCCACAGAACCAGTAGTAAACAATTTTGAATCCCACCACTGATGCAGACAACCCAAAATAGTTGAGTAACAGTACAAAACCAAAGATATATTTAATTAGACAATAACAAAGTCCAAAACACTACAATCATGAAGTGTTCTACTTCTCAGTTAAGTTTTAAATTAATCAGAATAGAGCTGGAAAGGATCTTGAAAGTCTTCTAGTCCAGCCCCCTACTCAAGCAGGAAACAGCTTTTAAAAAAAAAAAAAACTCCAGTGATGAAGTCTGAAGGCAAGCTGTTTCACTGGTTAAGTGTCCTCACTGTTCCGAAGTTTCTCCTTAACTCCAGGTTTTTGTCTCTCCTTGATTAATTTCCACCCATTATTTCTTATCTTGCCTTCTGGTGCTTTGGAAAATAAGTTGTCCCACTCTTTATGGCAGCTTCTGAAATATTGGAATACTGCTATCATGTCACCTGTAGTCCGTCTTTTCTCTACACTTGCCATATCCAATTCCTGCAGTTGTTCTTGTCGCCAGGCCCTTAATCATCTTAGTTGCTCTTCTTTGCACTTTTTCCAAAGTCTCAACATCTTTTTTTGTAATGTGGTGACCAAAACTGGATGCATTGTTCCAGATGTGGCCTTACTAAGACTTTATAAAGTGGTACTAATACGTTATGTGATCTTCTATGCCTCTATTTATACAACCAAGGCTTGTATTAGCTTTTTTTGGCTGCTGCCATACACTGCTGACTCATGTTTAAGTAATCATCCATTAAGACTCCAAAGTCCATCTCACAGTTACTGTTTTTGATCCAGGTTTCACCTAATCTGTACTTGTACCTTTGGTTTTTCCTGCCTAGGTGTAAAACTATTATTTTTTCCACATTAAATTTCATGTTGTTGGATGAAATTTTTCTCATTGATGAAATTGTGGGGCCATTGTTCAAGTCTGTCAAGATCTGTTTGGATCCTGAGCTTGTCTTCTGATGTGTTGGCTATTTCTGCCAGTTTAGTGTCATCTGCAAATTTGATGATTTCCCTTCTATTCCTTCATCTAAGTCATTTATGAAGATATTGAAAGTATTGGGCCTAAGACAGAGCCTTGTGGCGCCCTACTGCTTACTTCTCTCCATGTAGATGTTGTATCATTAAGAACTACTCATTGATTACAGTTTGTCAGCCAGTTACAAACCTATCTGGTGGTGATGTTGTCTATCCCACATTTTTCTACTTTGCCAAGTAGTAGGTTGTGGTCTACTTTGTCAAATGCCTTGCTGAAGTCTAAGTATACAATGAGGAAGTCTTCTATTTCTCAGTTACATTTTCCAATATATACAATTGTATGGGATGCCTAATGTGTTTTAAAAGCTAAAGTTATTATCTGGACACATTGAGACAGAAAATTAAGGGAAATGTTTGTTTGATTTTTCCAACACAGTTGATCACTCTAATACTAACTGTTCTGTGTTCTTTTGAAATAAAATGCCAGAAGCAATATCTGCAAGAAAAAGTTGTCTCCAAGCAGAAACTAACTATACTAGGGAAATATACATCCATCTCAGGATCTGAAAAATTTTGCAAACTTTAAAATATTTTACTGTGTCTTTCTTTAGTAAGTCAATAAATAAATTGATACTTTCATAATATTAATTGAATATTGTTTTTAAATCAAGAGCAACTTCCTATTGTTTACGGGAAGTTTATCGCCTTATCTGTTCCCTCACAGCCAACTCAAAACAGAAGTTTAATTCCAGGCATCAGAATTCTGATTCACCATATTTCCCAGTAAATCAATTAACAGTTATTTTGCCATCTAAAATAGAAAAAGACCTGAAACCTTTAAAGTAGATGCAAACTTAGCCAGAATTTTATCTCTAGAGTAAGGCTTGCATTTCTCAGTTTAAAGCTTATCGATTGTAATCTATCACTGTGAAATTTAAACAATGTGGAAGATTGAGTGAAAAAAGATGCCATATTTAAATTATGCATTTGGAGAACGAAACTAAAAATACCAGGAACTACAAGATGAATTTATCAGTCCAGGACCAAATAAAGACTGATTGCTCCCTTGTAGGGATGATTTGCAGGGGCAAACATATGCCATGTTTTAATGTGAGTAGATTATGGACTAGAAAAAATAATTATGTTTTGGAAATTCAAAAAAGGGAAGTAAGGATAAAACAATGGATAATGTGAGAGAGCAAGATTAAAGAGATTTCCAGAAGATCATTGGAACAGCTTTGAGTCAAAGGACAGGCCAATATGGCAATGATTTGCCCACTAATCCCCAGGAATTAAATCTGACTCAGTGAACCTAACTAATGATGACTTAGTTGCAAAGCCAATATGAAGCTTTGGACCTGAGCTTAAGAATTGCATTGCATTGTTATCATTCTGTCTCTGTGCTGCTCTCGGTGTCCTATACTCCAATTACACTGTTAATTTAGAGCTATACTCAGTATAAAATCTCTGATGCTTAGCACTCAGAGATGAATAAAATGCAACTGTACATTGTCCTAGTTATGAAGCAACAGTGCCACCTTAAGGTATTTTACTCCTCAAACAACTTCTTATCACCATAAACATTAGGTGAATTAGATAGTATAGCTTTGGAAGCCTGGTTGATTGAGTCAATAGATAGCACAAGTAGATGCATTTTTTTTCCCTATTCTGAAAATTTTGGGACTTCCTCAGTAGATAAAGAAGTATGGTATACAAGTCCATTCTTTCCAAGGAGTGGACCTACCCCAAAGTAGCAGATAACTGTAAACAATGCTTTATTATGTCACACATGTTCCCCAACAATATCCTGTTGCTTTGGGTTAACTCCTTTCTTCCAGACCCTGCAATTCGATGTAGATACTTAAATACATCATTAATACTCACTTGTTAAAACAAACCAAAGATTCAAAGTTTGTAAAGTGGCATACAATGTTTGCCTCCTTCCAAAATTTCTTCAGTTAGTTGGGGTGAGATGTTGCCTCAGTGTGGTTGCTCCTTTTCTCTGATTGCTGCCAAAATCCAAGCCAAGATCCAAGCTCTGCTCTTTAGCAGTCTTGTTTTGGAGGACTCCAGCTGAGCCTCCAAGCCAAGCTCCAGACAAGAATCCCATCAGGATATCCTGCTTATCATAGCTTGTGATCCTGTCATTTATCTGACAGTTCTCTGGCCTGCCTCTAATAGCTTCCTAGTCTGCTCACCATCTGCATTTCTTCTTTTCTCTTACATATACCCCCACACATATACACACTGTCTTGGTGTTTGCTTTTATAGGTGAAGGGCTTAAGTAGGTGAGGCTGCCTCTGGACATCACATTCCTGGAAGGGCAGGGTATATTTTTATTAACCAGGAAGCTAGAATGCTAGCATGGATGCTTGTGAGTGAACTGTGAGGAAGAGAATGAACTAATAAATGAAAAAGCTTATCTCTCATGTTTGAGAGACTGCAAACATTTTGGATCCTTTGAAAAAAAGCATGAATTTCATCTAAGGAAAGTGGAGGTTGGAAGCATTTTTGCCCAGATGCAGCTGCCTTTCCTGAAAGCAGACAGAAATCCCAGCTTCACTTCTTCACAAAGAGATATAGCTTTGGACCAGTGGTGGGATTCAAAAGTTTTTACTACCAGTTCTGTGGGTGTGGTTTGTTGGGCGTGGCAGGGGAAGGATACTGTAAAATCTCCAGTCAGAGGTGGTATTTGCTGGTTCTCTGAACTACTCAAAATTTCCGCTACCAGTTCTCCAGGACTGGTCAAAACCTGCTGAATACGACCTCTGCTTTGGAAGATAGATCAAAATAACAACTGAATATCACATGGAAAATAGGGAGGAAACTAAAAAAAAGGAGAGCTGTAAATATTCTAATTCCCCTAAAGAAATTAAAAAGCTACCACCTCAAAAATGTGTATTCTATAATACTTAGCTGTTTAGGAGATGTTGCACCAGAGGTTAACTTGGAAATTGGAGGCCATCACAAGTTTAACTTTCAATTAATGTGATCCCATTACCTAAAGCTAGAGATAATAGGACCAAAAGCAGTTCCCAAGATGTTAAGAAAATTAATGCATGTGTTTATGGAGATTCTCAGTCATCCAGTTCATGGTTGTCCCAAAGGTGCTTTTTCAAGAGGCAACTGGACTTTCTTGTTTTTCTCTGAAGAGGTTTCACTTCTCATCCAAGTAGCTTCTTGGATGAGAAGCAAAAAGCCCACAAAGAAAAACAAGAAAATCTAGTTGCCTCTTTAAAAAAGCACCTTTGGGACAATTTCTGCATATGTTTTGTATATATGAAAAAGAAAGGCAAAGTATTTATCTGTGTTTGGTGAATATATATTTAACATTACTTTCTATAGCTACAAGTTGGATTGGGTTGGAATGTTTTTATCTGCAGGTTTATCTTATGAAATAAACCCAGTCTCCATTATTGCCATCCAATCAATATTTCTATCTGACACCTCCACTGAAACCATAAATGAGATGGCTAGCATTGCCTTTATAGCATGGTGAAGTATCTCAGTATCTCAACATGACAAATTATGATTGACTTGATCTCAAAGTATTTAACTTAGCTTAAGTTAAACAAAATCTTGCCAAGATACATCAATAATCTCCTGCTGTTAACTCCTTGTCTACATTGCATAAATCCCAGATGATCAGAATATATTAAATTTGCTAATACCCTTCAGAATTTGTCAGCAAGAATATCACATAATTTTACCATGAATACTCACTGATTTATACTCTCTTACTTTAGTGTAATTAGTGAGAATTACAGTGATATAAGAGAAGCAGATAAGAATACCAGATTCAAACACAAATTAAACTGAAAATATTTAGGAAACAATATATCTGTTGGCGCTTCATTCCGTTTTACAGGAAAATTATCAAGCTGACATTTTACCACTTTTCACACTGAACAATATGTTTAATTTCTCTAATCCAAATAGCTCAGAAAATAAATTGTTTTGCTGATTATCCAGCACAGAAAATTCAACAACAAACAAACAATTGATTCCCTTTCCATAATTCATTTCCCATCATATTGCTATGCTGTCTCGATGTTATATTGGCTTTCAGTAAACTCCTTCAAATTGTAAATGCATGTCTTCAGGTATTGCTACATCTATATTATGATCATCCTGAACCATTGAGATAAAATTCCAGGCTTTTACTTCTTTCATCAATATGACAAAACTTTATTTGGTTGTTCTGCAGTAGATGTGCTAATGCAAAGCCTGCCTTAGCAGAAAGCAATTTATTTAACTTATTTTCCAATTTGCAATTCCTTGAAAAAATATGGAGGAAATTAGAATAACATAGAGACAGTAGAAGCTTAACCTCCCTACATTATTTTCCTTCTTATAATTCCTTTCTCTTTTTTTCTTATGTGCTTCATAGAAAATCATTTGTCCTCCCTTATATGCCTTGCATGTTTCTTTCTCACTACTGTAGGAGATAAGGATTTGTCATTCATATTAAAGTGAGTACAGAAGTTTTGAAAGTTTTTATTTATTTATTTGATTTGTCAATTGCTTACAAGATAATAGGTATAAGTATGAACATGAGTAAGAATACAGGAAATAGGTACAAATAAATGGGGACAATTGGACAGGGACAGGAGGCACAATGGTGCACTTATGCTCGCCCCTTCATCTAATTGTAAAATACTGGCTTCTACATTCACTGTTCTAGTTGTAGTTAACCAGTGGTGTGTTTCAAATAATTCCACCACCAGTCTGTCAAAAATGTGAGCGTGCATGCCAGGGGGGGGCGCTTCCACACATGCGTGCGCACATGGCTTTGTCAGTTCTCCAAACTGCACAGAATCATTACTACTGGTTCAATAGAAAGGGTCTGAACCAACTGAATACCACCTTTGTAATTAACTGATGCTGCAATGCCTCTGACAAATCTTTCTTCCCTTTAAACTCAACAGCCATATCACTATTTGTTTAAAATAAGATATTAAACTACCATCTTGTTCCATAGTAAACAAAGATGACATCATTGCCCCTGAAAGACAACTCAAAGCATCTTCCCAGTGTTGAGTTTCCCTAACTTGAAGGCATCAAAATAATATTATAAACCATTTTGGAATTAGATCATGAAAATAAAGACTAATCATCTGTTTATCTGTTCTAAATGAAAGACGTGCACTGGTTTCTAAATGAAAGCAAGGAAAGCAACAAGAACTGGGATTATGGAAACATCTTTATGAAATTGCTTTTGCTGAAATGCTTTAATATTTTTATGGCATTTCATCAATTGCCATCATTGATGAGTCACGACAAGGACTCTTTTCTCACATTAGATCCCAGATCAGCTGCAATTAGGGATAATAGCTGAGCTATCTTTTTTTTTTCATCTCCCTGATACACTGTGCTATTCATATGTTACACAAAGAAGGCAGAAAAAATAGATTCGGTATTTTTCTTCAATATTCTAAAGTAATTAGGTGTTAAATATTCCTAGATTAAAATTGGTTATATCTTCAGAACATGCACACAGTTAATAACATCATCAGTAATTGCAGTGATTTATTCCAGCATTAGAGTTTTCAAGCTTGAGCCAAATTATATTGAAATATAAATAGGTGCCTTTTCTTCTCATCTTCATCCCTTAAATATATAAACAGTGTATTATAATTAATGCCAGCTATGCACTTGCAGGGAGACAGAGGTTGATTCTCTTAATAGATGCAATGTTTTTTCATAGAATTAATTGGCTCCTAGCAGGAGATGTACACTTAATAAAGAGGTAGTAAGTTCAATGGAGACGAAACAACAAAGTCATTACAAATTTATCCAGCAATATTAAAGCCTCAAAAATTTGAATTAAAAGTCTTTAAAAACTTAAGTCAGACTCATGGAGTCATCAAAATTTGAAAGTATAGTAGAACCTCTGTTCACGAACATTTCTGACCGCAACCAAATTGGGTTCTGATCCAAAAAATCACTTTTTTTTTTTGTCAGCTGATTTCCCCTTCCGCACCAATTTTTTTTGTAAATGCCAAATTTCCAAAATTAGGCTTGGGTCATGACCAAATTGGGTTGCATCCAAACTTATGGAACAAATTATGGTCATGGCCAGAGATTCTACTGTAGAATGTCTCAGATAAATGTTCCCCATTTAGCTAAAGTAGGAGGAGGAAGGATGACAAGACTCAATATTGAGAAAATCTATCCATCTATTCATCAATCTACTATCTATCTATCTATCTATCTTTCTATCTATCTATCATCCATCAATCATCTATCTATCATCTAGCTAGCTAGCTATCATCTATCTATCAATCATCTGTCTATCATCTATCTATCTCTCATCTCTCATCTCTCATCTATCTATTTCTATAATCTATCACCTGTCTGTCCATCTGTCCATCCATCCGTCTGTCCATCCATCTATTCAATTTATATGGTATTCAAATACAGCTATTTATCTAACACCAGAATTTGACAGGCAATATTTTAAATATTTAAATTTAAAATAATGAATCATATATAAATTGGTTGAATTTCAAATATGCATAAATTTATTTTGGCTCTCATATCCACAGTAGATATTTGATTTTCCAAAACTTAAAAAGTTACCATAGGATTGAATGCTAACTCTTTTTTTTTTCTTGGTTATTAATCCATTTTGATGATGCTTTGACAGGGGGAGGGGAGGCAGAATGATGAAAGCAATATAATATGTAATGGTGTTTTGGAATGACTTTTTTATTAATTATTATTAACACAATTAATTATAATTAATTATAATTTATAATTATAATAGGACGATGCTATCCATTCAGTCTGTCAATTAAAAAAAATACTTCTTTAGACTTCCGGTTTTGAGCTTCTTCATCGACAGAGCAAAACCTTGTCCCTCCGAGACTTTGATCCATGCTCACCGCTGGAGCGCCCCGAGCCGGCTGGTTTCGGGGCTAAGCCACTCCATAGAGGTGGTGAAGAGGGGGGAGACTGCCTGCAGGGTTGTGGAGAGCGGCATCTCTCCTCCTCAGCTGGCCATTACTCCCTTTCCCGAAGGCAGTTGCAGCGACGGTCAGAAATGGCCACCACAAAGAAGAGCTCGACCAGGAAAGAATGTGCAGGAGGAAGATAAGAAGAGAAAGTTTTGGTTGACTGGGTCAAACAGCAAAAGCAACAAATAAGGTACCCTGGAATTTAAACTTAACAACATTGTTCCCAAAGAAGATCTTGAAGCTGCGAAGGAGAGAGAGAAGGGAAAGGATTAGGTTTTTTTATTCCCTTTCTTATACTAACAGCGAAGAGACTTAAGTGAGAAATTTAGAGACACTCTTCTCTTTGGCATCACTTTAATTTGTGATAAATAAAGTGTGCAATAATTGCAGGAATAGAAAGATGGTCTTCAGATCGCTGTTCAGAGGAGGGCAAAATAGTTTTTTGAATTGTCTTGTAGCTTGGCTTTATTCTGAACCGGGAGGCTGACTCTCCCATTTAAAGTTCATAAGAGGACTTTGGGCATTAGCTGTTTGACGCCGGCAATATGAAAGAAGCCACTTTCTTAGAGGAGCACAGACAGAAAAGTAGCCACTTGAACCATTTCAATAATTACAAGGTTTTGGTAAGAATCAATAGCATAAAGCTTGTGCTAATCTCCATTTGATCCAAGTTTTGGCAAGATCATAAAAATAACACTGAGACTTGTATTGGAAAGTTTAGTGTTCCAGTCTCAAGTTAATCAAAAACTCATTAGATGTTAGTTCTGGTTCTCTGTTCTTAGTTCTCTGGTTCCATCCTCAATGCAATCTAGGATCCCAAGTATATATGACTGTATGAGTTGGAGCTAGATTTGGCCAGATAAAACAGACTCATGAAAATTAATGGCATATATTTCAACCATTAAATATTGTGAACCTTTCACACTGAGATATCATGTGATTTCTGTAATTCTCATTTTTGATGTTGCAGGGACCCAGCAACTTGGTTTGTAAATAATGATTTAGGTCATAGCCAGTTGTGTGTGTGAAACCAATTGCAATTTATTCCCGGAGAATGGTTAAAAATAGCCCATACTGTAACACAATGTGAAAAGTAATTTATGTATGCTGCCTTTCTGGATTTAGCTTTCTTTGTGTGAAGTGCTTTGAAGTTCTAGAATGTAATTTTCTGTGAACCATCCTCGTTCTGGATTTTTTGCTAAGATATGAGCAAAAATACGTCTATCTAAAAGTTGCAAAGATGATATAATTTATTTCTAGTTTATTATAAATGCTGCCATAGAGGAAATCTTGTAAATATTGTTTACTGTTCTGCTGAAAAGCCTGGAGCTATAAAAATAAATCAGAGTATTATGGTATACCCTCTAAATCCAATATAGCAAGCAGAGTAAATTAATGCCATTAGAATGTACATAATTTCCAACAATAAAAACAATGATGTACAGGCACCTCCACTATGTTCTACAACATACTGTAATTAACTCAACCATAGCTTACCCAATACAGCCAAATTTCTATGACACACCAAATTATAAATTAACCACAAGGCCTAGAGTCACATAGCATGCTTGGCTGAAATGTTATTTTTTATTTAAAATGTCATGGAATCTATACAACCACCTAGAAACTTGAAATTATAACTCCATTCTAACTTTTAGAATGGAGATAAGAGAATTCTAAGCTCTTGATTGATCTGCTATTTCCCTCCATCTATTTTGCTAATAATGTCATAGAGATGTATGCAGTGTAGTAATACCAAGACATTTTCTTTGTTAATGTCACTGCAAATATTATCATGGAAGAGTTTATTGTAGTACTGTTTTTTCCCTACTAGAGTAACTATTGCCCACCAGTTTCAACTTGTAGAATTGGTACTTTAACATTATAACCTCCTTCAGTTAGGAGGAATAAATCAGAATGAAACTTTTGCTACACAACCAGTCTAGGCAGGGGTGGGATTCAAATTTTTTAACAACCAGTGCTGTGGGTGTGACTTAGTTGGTGGCCATGGCTTGGTTGTCATGTTATTGGCTGAGCATGGCCAGCTCAATATCACTAACATTGAGGCATGCATCTCCTCGCCTGGCGTCTCATGATTGTGGGGAAGCTGCAACAGTTGTAAGTGTAAAAACTGGTCATAAGTCACTTTTTTCAGTCCCATTGTAACTTTGCTTGTAACCACACAAGCAAAGTACCAGCAAAGTAGGGGGAAAAACTCCAGAGAAGTTCCTGAGACAGGAAGTCTAGTCCTGCCAAGAATGCAATAAGGGTTAATGGAGAGGCAATTTCTGTGAGCAACAACGGAATGTTTCCTTCCTGCCTTCCTTACAGGATTAGGCCAGTAACTTCTTCTAAAAACTGCTTCTCCAAACTGCTTAGAATTTAACAACCAGTTCTAGCAAATAGGTTCAAACTGGTAGAATCCCACCCCTGAGTCTAGAGAAGCTCAATTCTTCAATTTCTTGAAGTCCCTTTTAAATGCACCACTTTTGAATCTCAGTTATGCATTCTGGATACAACCCAGAAAAGGGAGTACAGTGGCTCACATGATAAGACACTGGGCTTGCACATCTCTGAGGTCAGCAGGTGAGCAATTTGATTCCCCTGAGCAAATAAACTGCACAGGGACAAGAAAGGAGCTTTACCCGAATGCCTACTGGCATTCAGGCATCCCACAGGTAAAGATAACATGGCTCAATTTTTTTTCTTTCACAGAGGCAGGCAGCCATCTTGGTGATCCCTGGCTAACACATGCCATATGTTAAATAAATAAATAAAACAACCGAGAAAAATTCATTCATTCATTTATTTTAATGGGCTCCTGCCCCTGCCAAATTTAAAATAGCATTCAACTTTATTTGCATTTAATATTTTAATATCGCATCTTGTGACTACAGGTTACTCTTATGCCTAGCAAAGGAACAGCAACCATTTTTGCTTTAAAAGTGAGGACTTGAATACTTTGCCGATGAATTTATCCAGGCACAATCATATCCTCCAATTTAATCTCAATTAATTCAATTCTGGTGGGCGGGTGGGCTTAATTAAATAAAAACACAAAACAAGTTTGAGTTGGGACAATTAGATGGAAATACGGTGTGGCTGGATATGAATGCTGATTAACCTAATAACAGACAATAATGCAGGTTTATGGAGCTAAATGGTTTATTTAATGGATGGAATGGCTTATAATGTACAATATATAAAGATCTTAACAATAAACATTTAATTAGCAACTTGTATTTTTTCCAGTATGCAGAGCAAAGCTGTTAATAAAGAGTCGTTAGCTGGAAATAATTTATGTCTCTGGAAAAAGAAATCTTTAAACTGTAGTGATGCTAACAAATAATAAATGTCTGTTTTTTTGAAATATGGGAGAATTGGAAAACTCCATTTTTCTACATATTTCAAGGACAACGAGGCACTTCTATTTTCTTCTTACAGCACACTGGAAGTCATTACAGTACAAGAAACCTTGGAGATGTCAGGAAGTCAAGGGCTCTGGAATAAAAGGTTTGCTCTTTAAATATACCTCAGAAGAAGGAGTCCGTTGGGTGGCTCCACTAAATCATTCAGTAGAGCCTCCTTATTGTGTGCTATTGCTAAAGGTTTTGCCATCTCCACCAGAGACAGACGACATATATATTCCAGCCTGCCATCCCAGTTAGTCTGAGACTATATGCCACCACTGCTGGAGATCTCTATGGAAGCCACTGATAGATGGGCTCCGTAGATGCCTTAAATTTGGGCATCTGAGAGATACCTCGGTTTGCTGAGTAATATACTTGCATCTGCATCTGGTGGACTCATCAAAGGGTAAGGGGAATATATAAGTAGTCCTTGACTTAGAACCATTCGTTTAATGACCATTTGAAATTACATCGGCACTGAAAAAAGTGATTTATGACTGTTTTTCACACTTACAACCATTGCAGCACCCCATGATCATGTGATCAAAATTTGGCTGCTTGGCAACCGGCATGTATCTAGGATAGTTGCAGTGTCCTGGGGTCATGTGACCTCCATTTGTGGCCTTCCAACAGGCTAAGTTAATAGGGAAGCCAGATTCACTTAACAACAGTTTGTCAACAAGTTAGGGGGGCTTCACAACCCTAAATTCTAGATCTGCACTCAATTTTTTTTTTTGCTTTATATAGACCACCTTCAAGAAATGAGAGGAGCTGAATGTCAACTCATAAAACTTTCCTATGCCTGTTTTAGTAGTTGCCATTAAAAAAAGGGGGGAAAATCTGGAAGAGCAGTTGAAAGTGAAAGTACATTCCAAACCTTATCTTTAAAAGATTGTAACTAAAATACCAGAGTTTTTGCCCATGAATATATTTAATTGGAGAATGTGAATGATGACACCCAGCCCGTGAATGTACTCAATTGGAGAATCTGGTTTATGAGACACCCAGGGGGGAGTGGGGAAACAGTGTAACTGGTGACTGTAAATTACATATGCCAGAGTTGGCTTCATACAGGGCAGTACCAGGATCTTGCCTCTAATGAATCCTTTGAAGTTTTTTGAAGGTTGACTTGAGAATCATGATTTAATTAGAGTGATTGCTGGAATCCTGACACTGTTACAATCTAACAACTACAACTATCCACTTAACTGGGGCAACAAAAGGTCATAAAATGGGACAAAGCTCACTTAACAACTGTCTTGCTTATTAATGGAAAATTTGGGCTCAATATACAAGTAGTCAAGGACTATCTGCATATCTGTATACAAGTAGTCAAGGACTATCTGTATATCATCAACAATGACCAAGAGTGCCAGGAACTGCAGCCCTTTGAGAACCTTCATCCTAACCCAATTATATTTTTAGTTTTTACTCTTTGATTTCATCTTCAAAAATGCTTCAGTTTACCCATCACACTATTTTTCTCATCCATAAGATATTTTCCTGTCAGAAATTGCTTAAGTGCTCAAGTCAGGAGCTTTACATAACCAAAGCAGTGTTTTATTTTCAAAAGTTAACTGTCCCATTCTCTACCTGAAAATAAGGATAAGTCTGCCTAGATTTAAACCCCATTCAGTCTATGTTTCCTTGAACCTCTTAGGTTCCTGGATGCCTCTGGACTCAGAGTTCAGGGATTTAGCTTTCCAAGTCAACAAAGGTGCTGTGCTGCTTTTGGTGCATGAATTTTATGCCATATTTATCCCCACATGCGTGCTTCCTGGAATAGAAATGGGGTGCATAAATTAAATTGAATTTATTCATAACTCTGGCTGTTGATATCTCCTACACAATTGCAATTCCTACACACCTCTGGAGAACTATTATACACCTCGCTTTCCAAAGACTCCATTAAAAGAAGGAATACACACTGGATATATTTGCAAATCATTCTTACCCATGGTTAAATAGGCTTTACACAATCTTCACATCAGAAGTTTATAAATCATTAGCTTTTCAAAAAAATAAATCAGGTTAAAATGTATTTGGCTGGTCTGTGGTCTGGTTCAGTCTGCTGAATAATCACTGACATTGTTTCAATGCACTCAAAGATATATGTATTTATAATTCCTTATTTGTATGTGCATATTTCTAAGAGATTGCAATCCCATTGAAAAAGCTAATTAGAAACCATTTGAAATTTCTTGATTTGATTAGAATTGCGTTCATTTCCACACCATAGTTTGGTGCTGTTCTTTCATGGACAGTATGTACCTCAATCCGTCATCCTAACCTGCAAGCCAAGCTAGCAGTTTGCAACACTGGAGCTCAGGGGAACATGGAGATGAGCTTCTTTTCCCATTTCATATATTAGTTTTCATTAGCAAACCCATTAGCAAATCCAGTGATAATTCTTCTAATTCTTCTAATCCAGTAATAATTCTGTCAAAAAAATATCCAGTTCATTTTCCTCCTTATGAAAGCAACATGTACTGGACTTTTGTTTTCCAAGCTCTGGCATCCAGAGTCATCTTTCTCCCACCTAGCATCTACCTAGAGACAACCTCATGTCCATAGTGGCAGCTGTTGGGAAAAGCATAGCAGCTGCAAAATAACTATGTTTTATGCGGCTTTCACTACTAAATTATATACATGAGGAGTTTTGATAGCCAGACAACTTTCTTTTGAACACCTGAAATTGTTTTTAAAAATGGAGCAACGCACACAGCATGTACCAAAAATGGAAGTGGTAGAGGGAGCAGGAGAGCAATTTAGGTTCCCTGCTTCTAAGTGAAATCTGGGAGTTTTCATAGCTCAAGGTCCAGCCTTGATTGAATGGCAGGTTTTGTAGTTTCCTATTGGTTGGTAGGAGAAGCTCCAATTGGCTCCTGGTGCTGTCCGCCTCTTCACAGCTTTCCATAGTTGCTAGGAAAGAAGATGATCCCACAGCCAATTTAAACATATTTTTGGAAAAAATGAAAAGTGCCCTTATGTTAGGAATATCAAGGAATAAAGTTTTTCAAATGCAGCCCCTCTGATAGCAACATTTTAAAGTACAATTGAAAGGCCACAATTGCTCACAAGTCTTTAGTAACCTACATGCATTTAAAACATTTACCAAAAGACATTGTTGATATTCCTTTTAATTTGAAGCAGAGAATTGTAATGTGGGAAGATTTCAGTCTTCGCCCTCAATTTCCCTTCTTTCTTCTCAATCCATGACTTTTCTGTATTGATTAACAGAGATTCAGGGGTGGGCTTTGCAGGTGGTTCACTGCAGGGATTTGGGAGAGCCCCTAGCTAAAGCCCATGTCCCACTGCACCAACGGATGCAAAGACGATGTAAAACGTTAAAAAATGTTGGAAAACGTGATGCATCCATTGTGTACTCACTGCATACATGTTTCATACACTCTATCCCTCCAGCATCTGTCCACTGAGATTTTTTCCGCCCAAGAAGTTTTGAGCTGCACAAAACGTTGTGAACGGATGAACTTTCCGCTGTGTATGATGTAAATCCGTGATATCCGAGCAACAAACGTTCTATGTCTGTTTATCATCTGTTAAACGTCTGCTGTATCCTCTCTGCATCCTCTGGGCATCCCCGCAACTCACATCCGCTGCAGCTGAAAACGGAAAGAGGGAGGAAACAAAAGGTACACGGAACGTCTACACAGCGTTAGTAGCATGGAAATAGAAAGGATGTGCAGTGAACGGTTTGCATCCTATATACATCCTCTAGGCTTCCTATGAACATCCATTTAACATCCCTGCTACATACTACCCATGTCCGTTCTTTTCCTTTCTTTTCCGTTCTGTTTATGCAAATTTTTGCCACTTTTTGGAGTGGATGACAACGGATGGAGCACCCCCGAAATTTTGCTCGTCCACTGTGTCCTTTTTGCATACGTTTTGCATCCATTGGTCAGTGGGACCTAGCCTTAAGATTCTGTACAGGTCAGAGAACCCCCAAAATCCCACTCCTGGCTGGTCCTGCCCACCCCACCCTGCCCCACCCCTCCCAGTAGTTCCCACACAGCCTGTTTTGGATGTAGGTAAGAGCAGAGTGCATGCAGAGGCTCAGAGAAGGCAAAAACCGGGCCTCCCGGAAGTTTGAGAAGGCTGGAAATGGACCCATTTCCAGCTTCCAGAGAGCCTCCAGGGCCTGAGGAGGCCATTCTTGCCCTCCCAGAGGCTCAAAGAAAGCCTCCAGAGCCCAGGGAGGGCAAAAACAACCCCTCCCCATCATGATGCAGGAGGCTAGCTAGGCCACATCCACTATGGCCACGCTTACCCAGCAACCAGGCAGAGAATGCCTTTGCTAAAAATTTTGAAGCTCACCCTTGCAGAGATGCATGGAAAATGGGGAGATGCAAGCAAAAATGGCCAAGTTCTAATATATGGAAACATGTGTCTCAACATGCTACTGTTTTGTTGAGGTTGGATAAGATAACCTTTTCCCCCCCACTCTGCTCCACTATAAAACTCTGATGGTCTTTTTCAGAAATTCACTTCAATTCTTAATTATAACATAAGAATGTTTTGTTTTTTTTTAAGCAGCATAAAAGGACGGTGATGTCCTTGTTAAGTCGCATTTACTAAAACGTCTTCTTTTGTGCAACTATCACAATATAATCACTTGTATTTTGCCTTCGGGTCACTATGGGGATTTGTTTCCAGTGTCCAGAAAATATTTTGTGTTTTTGTCAGACCTACTATTTCAAAGACAATGTAGGATGACAAAATTGTCTTTCCTAATGTGGTATCTCTAGCTTGGTTGCTCATGGACAGTTAACTCCGAAGGGAAGAATTTCAACTGATTATCAGGTGTAGTGACAGTAGTGTATATTATAAGCTAACATATTCTTGCATTTCACAAACTGGTTTGGTTCATGACCCAACCAAGGTGCTATAGTCCCTCATCAGCAAAAGAATAATCCAATGAAGGAGCTTGATCTTTAGCAGTCAGCAGTAAGCTAATTCATCCTGGATGCTTGCTAAATTGTCTTTCCACTGGTGTTATTTATAGTTTTGCAAATTGAACAGACAGTACAAGACCCAGGACAGACTGATTGCCTATCTCATTTAGTTTCATTCAGATTACTAATGAACACTGTTTCGGCAGAAGCTGCTATGCATTTGATTTCAACTACCTGAGGTGAATCTGCCAGCCCCATATCTGCAACATCATTAATTTATAGTTCCACTGAGTGCCCTTCTGTCACTGTTGCCAAGGGCATTCAATACTGAGAAGGCATCAGCAATGCAACATTGGGAAATGGGTGTGAACATTTTGGTTAGATCAATATTAGCTTCTCTTTTGTATTTTTTCTTGCATGTAGAATACATTAAACTTTGATGTGTACAACAAAATTGCAAACCTATCAACTAGATCAGGAGCTCATTTGCTATATTCTCGGGAAATGGTACATTGAGGTTTAAAGCAATAACATGTGGCATTTCCTGTCAGCAGATCTGTTAGACTTTGAATGTTGGAAATAAATTACGTAAAGGGGATTGAGATTGGCTGGTTGGTTGTCTGTCCAGAAGCAAGAATGGAACCAAATTGGTGTGGGCCAAGAATCTGACAAAATAATGAAAGCAATCCAGATCTGGGATAGAGTTATGAAGAAAAAAAATCATTTCAGTATATTCCTGTAAGGCAGGTAGGTGGCAGCATGGAATGCTATCAATTCCTCCATTCTAAGCCTCTCCTACTTTTTAGCATTTAGACTTATATACTGCTTCACAGTGCTTTATAACCCTCTCTAAGCAGTTTACAAAGGCAGCATATTGCTCACAACAATTTGGGGCCTCATTTTACCAACTTTGGAAGGATGGAAGGCTGAGTCAACCTTAAGCCGATAAAATGTGAACTGCCAAACTGCTGGTAGCTTGCAGCCAGCAGAAGTAGCCTGCAATACTGCATTCTAACCATTACACCATCATAGCATCAAATCTCATTGATCAGATATTCATTAGGTTGTAATTACTTCTTAAAACAATTTACTAGGTTCTGTTTGGTTGTGAATTGTTTGAACTCAGTTTTAATACTTACCTTCTTTGTGAGAAATCTATCTAATATTTGATAATTTCATACATTACATTTTCCTTAAATATCTAGGAAAACATGCCATATATGACATGTTATGATGTTCAACATTGGATATTTCTTAGAATTTCAAAGACCAAAACTTTCTTAGACTGTCCAGCAAAGTTTTGTGAAAGGTGGTAAATCCCACAATGGGTTTTCTATTCTGATACTGCACACCCGGAGCAGATGATAAGAGCTTATGTAAATATGCAAATTGGTCATATCTGGTATAATCTTCTTCTTAGACTTATGAATACCAAGAATTAGGAACAAATTCTTGGCTATATCAATATAGCAATCCATTAATTGCTTTTTGTTCCTTAGCAAGGTTTTTTAAAGTAACATTTTACCAGTACAAACTTTGTGTTTCTGGAAGTATTTAAAACTTAGTGCATGTTTGCAATCTGTGTAATCCAAACTTCTCACACAATGTATTATACTTGATGGGTTCTCTATGGAGGTGCTTTTATACAGCTGTAACACAATTTTATGTTGAAATTAGTACACTGAACTTCACCAAGGAGTCTGAACTAAGTTAGTTGAGCCAGAAAATGCAGCTTTAAACTTAGAATTTCTGCATGAGTAATCTCAATGCCTTTCTGAATAGAATACCTGGTATTCCATATTTTGTTCAATTGAACTTTCAGTTCAAGTCCAAATGATTTGATTTCTGAAGTTAAGATTTTGGTTAGCTAGCAGCTGCAAAGCTTTCTGTATATAATTTGGTGAAGTAACCTATGTAGAAAATGAAAGCAAAGCCTATTTTTTGAGATGCTTCCCATATGAAATATATAATGATATTTTTGTAAGAGTTGTTTGGACTTTGAAATTTGGGGCTTGAATCACAGTGAATGAAACCATGCCTAAATAAACATTACACACACATACCCTTTGTTTTTCAGGGAAATATAATATGCTATTTAGAAATCTAATGATTTATTGGCTTCTTAGAAACTGGTCCACTATATCTGGAAGAATGTGCCAACAATAAACATTAAAGCGATCAAATATTTTTTTCATCATTGTATATCCAGGTCTATACACTCTAGGGCTATAATCCAAGTCAATTAATTTTTAATTGCAAACAATGGACTGGAACAAGAGATTCTGTTCTACTATCAGATATATCCTCAATTCAAATGAAGAGTTTTATCCTAGCGTGTCACAGCAAATTTTCAATGGACATAGAAAACTACGAAGGGTGGGGTAGGAGACAACAAATCTCAAAAGGCAGCTTTTTATCCAGAGAAGATTTCTACTGAATTCAATCCAATATTTCTATACGTAGCAAGAAGTACACTTTGTTTTTAAACTACAAATGAGCTATGGTATACATCATCTTAGCATAGCTTTCAGAGAATATAAGACAAGTCTTGTCATTCAGTTTAATAAGCACTCATGTTAAAAGATAATTGCTGATCAATCTTTTTTTCCGGTAAATTAAAGATTTTAATCAACAGATCTAGCCAGTTAATTGCCAAGACCATGATATAAGCACATTCCTTTTGAAAATGGGATTTGCATTGCCAAGTTTTCTTTTACACCCTTGTAGAAGATGCAGGCTATGTTGGATTGTTGTTGTTTTATTTCCATTGAACATATTTCTTCAGAAGCAAATTGAAATAGATCCACCGCAATTGGGGAAAAAATGAATGAGACCTCAGAACTACAAGCTTATCAATCATTATTTTAAAGGCCAGGAGGCAGGAACTATATCACAGCATCAGATACAGAATCAATAAGAACATAATACAGTACTGGATAGTTATTTTTCCTTAAAAGAAAGGTTGCCGCATTTCTTCCTAGCATTTGTCTGCAAAATAAATATCAAGAACAGAGAAAATGAGTTCAGCTAAAAGTTCTTTGTACTAGAAGCGTGATAGTTTCTGGTAATTTTTCCCTCAAACTACACAGGACTTATTTTCTTTTATAAAAAAAATAGATATTCCACAGACACCTTCTTTATTGCATGAACATATCTCTAGTTGATATACTTTTAAAACCACCCCATATGTTTTATTTAGGAACATAAATTTGTCTATAAATGCATAAAAATAGCTTTAATGGCAAGTTATGAATGATGCAAAAATACATGCAGTACAATTGATATTTATCAGGGAGTAAATAGCAATTTACTCCAACAGCAATTTTGCAGAAAGGTAGTTTTAATTTAAATAATGGAACCCAAATTCCTCAAGTGTATTAAGGATAACCCAAAACAAAAAGAAATTAGAAATTCTACTGTGTTGGATAAGGAGTTTTGAAACCTTGTTATGAAAGTTATGCAATGGCAGATGAAATGGCTTTAATTGTGTGTGTGCAACAATACAATGACACACACTTCTCCTGGTTGTATGCACATATTCTTGATTGTACAGTGCCTCTGGGATGATGCTTTACATCTATGGTGCGCTATTTGAACCAGGATCTGTTACTTAGTATAAGGAGAAAAATTCTTATACTGAGTATAAGAAGATAAATTCACCTGTGAATCTATCATCAAGAGATGTTGTATTTCTTTACACTCACATACAACATGTGATTCTACAGACCATTAGAAACCTAGGCTGATTTTTTCCCCATAGTGAAAATTGGCTTATCATGCTTTTCTAAAGCTTACATTTTCCTTACATTTTATGAGATTGTCAAATGTTAAGAATTTTCTATGCAATCCAATGCAAGAGATGGTAGTAGAAAAAAACCTTCAAAACCAGAGGCAAAAAAAATTGAGAAAAAAGAAAAAAATGAACATAGTCTCACACACCCAAACACACACAAAAAATCTGAAGAGCTCAGCAGCTATGTACAGCATAGAATGAATATTTGTTCTTACAGTCATTGACCATTGCTGCAGTTGTCATTCAAGTAATTTATAGGTGCATTAATGTTTGATTTTCCTGCAAAAAGTGTTGTGGAAAATCAGACTGCTATGGTTGGGAAAATCCCAGTGAATTTGCAGTTCAATCTTGATGGTTCCAGTAATTACAAAAAAAAAACAACCCTTGGATACAAGAGTTTCTTTTTCTGTTCTTCATAAATTCATAATGCACCCTAGAAAAAAAATCTAGCTCTTCTCTGCAAGTCAATATTACAAAGAAAAAATTAACAATGGGAAGTAAAGCAAGGAGCCTCACTGATTTTCTCACTTGGCTGATATTTTTTTAAAGACAATTTGAAATGCACAAAGGAGTATTTTTAAACTGGTATTTTATAATGCAGTGGTTCAAGAGTGAGGCTATGATATTTGGGCTAAACAAACTCTAGACAATCATTATATGGTGGCTACCAAAAAAATCCCTCTAATTCTTTGCAACCATTTAGTGATTGTCTATGTTTTACAGCTGATTTGATGGTTGCCCTAGAACAGGGGTGTCAAACTCAATTTTATTGAAAGCCACATCAGGCTGAGGTTGACATTTGGAGGACTGGGGTGTGTGGCTGGCTGGGTGGACATGGCTGTGATGAGTGTGGCCAGTTTGACACATTGGGGGTGCCTATGGTGGCCCAGGAAGGGCTGGGGTGATCCATTGTCTCCAATGAATGAAGTTGAGATCAGGGCCAAACCCTTGTCCATCAGAAGAGCGTCGCTGTCCCTCTCAGGTCATGTGGAGGCCCTTCATATGACAGTGCGGGTTGCCCAGAGTCCTGGGAAGCAGTGGCAAGTGCGAAGCTCAGCCCTCGACTCCCAGAGCAGCGGGACCTCACAGTCCAGCCCTGCTTCCCTGAAGGGGCACCCAGCTTTGCTTACCTCCTCTGCTGTGCTCACTCTCCTTGGCCAGATTGTTCATGGTGTGTGTGGAAGGGCAAAGAATGTTGGTAGGAGGGAGGCCCACTCCCTCTCCTTGCAAGAAACCTGGCTTTATAACCAAAGCATCCTCAGTGATAGGATGGAGACCACCAGGAGAGGAGGGGGCAATGGGATGGTGAAAGGGCAGCAGGACTGCTGGTGGTCAAGTACTAAGGTAGGTACTCTCCCACTCATAATCTTTCCTTCCTTTCCTTTCTTTCCTTCCTCTTTCCTTCCCTCCTTTCTTCCTGCCTCCCTCCTCATTCCCATTCTTTCCTTCCTTCCTCCCTCCCTCCTCCTTCCTTCTCTACCTCCCTCATCATTCCCATCTTCCTTCCTTCCTTCTTTTCTTCCTTCCTTCCTCTTTCCCTCCCTCCACCTTCCTTCCCTGCTTCTCTCCTTCTCATTCCTATCTCCTTCCTTCCTCTGTACTCAGGAAGGGATGAGGAGAGAGAGAGAGATTGGTAGTGTTGCTGGAGGCCATGCTGCTGGATGCTGTGGCTTTCCCATGCAAGGGTTGGGCAGTCCTGGTAAAAGGGAAACACTCGTGTGCTGCGAAGCTGGGCTACCAAGTGAGCCATGGAAGTGCTGGTGGTGGGTACAGTGCTGATCTACAACTTGGTGATGGCCAACTGGGATGCTCAGCCCTACCCCCCTGGATATGTGCATAGGAGGAGGCAAGCACACAGAAGCATGCTGAGTGAAAAGGAAACAGTCAGAATTCAGTCAGGCTACAGGGCAAGATGGTCACCAGAGATGCCAGGTTTCATATGCTCACCAACTCCTTTGCATGTACCTATGGCATGATGGGGGGATGGCTCCTCTCTGGTTCCAGGGCACCATGCAAATCCTAGGCTGACCGTGTACTAGCCAGGATGGCCATCACCATGTTGTAGATCAGCGGCTGGCCGGCCCGGTCCGGTTCAAGGCACCATGGGCCAGTCTTTCGCTGTTTACAGTGCAGCCCCGTGGGCCAGACCCAACCACATCATGGGCCTAGTCCATGGGTCTTGTGTTTAACAACCCTGTCTAGAATTTCACCCATTATAGTTTTTAAATACAAGATAAATACATCCTTAGAGCAAAGACAAAGGGAATAATTGTTCAGGATGCAGAGCAATGCAAACACAGCTAGAAGTTATACAAATGAAGCAGTCACTCCATAACCTCATTTATGTGACTCTAATATTATGTCAGAATCAGCTACATTGGTGTAATTATATGTATTTCTCTTCTTCATCACCTCTTCCTATCAGACATCACAGAATATGCAGCTAGCACCAACCCTCAATTTCAGTACAAGATTATGAAAACAATAGTAGTAAAGAAGCTATGTTTATACTTTTCTCCCATATGAATGTTTCTTACTGGACAAAAATATGCAGGTACTAATGTCATTCTTAAGCCATACCATTCAAGGACCAGGATTACTTTCTTTCTAATAAGCACTGACAAGTATTTTAAATGTATGAATTTTGGTTAGATTTTTTTTCAAAATGAGAACACAAACACACACACAAAACACAGGACAGGCAGCATGATGGTATAATTTGCAGGGGTGCCAGAGAAACAAGTACAGCCACAAAACAGGTTGACTGTGTCTTCCCACAAGATAAAACTTTATTGTGTAGTTTCAGGAGAACAGGACTGCTAGTATTCACAGCTTACGATGCTGAGCACATCCTATTTCACACAACATTGCTCCACCACTCAATGACAACCTTCTGAATTGACCTTATTTAACTCAAACAGAAAAAGGATTTTTCCCAACCTGTCTTTCTTTATTATCTCTATCTTTGATAATACTTTGATTCAGTGGACTTCTAAAAACATTGTTTTCTGTGAAGAAGCCAACCTTTAAGCTGCTTTTTTTAAAAAAAAAACCCAAAACATTCTTTCAATTTTTTAGACTTTCTCAGGAGGAGGGGGAGAAGACACCTCTTGCTTTCTTGCTGAAGAGAAGCTATCTAAGGAGCTGCAAGACCTCACTGCACCCGTTCAGTGAAATTCTCTGGGAAAACTCCCCGGCATTGGTCAAATGCTTTGTGCTGAAGCCAATCAGATTCTTTCACGCCCATCAGCCATCCTTCATCCTGGCAAGAGACAGAAGAAAAAGAGAAAATGTTGGTACAACAAACACCAGGCACTATTTGTCTCCAAGTTTACTGAAACTGAATTAAATCAAGTGATAAAGTTGATGAAATTATTATCATTAATCGCAGCACTTGTGAATAACCCTTGTGTTCCTTCTCATCCTTCTGGGGTGCTTGCAAGCAGAAGTGCAGTACAGTCATATTCTTTTCCCATAGTTATTCCTGCAACTGGGATTTTAAGGCAGGCTATTCCCAACCTAGAGGCAATACTGAGTCTTCATGATGAAAATCACCATATCTTATGGCAACACGTTAATTGTGCCTTGTATGGAACATTGGTTTCTTTGGTCTGCTCCAAAGCCCTTTCCAGTAGTTTGATACTTGGTCTTAGTGTGTTGAAAACTGTAAGGGAAATTTCCTTTCCTTTTCCCTTGCCATGTATGATTTTATATGTATTTATCTTCCTCAAGTTGACTTTCCCCCAAGTTAAATAGTCCTACCTATAGAGGCTCTGACCTGCCAGTCATTGTGGATATGCCCTTATATAGGAATCCCATCTCAGAGCCAACCAGCAGCTTAGGCGGATTGAGAATGGATCCAGCAGCAAACTGGAAAAACAGTGGAGACCTTTTCTATGCATCAGTTCATCAGTGCATAAAAGAGAAGACTGAAATAGGCTGGTGACCAACCTGGCCTGCTGCAGGGCTGCTTCCTTCCATCTAGCCATAGAGTTCTGTGCCTCCAATAACATTTTTTCTTTGGTTGCTAGAGAGAAGACATCCTTCCCCAGCAGCCAATTTCCCCCACTTTTTGGCTCTAGTAGAAGTATTGTCCTCATCAAGGTATTCTGTAAGGTTGATATTCCTATCATGAAAACTCACTGCCTCTCTCCATAGTGTTCCTAGCTTTGCCTCCATAGTTTCCAGAGAATACTGCAACTTCTGACTGCTGGAAGGAAAGGGTCAGCAATGCTGTCCAGCTAGCATTTGGGCAAAGGAGAGTTCAAAGTACAGAAGAGCTACCTCTAATAAAAGAATCTGG
Source organism: Laticauda colubrina (assembly GCA_015471245.1). Taxonomy (NCBI): domain Eukaryota; kingdom Metazoa; phylum Chordata; class Lepidosauria; order Squamata; family Elapidae; genus Laticauda; species Laticauda colubrina. Next base: position 23,349,073 of record BLBF01000032.1, read on the forward strand.
TCAACTAATGGTCAAAATTAAATTGGTGCTAGATATCGGTCAATAAAATTTATGTGTGAGGGGGGGTGGACTTAGATTTCTTGTGGCAACACAATGATTCCAAACTTATGACACATTTAATCCCACTTTCCAGCTCAGTCTGCTTTTCTCCTACAGAATTCAAGCAAGCAGAAGTGACCCTATGTGCACAGCTACCCAGAGAACTGGAGGAAAGGTTGCAAATCTGAACAAAGCCTTTTACAGATGAGGCATCCTTTGTAATGTTTGATGCAATGCTAATGTTTGCAATGAGACTATAGGAAAAAGCATGCAAACAAAATGTACAATTGACTAAGAAATGTTTCTATTTTCAGCTCACTCCCTTTACAAAAATGAATAAATGCAATAAAGACCTATAAGAACACAGTGCCATCTACTGGCATTCAAAAACAGCATGAAAAAGACAGAGGGAAAAAATATTGCACTGATAGCCACCATCATAATTTGTAGACGTTTGTAGGGCAGAGAGGTATGACAAGAAAATATGAAATTAGAAAAGAACAGAGAGTACAATGATGGGTACATTAATTCACTTTTTAAAGGTAAATTAAATTACCTTGACATAACTAAGAGGTCCTTTTTTAATACTTAGAAAATATGTTGCTGGGCAATGTGAGACTCTCCACACTACTATTCTGATTGCCTTTTTCTGATCTAATCAGGTAAACCTAATATTACAGACTAATAGTTAAATATACTATAATTTAAAAAATAACACTAAAAAGGATAACCTCCTTAGTTGGATATTGAATTGGATTAGGAAATGCAATAATCAATATTCATCTTCTTATACCATAAGGTAAAGGTAAAGATTCCCCTTGCACATATGTGCTAGTCATTCACGACTCCATTTCTCCATTTCAAAGCCAAAGAGCCAGCGCTGTACAAAGATGTTTCCATGGTCATGTGGTCAGCATGACTAAATGCCAAAGTCGCTTGGAATGCTGTTATCTTCCCACCAAAGGTGGACCCTATTTTTCTATTTACATAGTTTACGTGCTTTCGAACTGATAGGTTGGCACAAGCTGTGACAAGTAATAAGAGCTCACCCCGTTATGCGGCACAAGGGATTCGAACTGCTGAACTGCCAACCTTTCGATTGACAAGCTCGGCATCTTAGCTACTGAACCACCATGTCCTTTCTTCTACCATAGATCTCTATTAAACCACATCCTTCTCATGCAATATTTGCTTCCGCATAGGAAAATATCATTTTAAAGAAATAGACTATTATTTGATTAACTCATTATCTTATGTATCAAGAGGTTAAACTGAAAAGTTTGACTTGCTGAAGGTCACATATCATGCTTCAATTCAGAATGCAGATTTGATCTGAAATCTTTTTGAAACTGAACAAATGTGGGTCTTACCAAACCATGTTAGTTATGAGACACACCTATTGCATTATTACCCTACCTGCTCGTCTGGATTTTCAAATGGAATCACCAAGACCACATCTCCAGCCTTCAGCTGCAATTCATCATTGTCAGTAGCTGCATAGTCATGCATGGCTTGTACCTGCACAAGAATATTG
>BLBF01000032.1:23395645-23442736 GCA_015471245.1 Laticauda colubrina
GGCTGTTTATTTCCTCCCCGTAGAGGTCAGATATTTGTTTTCTTAGGCTTTCGCGGGTACTTACATGTGTGCTGTTTAGCTTCCTTCGGGTATTATCCCACGTCATTGTGGTGCTTTTAAAGTTGTAGCAACGTTTCAACTTTAAAAGCACCACAATGACGTGGGATAATACCCGAAGGAAGCTGAACTGCATTCATGTAAGTGCCCGCAAAAACTTAAAAAAACATATATATATGCTTAGAATTCCCTCCTTGGAGTGTCTAGTTTTTAGAACCCTTTTTGGAAGTCTCATTGATGCAAAGGCATGGAACCAGGCAATATCTGCCTTGAAAGTTTATGTTTTACAAACCTGAACTCCTTGTTGGAAGATTGGTAGAATCTTTCAACAACTTTACCACTTTCCTCTTAATATACCTTTTGACAATTTGTATCTAGTCATTTGACACCCCTTATATATTCTCCTTTCAATTTTGACATGTTCCAACCTGCTTTTTCTATTGCCTGCTACAGGATTTTAAATTCTAAGCAAAGATGATTAAATTACACGTTTATGTAAACCAATGCATATAAGTTCCTTCTTTTAATTTCCTCTTTTAAACTGTGGTCTTCCTGATTCCTTGTCAAGTTATTTGTACAGGGGAAGAGAAAGATTATTTATGCTGCTCTGAAGGGGTAAATTCTTTATCCATGATATTAAAGTAAAATATGGCACAGTCACTGCAGAAATTCAGAATATGTTTCACTGGCAAGCAATTTTTGAAAAGCAACTGAATAGTTTCATCAGTTAAAAACTGTATATATTAGTAGTATATACACCATTAACCACTGAGTTTAATCATTGATAAGCTTTCACATATATAAGGGCATTGGCTCCAGCCTTCCAAATCTTAATATAAATTGATGGATAGAAGTCATCTGACCTACAAAAAAGTAGATCTATAGAAAAATGAGGAAGTAGGGCCTCATATAATGATCTTTTTTTTCCTCTCATATTTTTTCACTAATAGAACTTAAGGAAGCATGCATAATATACTGAGGCAATTTTAGGCACTATCCAAACTTGGAACTGTTTATCTTCCAGAAGATTGCTACTGATAATGCCATCAAAATATGGCCTAGTCTGTTTTCAGAAGGGGTATCTTAACAGTTATTTCAGAACTGTGTCAGCATCCTTGAGCATCATCAGCTAACACTATTGGCTTCTAATTTAAAAAAAAACAAAAAGGATGGAGAACTATGTATGATACCAACAGGAAGAAGAATGCCTTGCAACTTTACCTTGCTCATTTCCTTATGAAAATTCTCTTCTAAGCCAGCAATACTCTGGAATGTGTTGACATAGAAACCAACACGACTAGAAAATGAAACAGTACAAGTCAATAGAGATATAGGCAGATGTTTATCCTTCAACTTTACCCCACTTGCAAATCAGCTTTCATGTCCTCGACTCCTGCTGCAGGATGGAATATGTGATTTAGCAAAAGAAACAGCATGGACAGAATACTTTGGTTGAGCTTCATTGGAGCAAAAACCAATCAAGTTCTTGTAAATTCCTCCACTGAGACCCTCAGTTTCATTCCAGAAATATATACCATAGGTAGAATAAAGAGCATTTTTTTTCAGTGCTCACCTATTCCATAGTGAAGGCAGTTCTTCCTGAAGATCAATATTCATCTCTTCAAATACTTTCTGGGCTTTTACTAATTCTTCTTCAGCCTGCAGGGTATCAACAAACCCACATGCAATCATTCAGAAGAGAGTTTACATGTAGTATATATGGAGATCTAGAATTCATTTACTAGGATATGGTCTGACAAACTAAGCAGGTTGTTAATGCAAACAAATGGAGGTGATAACAATACCCCAATTTTCCCAGGAGCCCAGTATTCTTACCTTTCAAGGTTTGACAAAGCTGGTTAAGATCCCACAAATCCATTTCTTTCTCACTGAGGATTGAGGGAGAAGATCCTGACAACTAAGCTTTGGTCACTATAAAGAAAAACTGATGTCTACTTTGTACAAAGATAAACCGATATTGGCCTCATTAGAATGCCAGTTAAAGTCCACTTGCACCTCGAGCTGATAGAAGTGTTCTACATTGCCTTCTACTTCCTCAGATGGCCTCAGATGCAGGCCATCTGTTCCCAATAAATGTGATAAATCCAGTATGTGACTGCAGGAATGGAAACAGTTTATATGGCTAATATGGGGAATTACAAAAACCATTTCTACAAAGTACCTCTTACTCTAGTTCATTCCCAGAACACATCATCAAGAATGTTGGAAATGGTGATCTGCATACCACTAAGGATTATTACATATACACAGACTTCTGGAATTCTATGGTAATGCAATTATGCAGTATTCAGTTCAGAGTAGAACTAATAAAAATGTTTGATACTCCCCAAATGATTAGCACTAGCACAAAGTTTTAAAGAGCCGACCAAAGTGCAAGCAGTGGGGATATATGTATCTATAGACTGGTAAAATAGAATATTTAAGCAGTAAATGCACAGTGGTTTCATTTTATATCATATATGGTCTACCATAATGTGGATAAATACTGAAGTTGGATTCTTATCAATTCAGTAGCAAGAAGAAAAAAGAAACTGTTTCGATGCCAATCCATGGCAGGAATGCTAAGAGGTCCCTAATGAATATATACAGGCCTCTGTCCTTGAAAAGAAATTCTCAGAACATTTTAATCATTCTTATAAGGTGCTAATAGGAGCAACACAAGTCAGATTCTTTGGTTAAAGGAAAAACATATTTTCTTAGTGAAGATATATGCTAAGATATATTCTATATTAGCCTGGTGCCTGATTGGGGCTTTTCTAAGAATGGGAGCAGGGTGTCACAGGATTTGATATTGATGAATACTTGAATTAAACAATGAACAGAAATTAACAGCAAAGTTGAGAGTTTGGAGTAAACAAACTGTATAGAACATTATTACTTGGAATCTTCATACTGAGCTAGTCTACTTTTACATTTTCAGCAGACAGGATTATTCATGCTCTAAGATCTAAAAAGTTGGTATCTACATTGAAATATCCCAATATTGTGAGACAGAAATACCCAAGGCAACGTTCACTCTATGAAGAAACAATAAGAGGCTCTAAAACCCAATTGCAATACTATGGTTTTCAATGGGAGTCCCTTTGGCAGCACTCAACAAAATAGTTATTATGACAATTATTTGTCTCTTTATCTTATGGCAAATGAATGAAAATAATATAAAATATAAAAATATTGCTTTGCTATTTGTATAGCAAATACAAATACAATATATACAATATATACAATAAAAAACTGAACAAGCAAAAAAGGAATCAAAAATAAATCTCACCAAGAATATCATGCACAAATTCTAGTTTGCTACATAAATCTTGTGGAAACTTTATACAATTCTGTTTTTACAACAGTTGAGAAATTGTATGGGAAACGGCAGAAATGGAATTTGATCAATTAACAGGAAACCCTTCAAGACATTTCTAAAAAGTTAGATATGTTTTAATATCATTGCTTCCATATGATGTGTCTTTGTTGACATATACTCTGATATGTATTGCTTAAAGCTGTTTGGATTGAAGTGATATATAAATCTTACAATAAACAGATATGCAAGCAAGCATTTTAATTACATGAACAAGCACTGTTCATTGGACCACAATAGTTCTTTCAATTTGCCTTTTTTTTAACTTATCAAATATAACTCAGAAACTAATCAATACTTTGAGGGTGAAGTTTCTGTAGAACAAGTAACCTTCGTGATCTGCCTTTTCTAGACTTTTTATATCCAAGTAATTTTTAATCTTTTAAGATACTAATCCTATTAGTCCTTTTAGCATTATATGTCACTTCTGTACCATTTGCTAACTACTTGTCTATGTCATCTGGATTCATTCAAATTTCAGATGCCAACTTCTGCAGATTTATATTTTTTAATTTGATTTTTTTTTTTTTGGAAATATTAGATTTCAATGTGACTTATTTTCATCTCGCTGAAGAATTTCAAAACTCAGCAAAATGAATCAGCTGCCCATTTGAGTCATGAACATAAAGAAAAAGAGTTTCTTTATACATAGTTGAATCAGGGCCAATTTTACAAAGAAAGCCTCTGTACGCTTTTAGTTAGCATTTCAATGGGGTTGTAGGAAGACAGGAATTTGCCGTCTTAAGCAATTTAACTCATCAACCTTCTGAAATATATTCCAAAAGAGAACACAGCTAGAGTGATCATTTATTTCTACTCTCTTGAGACACCTCCCCTCATCTTTCTTATAGAAAAATGTAAATCTACCTCCATGTTATTTATTGCCTATCTTAGATAGAGATTATGGCAAGAAACGAGGAATTAAAAATTAGCTCACTTACCAAAGGAAACACATTCTATAACATATATAAACCATATGTTTGTTTTGAATGTTTTGAACCTGAAATTTGGAAGTTCTGATAAACCATTCCCAGGTGGGTATTAGGAGTGGCTAAGGGGGAGTAAAGGAGGGGAAATGCTGTGGAGATTGGAGGAGAGGAAGTCGCTTGGCTATGTCATATTTCAGAGGTCCCCAAACTTGGCAACTTTAAGATTTGTGGACTTCAGCTATGCTGGCTGAGGAATTCTGGGAGTTGAAGTCCACAAGTCTTAAAGTTGGCAAGTTTGTCTGTCATATTTGAAGCTAATTGGTTTCAAGCCAATTCAATCCATCTTATCCTACATGCTAGTCATTTCCAGCTCTAGGTGGCAGTGCTCATCTCCATTACAAAGCCAAAGAGCCAGCACTGTCCGAAGACGTTTCTGTGGTCATGTGGCCAGGATGACTAAATGCCAAAGGTGGTCCCTATTTTTCTACTTGCATTTTTACATGCTTTTGAACTGCTACGTTGGCAGAAGCTGGGACAAGTAATGGGAGCTCACCCCGTTATGTGGTGCTCGGGATTCGAACCACCGAACTGCCAACCTTTCTGATCGAAAAATTCAGGGTCTTAGCCACTGAGCCACTGCATCCCTAATCCTAATCCTTCTACAATGTTCTTTTGTCTACCTTCCCTTAGCTATCACCAATAACAATTTGTCCTTGGTTTCAACAGCTGCAAATCTAACCAATTCACCCACTATTCCCAGCGACATATTTTTCCTACCTCCCCTTAGTTACTACTGATGATGTTTGGGTTTTGGCACTCTTTCCCCAAAGAAATGCTGGAATACACATCTGGGCTAAAGACCTGTTTCAATCCAGATACAGACCACACAAAATTCTCATCAGTCCAAATTAATATAGCCAATGGTCAGGACTGATAGTAATCCAAGCCATCTGGAATTTGAGATCCTGGGTTTAAAGTATCCAGCAGTTAATTAAACTAATTCACTGATCAGCTCCGACAAGCCACAAAAAAGGAAACTGGTTTCTTTAGTTCAAAACAATAAATTATGGCCTCCAATATTTGCTCTTTTTTCTTTTATTTAGTTCTTTGCTTCATTTAATGAAGTGTGTCCTTTGTTAAAACACAATATACTGCCCTGGTCTTTATTTCTGTTCCTTGTGGAAAACAGACATCTGATAACTCTTATTCACTTATTACCATATTGTTTCCCATAAGGCTTTTGGATGTTCAAAGTTTTTGGCAGGATTTTATTTACTGACACATTATTCTTAAAATAATTTTAGATGAAAGGCTACATTGTCCAGAGACATTTTTAATCATAAAGCAGAACAAGACTTCAAAACTATAGACTTAAAGCTTGTTGTACATTTATTTAAAAAACATCTGGATTTTATAAAAAGTAAAGCTATAAAATAATATCTAAAAAACAGAAGCTGAAAACCAAAAAGAAGTCCACACAGGAAACTTTAAAACAATAAAATAAGAGAGTTGGAAGGGACCTTAGAGGTCTTCTAGCCCAACCACCTGTACCATTTCAGACAGGAAACCCAAAACATTTCAGACAAATGATTGTCCAATCTCTTTACAACTTCCAGGGTTGGAGCATTGACAACTTTTGAAGGCAAGTTGCTCCACTGATTAATTATTCTGTCAGGAAATTTCTCCTTAAGCCCATGTCACACTGAACCAAGGGATGAAAAGAGGATGTAAAATAGACAAAAAAGCTTGCCATCCGTTGGAAAACGCGATGCATCCGTTGTGTATTCACTGTGTATGTGTTTCATACGCTCTATCCGTAAAACATCCACCGACTGCTATTTCATCTACTCAAAATGTTTTGAGCTGCACAAAACTTTTGAGCGGATGAACTTTCTGCCGCGTACGATCTACATCCGCGACACATACGGGCAACAAACGTTCTACGTCCATTGTCATCCGTTATACGTCCGATGTATCCTCTCGGCATCCTCTGGCCATACGCGCAACTCACATCTGCTGCAGCGGAAAGTGGAAAGAGGGAGGAAGCAAAAGGTACACGGAACATCCACACAGCGTTAGTAGCACGGACATAGAAAGGATGGAAGCGGATGCATCTCGTATATAAAGCATTGAAACGGACAAAACATTCGTATATGGGACATATCTCGGATATTTAGGATGTCTGGAGGATGTCTAGAGTATGTGGAAGGACACCGAGTGGAAAACTGACATTTCCTATAAAAAGGGGAAGGAAATTACCTGGATCTCACTATCAGTCCAGCAACCATGGTGTGCAGACCTCTTCAGCCTTGGTCTTGCTCTTCCACATCATCCATTGATCTCCACCATGGATCATCGCACACTCCTTTTGGTAGCCACCATCATTCAACACCAGAACCAAGCCCTCTTCAGACTGTTTCACCTTTTCTACGCAAAGAGAAGGAGACGTCCAAGAACTGTGTGGGTCCAACGATGGATGGGGAGAAGAGCAGAGTTTGGACTGTATGACAAGCTGATGTTGGAGCTGAGGAATGAAGACACTTGTGATTCCAGCACTTCATGAGGATGCCACCAGCCATGTTTGACGAAGTTGTAGAGCGTCTGAGACCCAGGTTGACCAAGGCAAAAACCAACTTCCGTCCCAGCCTGGACCCTGGACTGAAGGTGGCACTGACTCTGCACCACCTGGCCTCTGGAACCACATACAGAAACATGCAGTATGCCTAGAGGGTGCCACACAACACCATCAGCATTGTGGTCAGAGAAGTGGTGCAGGCCATCATCGAAGAATACGTGAAGGAGCTCCTCCAGTGCCCCACCACTGAAGAAGGCTGGAGGAAAGTTGCAGAACAGTGGTATCAGAGGTGGAACTTTCCCCACACCGTTGGAGCCATAGATGGGAAGCACGTGGCCTGCAAAGCTCCACCCAACTCAGGGTCCAATTATTTCAACTATAAGGGCTTCTTCAGCATCATCCTCTTTGTCATGGTTGATGCTGACTACAAGTTCATGTACATCGATGCTTCAGGCAACGGGTCATCTTCAGATGCCCAGGTATACAATGCCAGTGACCTCAAGGGTGGGCTGGAATGAAACCTCATCATGGGTTTTCCAGATCCAGACCCCCTACCCAACGACACACAAGATGTGCCTGACTTCATCGTGGGTGATGACACCTTCTCCCTCAGAACCTACCTCATCAAGCCCTACACTTCCAGATACCTCACCCATGAAGAGAGTATCTTCAACTACAGGCTGTCCAGGGCAAGATGGGTGGTGGAGAACACCTTTGGCATCCTGGCCAACAGGTTCCAGGTACTTCTCACCACCATGCAGCATCACCCACAGACCGTGAGGAGCATCGTGGAAGCTTGCTGCATCCTGCACAATCTCATGCGCACCCGCTACCCAGTGTTGCAGAACAGGCTTGTGGACCGTCAACAAGGCAATGGGGACATGGAGCCTGGTGAATGGAAGCAAGGACAAACCTGATAGACACTGTGGATGTGCAAGGCCCCAACAGAGCTTCACGTGAGGGAAGAAGCAGTGCAACCTCCTGAAACACTGGTGCAACTCCCCAGCTGGAGCAGTGGAGTGGCAAGACAGGATGGTAGATGCTTAATGGATGCTTCCTTCAGTCTGTCTCATCACACTGATGAGATTGTGCCATGTATGTTGAGTGGCCTTACAATTAATAGGGCATTAATAAAGAGTTTTGTTTATGTTGAAATGTGTGCATCAATGATTAAATTGTTGTTGATAATAAAGGGCCATATGTGTGGCAGCTGGAAGGGTGGACCATACAGTCCCACTATGCTTGCACTGGAGGTTTATCTATCCCACAACTATCCTTATCCCACAGCTATCCTTTCCCATCCCACAGCTATCATTACCAATCCCACAGCTATCCATCCCACAGCTATCCTTACCCATCCCACAGCTATCCATCCCACAGCTATCCTTACCAATCCCACAAGTATGCAAAGGCTTAACCCTTTTTTCAAAGTTATCACCAACACTTTATAAAGTAAAAAAAATGAACCAAGTGTGTGAGGCAAAGATAACTTTTATTAATAACAAACTGTATGACTTTATTAAAAAGCAAAATGACTCAAGTAAAGTGTCTTTAAGCAAAGATAAGGTGAACAGGTAACAACTCAGTCTCTGGCACTCTTCTCAGTCACTCTGAGGCGTGCCCATGGTCTCAGATGTAAAGGGGCCAGGGACTGTGGAGGTGGCTGTTGCTAGAGTGCTGGTCTGAGGCGCCACTGGGGTGCCTGGCCCCGAGAGGACAACAGGGGATGGTGTGTGCAAGAAGCTCTCTGAGAGCTGACTCAGTCCCGTGAGGTTGAGAGGCACTTCCTCAAGGACCTGGGATGTGAGGCCCAACACTGATGACAGATGTTCTGAGGAAGGTCTTGGGTGGAGGAAGGAGGAGTGTAGTGGGGCTGTCTGGTCTGCAGCTGGGTCAGCTGAGGTGTCTGTGACATCTGTGGCGTCCGAGGAACCTGGGTGTGGACTGGGAAGGGCTGCCTCTGCTGTGGGAAGTCCTGGTAGTGGTAGGCTTGGTAGGCAAGGGGCTGCTGAAATCCATGGAAGGGCTGTGACATCGCCTGGGGTGGAGGAGCAGACCTGGAGTGGGTAGGAACAGGTTCAGCTGGGCCTGGAGGGTGGTGCAGAAGAGTTGTGATCCTCTCCTTCATCGCCTGGTACTGGGCCTCAGGCATGTCCATGAGGGTCTGGCTCACGTACGTGATGAAGGGCTTGCGGTTGGAGGATGGTATGTCAAAGTGGACCAGCTGGGAGAGGAGATCTGTGCTGGCTTTGATTGTGTCCCTGATCTCCAAGAGGACAGTGTGGCTCTGTCCCTCCGGTCTGCCTCTCTGCCTGCTTTCTGTGGAGGTGGAGCTGGGGGTGGGGGTGGGTTGGTCTCTAGTGGCTGCCTCTTCTTGCTCCATCTGAGACAGGGGATCCTCCACGTCCTCTGGCATGGGGAGTGCAGCTGTCGGGGGGGTCTCTGTCATGGTGCCCTCCAAAGACACCTGCCTGGACACGGTATCTTTCTCCTGGCTGGAAGAGGAGTGGCTCTCTGTGGGCTGTCTGAGGGAGAGGGTTGTGAGAGGGGCTACTCCTCGGTGGCGGATCTCACCCTCCAGGAAGCTGCACCTGGCCATGACATAGGTCTCCCGGTCAGTGAGCTTGACAGCGGCCTGCCCGGATCTCTTCAGGTGCAGCTTGCCATTACCAGGTGTGCATATGCTTCCACCACCCCAGGACATCTGAAGTGTAGCCCAGGCTCTCCGCCTTCTCTCTCCACGCTGCCTGCTTCTGCTTGGTGTCGTGATAGAGCCTGTGGTCCTTCCTCCACAGGTACTCGTTCTTCTTCAGCCATTCCAGCACCTCCTCCTCATGGTCCTTGGAAATGGAGTACTGTTTCCTCTCCCCCTTCTCCTTGCCTTGCCTCTTCCTCCCTCTGGCAGGGGCTTCAGGGCCTTCAGCAGCAGGGCTTTGAGGGCCTTGGGGCTGGTCCACCACAGCAGCAGCAGCAGGAGAAGCAGCAGCAGCACCAGCAGGAGAAGCAGCAGGAGAAGCACCAGCAGCACCAGCAACACCAGCAGCAGCACCAGCAGGAGAAGCACCAGCAGCAGCAACACTAGGAGCACCAGGAGCACCAGCAGCACCAGGAGCAGCTTCAGAGTCAGTGCCAGGGGGTGGGATGGTGGTTCTGTCCTTCTTGCCAGGGCTGGCAGGAGTAGGCACAGGCTTCCTCTTCTTCCCCATGGTGTTGTCTCAAGATGTCTCTGGCAGCAGTTCTTTCCTCTGAATGGTGACCTGCTTGCGAGCTGCATCCTTTTATATCCGCGGTGCTTACGCAATTCATCCTCCCCGCATGCGCAGTGAATGCTTTGCATCTGCTAGGCATCCGCTAGGCATCCTATAGGCGTCCGTGATGCATCTGCATCATCTGCTACCTATCCGCTGCGCATCCGCTACGCATCTGTTCCTTCCGCTACGTGTCCGCTTCACTGTTCTCCCCCAGAAGCCCTGTGGATGTGTCATCTGCTTCCATCCGCTTTCATCCACTAGGTTTCCTACGAACATCCGCTTCATATCCCCGCTACATCCTCCTCACGTCCGTTCCTTTCCGTTGTTGTCCGCTCTGTTTATGCAAATTTGGGGCACTTTTGAGAGCGGATAACAACGGATGGAAAATTTGCTCATCCGCTGTGTCCTTTTTCCATATGTTTTGCATCCGTCAGCCAGTGTGACCTAGCCTTTAGTTCTAGCCTTTTTCTTAGAGTTTCCATCCATTGCTTTCTGTTCTGCCTTCAGATGCTTTGGAGAATAGCTTGACTCCCTCTTCTTTGTGGCAGCCCCTGAGATATTGGAACACTCTATCATGTCATCCCTAGTCCTTCCAGCAACCATTTTTTATACATTTTGGCCTCCAGTCCCCTAATCTTTGTTGTTCTTCTCTGCACTCTTTTTAGGGTCTCAAAATCTTTTTTACATTATGGTGACCAAAACCGATGTTTTAGTGGTCTTACCAAGACATTATAAAATGGTATTAACAATTCACATGATCTTGATTCCATCCCTCTGTTAATACAGTCTAGGACTGTGTTGGCTTTTTTGGCAGCTGCAGCTGCAGATCCTCTTCTTCTTGCCTATTACATTGAGAGTGGTAAAGGGAAAGAGACATGAGAATAGAACAATCCTGGGATTTAAGAGCTGAGTGAATGAAAGAGAAGAGTAACTGTTGACCAAGAACTATGGTCAACCAGCCTAAAATGTGGGTGAGAGTGAAGGACTTTAAGAGTTGGTGAGTTAATCAAAATAATAAGCCTTGCTACAAAACCTTTTATAAGGACTGAGTATAAGAAAATATACTATAATAACAAGAAGAGGCTATTGTATAATATGTAGGTATATATTTGCCTCTCCTCCTCATCCATAGATCTCAGAATCCAGAAACATTGGATCATGATTGAGGAACTCCTTGGCGAGAGGTGTCAAATTCAATGCCTGGAGGCCAGATGTGGCCCTGATGGGGTGCCCAGTGATGCCTCCACCAGCAAAAATGAAGCGTGCAGCCCTCATTAGCTCCATTTTTGCTGGCAGAGGGTTGCTGGAGGCTGTCACAGCCAGAAACGGAGTTCAGGAGCCCAGGAGCCCATTTTCGCTGGCAGAGCACTCAGGCAACCAAAAGAGCTCCTGACCCAAGTGATGTTGAGCTGGCCATGCCCCTCCATGCCCCTCCTAAGCACCCCACCCCATCCCATCCCAGACACAACCCCGATGCGGCCCTCAATGAAATCGAGTTTGACACCCCTATTCTAGAGGAACACTACTTCTAATCAAGCAATACCAGTTGCCACACACAAATTAAATAATAACTATTGGAGCCACTCCCCCACCTTCTATCCTATTTTCTCACTGGATACAACCTACATTTAATTGCTGATGAGGACATGGTACCAAGTGTTATTAATCTAGGGGAATGAAAAATCAGAGAAACTACATCGCCTTCTCAAATATGTTTTTGGCTTCAAGAAGTCTGAATATTAAGTCAACAGTCCTCCCAGAGAAAAGAAACCTTCTAGGAGAGGTTAGAGTGAACGCTGCCTGGGGAATAAGCACAGAAGAGAGCTTCAGCCAGAAATAGCACATGCAATGTTAGACAGCAAAGCAGGCTGGATTATCACCTGATTCCGTAGCAGGTTAGTCTGAGCTACGAGATGTGCTTGTAGCTTCCCTTGGCACCACTGAGGTGTGGCTTTCTCAAGCAACGAAACAGGCTGGGCAAGAGCATATCCAGGACAAAGACAAGAAGAAAACAGACACCTTTTGAGAATTACTTTTTTTAAAAAAAAATCAAATAATAAAGGTCAGGATGAACCAATCATCCCAACAACAACAACAAAAAAAAAAAAACAGAAGTCAGTATTAAGTGATAAGTCAAGGATGAATCCTATATGACATGCTAAATATAGCAGTAATTAATGCTCCACAGATGACCTCCAGAGTGAGCACAGCTTATAAACACTCCAGCTGCAGAGAGCAACAGAGGAGAATTGGTTAGTCATGTAGAAAGCAACACAGTCCAACCTTACTTAGTCTCTCTTCATAGGTCATTAGCAACTTCAAAAGGAGCCAAGATTAAAAGACAACTTCATTATAACAGCCATGCAGATTATTCATATTTTGTAGCATTTGATTTAAACATAAGAGGGTGACAATTGTCTAAATCTAAGGTGGGAATAATTTGCATTAACCACAATGGCACTTATTTAAACATCCATAAGATCTTAGAGCAGATCATTTAAAATGAACTGAGGACTATACAGAATTGAAAAATAACCCCCCCCCCCCCCCCTTAGTGATTAGATTTTTCAGAACACAAGGAACAATAGTCAGAGAGAAAAGCTTGGTTGAGAAAATGTTTAATCTGAATTTCACAAAATCACTTCTGCTGATATCCTTAACTTGTGTCATCAGCAGTGTCTGCCACGGTCATTGCTAAAAACACAGAGCATTTACTTCCATTAAAAAAGGCAGATGCCTCTCACCAGAAAAAGCCTGGACAATTTTTGTTAGCAAAATCATTTTGCCACATGACAGAAGCAGTCCAATCAGAAAAATCTAGATTAGCCAAAATCCCTAAATGCTTCATTAATGCAGGAGTAAAGGAATACTAATAGAGTACTTTCTACACTCAGTTTTTCCACCCCCTAGGCTCTAAGGCTTCTTGTTTCCTCATTTAGTTTTTATTTTCCTTTTAGCATTGACACACTAGATTTTCCATTTCAGCTATAAATAATAGTTTTTACATCGTTTTTATTCATAAGATAAAATCATGTTTGTTGGGGATTCTAAAGTTTGGGTACTTTGTTTTTTTTTACTTCTAACAACAAAAAGTGGATTGTTATGTACATACACACACACACACACACACACACACACACACACACACACACACGCAGAGTGGTACAAATACCCTAAATAACTTGATTCAGAACAAATAGAGAGAAAGTAGCCACACCACCTCTTACAAGGGCTTTTTACCTTGGCAATTTTAGCCTCATCTTTCTTCTTTGCAGTTTGAAGAGATTCATAATGATGCCTGGCACTGTCATAGTCTACAAGTTTTCTTCCCCGTTTAGCAATGCGGGACTGAAAGGAGATGTGAGAAGAACACCAGAGCCGTGAAGTAACATTATTGATAGACCAATGTACATATATTCTGCCAATTATGTAACCAACAAGCAACTGCCTTGTAATCAAACTCCTGAAATCTAAGATCAATGTAAATTGTTTCAACTTTTCTCCCAATGTATATCCTGAAATTTCCAATGCACAGACCTACACTCACAGACACACACACCAATTGGCAAATGTGCTAATGGTAACAAAAGGAGAGGGTTGGAGTTTTTCTTTCTACCAGTTATCTGGATGGAGTATTAGCTGGCTGAGTGGAAGGTTGGAGCCCCACATTATTGTGTTTTTATCTTCAGATTAACCTTCTGAGAGAAGTTAACATGAGATACAATGACTTTATACTGTACAACTTCACCTTACAGCTTTCCCATTTCCCCCTTAACACGACACTAATCCTAATGCCTTAATATTTTTACTCAAGTATGTCTCTCTTCTAAAGTATTTTAATTTGAAACATAAATGTCTGTGTTTTTTTCAGAATTCCTTTCTATATCATTCTATGTCATTTCTTTAAAAAACTGAAAGAAATGGAACTACTTAAAATATGATGATGCATACATAACATATTTCATCTTCAGTTGAATGAACTTTTTGCACACTCTGAATATTGTGTATCGTTCCTAGAGTGACAGTAGTAAAATAGCACTTAAAAAAACACCTTGTTGTTGCTGATGCATTTTTGCTTTGGGAGCTTTGAGAAACGAAACAGGAAAGAAAGACTAATATAGATACCATGCTAATTTTTCATTAGCTTAAGGTCACGAGACAATAAAAATTTTGAGCCAGTTTTCCACAGCAAAAACCAAATTTCTGTTTTTCAAAATATATTACTAAAAATGAAAACAAGGAATTATACAAAAGAAAATATTTGTGCATATTAAGAATGTGCAGCCCAATAGTACTTATGAACCATTCAGAACATAGAAGGGTTTTTTCATCATATTGAACAATGGTTTCTGATGTGACTTGCATTGTATGATTTTATTAAGTTTTATATTTTGAATAAAATAAATCAAGTTACTTCAATAACTCTATTTCATTTAGAACAAAAACATTGTTATTGATACTCTAAGTTTCACCATTTGGACAACTATTGAATGATTAATTGATTGATTATATCATTGTTGACTCTTAGCAACACATAGAGATAAATATAGGACTTCAGTAATCTTGTTTTCTTTACATATTTCTATTTCAATTCTATTAATGTCAGCTTTCTATTTCATCATTTGACTATCTTGAATGTATTTTTATTCACTTCATAATTTTTTGGATGGTAGTCAAATGCGGAATACAAATTATATTATCATTATAAGCCAGTCTATAAGTTGCATCCAAGAGAATATGAAAGGACTTTGTAAAATTCTGTATATCAGGTATGTTTATTACAAAGAGGCTGAAGAACAGGATGGGTGCCTGTGAGCCTAATACACCAATTCATTCTTCCCAAAATGAATATTGCAGAGAGTGCAGAATTCCTTACATTAGTGGTTCTGGAAGTGTGGGTCTAGAAACCACTGCTGGTCTATGGAAGTCCTCCCAGTGGGTTATGCAGCCTCCCTATATTCATCAGCCAGAGACTATTTCCAACAATCAGCTGGCATCCTATCAATGGACAAGGCTTCCAGAGATAAATCAGTGAGTAGGCTCTGGAGTAGAGGCCTCCAACAGTTAGCTGGCCAGAATCTGCTCAGTGCCTCAGCCCCCACCTCAAATACTATTATAAATACTTAATTCTGGATTGCACATTTGGTATGAATATTAGTTTTAAAAGGCCTTTTAAAACAGAATAAGAAGGAATACACAAATGCAACAATATTTTACTTAAAAATCCTCAAGCTCTCCCATGCTCATGAAGATGAAAATGTAAGACAGGGGTATCTGTTATATTAGGTGGCCCCACATTTATTACTGTCTTTTCAAACACTCCTTTTGTTTCACTGCTAATGTGGCTTTCGCCTTCCAAAAGGAATTTAAGGTAGACCAAAATTTTATGAGACCCATACTTTTATGTCTGGGAACTGGCCAAGATAGGTGTCCATAGTCAGCAGTGCCTGATCTACCAGTTTCTGATGGAAGTCTGTCCAAAGCAGGTCATTGTTCTGGAAGAGAATAGGAGAAATGTGGGAAGAGTTGGGTTATCTGTGCATTATGCAGGTCAAGTACCTGCAAAAGTACAACAACAGTGAGATATTTTTCATCCCTAGTATTAGTTAAGTGAATTTATAAGAAAAATCATGTTTGAAGCTTCCTTTTTTAGTATGCATGTGTGTAACACCCTTCGGATCTATTCCTAAAATTGTCAAGTTTTTGTTTTCTAGACAATAGTAATAGCTACAATTATTTAAGAGTTGGACAAAGATACTAGTTTTGTGCATCTTCTATGCCAGCGGCCCCCAACCTTTTTGGAATCAGGGACTGGAATAGTGGAAAACAGTTTTTCCATAGACCGGGGCAAGGGGAATGGTTTCCATTTCACTCATTTGCCTGCCACTCATTGATAGCTGTGTGGCTCAGTTCCTATGAGGCCATGGATCAATACTTGGGGTTGGAGACAGGGGTGGGCTGCTGGGGTTCTCAAGCTAACCCCTAGCTAAGATTCTGTGCAGTTTGGAGAACCCCTAAATCCCACTCCTGGCTGGCCCTGTCCACCCATCCCCATCCTTCCCAGGAGTCACCACCAGGCCTGTTTTGGATGCAGGTAATTGCAAGGCTCGGGGAGGGCAAAAAACAGGCCTCCCAGAAGTTCAGGAAGATCGGAAAGGGGCCTGTTTCTGGCTTCCAGAGAACCTCCAGAGCCCAGGGAGGCTGTTTTCGACCTCCTGGAGGTCCAAGGAAAGCCTCTGGAGCCTAGAGAGGGCAAAAATGCCCCCCACCATAGTGCAGAAGGTTGACTAGGCCATGCCCACCATAGCCACGCCCATTCTGCAATTGGATAGAAAATCCTTTGCTAAAAACTTTGAAGCCCACCCCTGGTTGGGGATTTTATGAGATAGATGGGTTCCATCAATTCACTCTTGCTTTTTTCTAAGCAGCTACAATATCAGCTAGTGTCTAGCATTCACATTAAGTTGGAAAATATTATTTCTAGATACTCAGGATCAGTACAGTTCCCTCCATCTGGTTTCATACTGTCCGGCTGTGAATGAAAGAGATGTGCTATTTGCTTCTTGTTGTGTGGAATTTTTGGTATCAGAAAAAGGATATCATTGTATTTGGCATGATTTGTGCATGATTTGTGCACAATAGATAAGCGTAGTAAGAAATAGCCAGCTCAGAATTTTTCCTTGAATACCCCCTCATTCCTGCTTTGCTACAATAGGCACAAGGAGAAGATTGTAAACACCATCTTCTAACCCCAAAAGTTTATTCTACAACAAAGACAAGCTGTAATTAATTCAAACCACGGTTCATTAAAACAAAGCAGGATTAAATCAAGGCATATGACCATGGCATCTTTCAATAAATTAACATTTTGTAAACCAACTGATAAGTCATCAAGAGGAAGTAATGGCTTCTCTTCTTTTCCTTGTGGCAGAATATGCAAGCCTAAGATATAAGTACATTCATTTGTGTAACACTACACTATGGCTCAGCAATATTACATATCACCCAAATCAATTTAACATTTGCTGTCTCCACAAATTTGAGATCACAATATATTTATCATGCTAATGTGTGAGAAATCGAAACCTCACCTCTCCTATTTTGTTAGTGTCATCCCTTCCTGGCCACTCAGGTTCATATACATCTTGCAAACATTCTGTAAGTCTCTTGGAGGCTTCATGCATTGCTTTGAAATAGAAAAGAATGACATAATAGCACCCAAATAATTATTCACTTCCTCACCCCCCCCAAAAAAAAACCCAAGAAAAAACCTTGCTCACATATAAAGGACTTGCTAATATTCATAATATTTGTTTTCCAACAAGAAGAAAATAGATGAACAAAAAAACTTTGTCACACGCATCAACTCCCTTGTGATTTAATATTCTTTATTTATTTCTTTAATACACAAGTGAAATTAAGTTCCCTTTTTAAATGGCTAGTTTCTAGTTTCTGACCATAGTATAATTAAAATAGGAATTGCTGTCTATTGATATAATTAGTCTGAGCTATGTTTTTTTAAGAAAGTAAGAACAAAATGAAAAGGAGGGAACATGATTCCGTCAGAAAGAGATTTGCATTATGATTGCTTATCTCTCCTGCTTCTTGAAAACTGAAAAGAATAAGATATGTCATTTACTTGTTATTAAGCAAATGACTAACTCCAAGCTTTCAAACCTGGTGCTCATTTTTTTTTATCATCATGAGACCTAATTGTATGCCTAATAGCCTAATAGAGCATCTCCCCCATTCTTTATTATCCTCTTACTATCCTAATTTATGAAACAAGACGTAGCTTGAAGCATTTGTAAAATATAAGTAGAATCCATCTGTAGCACATCCTGAGGAAATAAATAATATTTGCCTGCTCCAAATTTTTCTTGACCTCCACTATACTCCAACCATTACCTAGTTCCATAATTATAACTTTCTAAAGTAATGCAGATAGTACTACCTAGCAGCAATAAACAAAAGCAAGTAAGATAAGCCTTAACAGTGGCTTCTAGAATTTACTTCCCAGGAGATCATCCAAAAACAGTAGGACTATCATTCGAAGTATTACCTTTAACTGAAGTCAGGTAGGTCCGGAGATCTTTCTGTAACTTGGATCCTTCTGACTAAAGTTTTAAAAAAAAGTGAACAGAATTAGTGGGTAAGCTATTACAATAACAGGTCACAATAGTTTGTTTTGATAGTAATTTCCAGTGTTGGTGTTCATCTTTAAAATCTTAAAAACAAAAACTAGAATATTGCTTTTCTCTTAAAATGAACCCATCTAGTTTCTAAGATTAGCTGTAGATGCAGTTCCCCAAATTAGCAGAAATATCAACTTTTTAGATATGTCATCTTCTTTGTAGAACATTTATCTCTCAAAAGCCATATTAATTTCCTTTAGGTTCCCAATGAACTATTCTTTTTGTTTTTTAAAACTTTTAATTTTATCAATTAAATGATTTTCAGTCATTTGTATAATTCTATATTGCTGATATCTACATATACTGTCTACTTCAGAGTTACAGTATATAGAGAACAGTCACATTAATATTCCTAAAGATTTTTTTTCATTTTGAATGATAAATTTGTTTTAATCTAATAACCAATGTTGGAGTTGGGCAACCTAATTTTTATAACTGTTTACAGCTGGAATAAAGCAGGAATCTCCAAGTTTCCTACCTCCATACATCAAGTCAGCAAAGCTTCTTGAGAGCAAGGCTTTTAAAAATTACAATCTCATTGGCCTGAAACTTGGTTTCCATCAAGGGTTGACAGTCAATGAAGAACCTCTTAATTGCAACTGGGATGTAAGTCATTTCTGGCCTGATCCTCTATTTTAACATTTAAATACTCAAAGTCCCGAATCAATATCTCCAGCATAATTCCAATTCCGCAAATCCTCTGCATATGCAGGGGGTCTTCAAACCTGACAGCTTTAAGATTTGTGGACTCCAACTCCCAGAATTCCTCCTCCAATCATGTTAGTTCAGGAATTCTGGGAGTTGAAGTCCACAAGTCTTAAACTTGCCAAGTTTGAAGACCTTTGGCATATGGGATAATTTAATCGTCAAAGTGTACATCTTCAAAGAGAGTACAAAAGAAAAGGAATGGTCGAATACAGGGTATCCCTTCCCACCTAACATCAACAAAAGTTGGATGGAATGCTCTATGGCCATGGGAACAGCTGTGGCTTTTCAAAAGGAAGGACACTGGCAGCCAGAAAAAGAAAAATCTATCTAGTATCTGCTTGTACAAAAGACTGCACTTCCCCTTTCTTTTTCTCTTCATAAAGGGGGAATTTAAAGAGAAGAAGCTTATACAACAACTGTTTCAGGAGGTACCAGGTGAATACATGTTTCCTCTCTTGGCTCTCCTTGCTCTTACTCTAAAAGTGTTTAAGTCTTCATACTTAATCTTATGTTTTTTAAACTAAAATAATAGGGTTCCAATTATCCAATACTTAAATGTATATGTTTCTGATATGTTCAGATATGCACCAATTCTGTTACTGATGTTGACTCTACATTCATTGCACTGAAAATCCTTATAAGATGAGTGGGATAATCTTTTTACAACTTTTAGCTTAGCTTTAGAAACTATCAATTACAAATTCTTTCTGTATACAAGGTCTCCAGAAGGAGAAAGACTGGGGTATACTCGGGTGGGATTCTACCTGTGTGCACCTATTCACTAGAACCAGTTGTTAACATTCTAAGCAGTTCAGAGAACCGGTTGTTAGAAGAAATTACTGGCCTAATCCTCTAAGGAAGGCAGGAAGGAAACATTCTGGTATTGCTTACAGAAACTGCATCTCCGTTAACCTTCATTACTTTCTTGGCAGGACTAGACTTCCTGTCTCTGGAGCTTCTCTGGAGTTTTTTTCCCCTTCTTTGCTGGTACTTTGCTTATGTGGAGTGACCAAAGTTACAATGGCACTCAAAAAAGTGACTTATTTTTCACACTTATGACTGTTACAGCATCCCCACAGTCATGAGAGGCCAGGCGATGAGATGCAAGCCTCGATGTGAGTGATGTTGAGTTGGCCACGTCACATGACCACCAAGCCATGCCTACCAACTAAGCCATGCCCACAGAACCGGTTGTTAAAAAATTTGAATCTCACCCCTGGATACAATGTAGGCTGTGTTGCTCTTTATGTCAACGAGACCATAATGTCAACTGAAAATTGAATAAAAACAGATTCTTCCACATAATCACCACAGATGCCAATACAAGCTCCCAAAATAATTTATCAAGAATGCAACAGTTCCAGAAATGTTGAAGCAATGGGAAAAAATAATAATAGGCTTTCCTTTAATTGTCTGGGGATAGGGAAATAAATACTTGGCGAGAGAATGAAGTAAACACAGTACTTAACTCAGAGGCCAATTAGAATTTTAAAAATAACTTAGTTGTTTCAAATTTGTATTATGCACAACTTGATTTGCTTGTGAAGACATCTTTGTTATAAAAATTGAAAAGGACCAGTATAATTTATTTAGATAGCAGTTGCACATTGATTTCAGCCTTTTAATTTTTTTTTAATTATTTTTTTGCACTCATATCAGAAGCATCGAGGAGCTTCTGGCTTGTAAGGATTGCCTTGTTGGGGGCTCCTATAATATCCCCAGCAGGGAGCGAAGGATGAAACCTCACCCTGCCACACAAAAACATTCGAATCTCGGATGCAGGCTTGCTAAAGGCCCTGTCCCACTGCACTTACGGATGCAAAGAGGATGTAAAACATTAAAAAAAGCTTGCCATCCATTGGAAAACGCTATGCATCTGTTGTGTACTCACTGCATACATGTTTCATACGCTCTATCCGTCGAGCATCCGTCCACTGCGATTTCATCCGCGCAAGAAGTTTTGAGCTGCACAAAACTTTGTGAGCGGATGAACTTTCCACCACGTACGATGTACATCTGTGACATATACAGGCAACAAACGTTCTATGTCCGTTATCATCCGTTAAACGTCCGCTGTATCCTCTCTGCAACCTCTGGCCATCCTCTCAACTCACATCCGCTGCAGCTGAAAACGGAAAGAGGGAGGAAACAAAAGATACACGGAACGTCTACACAGCGTTAGTAGCACGGAAATAGAAAGGATGTAAGCGTATGCATTTCGTATATAAAGTATTCAAAATGGACAAAACGTTTGTATCTGGGATGTATCTTGTATATTTAGGATGTCTGCAGTATGTCTAGAGTATGTAGAAGTATGTAGCAGACAACTGATATTTTCTATAAAAAGGGGGAGAAAATCATCTGGATCGCTGGGATGGTGGACCATACAGTCCCACGATGGTTGCACTGGAGGTTTATCTATCCCACAACTATCCTTATCTATCCCACAAGCATGCAAAGGCTTAACCATTTTTCCAAAGTTTTCACCAACACTTTATTAAATTTAAAAAAATGAACCAAGTAAACTAAGTGTCTTAAGCAAAGATAACCTTTATTAACTTTCTTAGGTAAACTTTATGACTTTATTAAATAAGCAAAATGAACCAAGTAAAGTGTATTAAGTGTCTCAAGCAAAGTTAAACTTTCTTAGGTAAACTTTATGACTGTATTAAATAAGCAAAATGAACCAAGTAAAGTGTCTTAAGCAAAGATAAACTTAACAAGTAAACAACTCAGTCTCTGACACTACTCTCAGTCACTCTGAGTCATGTCCATGGTCTCAGCTGTTAAGTGGGCAGGGACTGTGGAGGTGGCTGTGGCTTGAGTGCTGGTCTGAGGCACCATTGGGGTGCTTGGCCCCGAGGGTACAACAGGGGATGGTGTGTTCAGGAAACTATCCGAGAGCTGACTCAGTCCCGTGAGGTTGAGAGGCCCTTCATCAAGGACTTGAGATGTCAGGCCCAAGACTGATGACAGATTGTCCGTTGATGGGCTTGGCTGTGGAGTGGAGGAAGGAGGAGTGTAGTGGGGCTGTCTGGTCTGCAGCTGGGTGAGGACTGGCATCTGTGGCGTCCGATGAATCTGGCCCTGGACTGGAAAGTTCTGCTTCTGCTGTGGGAAGTCCTGGTAGTCGTAGCCTTGGTAGGTGAGGGGCTGTTGAAAGCCGTGGAAGGGCTGTGACATCGCCTGGGGTGGAGGAGCAGACCTGGACTGGGTAGGAGCAGCTTCAGCTGGGCCTTGAGGGTTGTGCAGAAGTGCTGTGATCTTCTGCTTCATCACCTGGTAGTGGGCCTCGGGCAGGTCCCTCAGGGTCTGGCTCATGTAGGTGATGAAGGGCTTCCGGCCCGAGGATGCTCTGTCCAAGTGGACCAGCTAAGAGAGAAGTTCTGTGCTGGTCTTCATTGTGCCCCTGATCTCCAACAGCACACTGTGGTCCTGGCCCTCCAGTCTGCCTCTCTGCCTGCATCCTCTGGAGCTGGGGGTGGGGGTGGGAGTGAGTTGGCCTCTGGTGGCTGCTGCTTCTTCCTCCATTTGTGACAGCAGGGCTTCATCCTCCACGGGATCCTCCAAATCCGCTGGCATGGGGAGTGCAGCTGTCGGGGGGGTCTCTGCTGTGGGGCCCTCTGAAGACACCTGCCTGGACAGGGTAGCTGGCTCCTGGCTGGAAGAGGACTGGCTGTCTGTGGGCTGTCTGAGGGAGAGGGGTCTCAGAGGGGCTGCTCCTCGGTGGTGGATCTCACCCTCCAGGAAACTGCACTTGGCCATGATGTACATCTCCCAGTCAGTGAGCTTGACAGGGCCTTCAGGGGCTTCAGCAGCAGGGCCTTCAGGGGCTTCAGCAGCAGGGCCTTCAGCAGCAGGGCTTTGAGGGCCTTGGGGCTGGTCCACCACAGCAGAAGCAGCAGCTTCAGAGTCAGTGCCAGGGGGTGGGATGCTGGTTCTGGCCTTCTTCACCTTGCCAGGGCTTGAACAAGTAGGCACAGGCTTCCTGTTCTTGATTGACTGACGAACCATGGTGTTCCTGCAAGATGTATGTGGCAGCATGTCTTTCACCTGTATGCTGACTGCATGCGTGCTGCATCCTTTTATATCCGTGGATATAAAAATCATACTCCCCGCATGCGCATCCCCTTTGCTTTCTATAGGCGTCTGTGATGCATCCGCTTCATCTGCTATGCATCCGCCCCTTCTGCTATGCATCCGCTTCGAAATTCTCCCCCGGAACCCCTGGAGGTGTCATCCGCTTTCATCCACTGTCATCTGCTAGGCTTCCTATGAACATCCGTTTAACATTCCCGCTACATACTACCCACGTCTGTTCTTTTCCGTTCTTTTCCGTTCTGTTTATGCAAATTTTCGCCACTTTTTGGAGCGGATGACAATGGATGGAGGCACCCCCGAAATTTTGCTCATCCACTGTGTCCTTTATGCATACGTTTTGCGTCCATTGGCCAGTGGGACCTAGCCTTAACCTCCAACCAAGGAGGCACCATACACCTGACTGGAGCCATGTTGAAATATGTTTAGTTTTAAAGCTGCTGAATTCTAAAGTGTGTCTCTTTCCTTCATTTTTGCATGTTTTGAAGAAGCATCCCAGCCAAAGTTAATGCTGAAAATCATGAGGCTATCAAAAGTGTAACAATATGCCAGTCGTAGTGTTGAAAAAGGAGTTGACTCTGGTTACACACAGACCAAGAAACAGAATTCAGATGGATGATCAAGCTGAGTGATGTTTAATCTGTTTTGGTATCATTATGGTACCCTTAAAAGCTCATAGATAGGAGGTATTCTAGCTCTATCTCTGTGTTCACTGTAACATGAAGCACTTTTACTAGTTAAGGCTAATGCATCAGCTCTAATGCTATAATGAGATAAGAAATAGCATTATAGCTAAGTAAAAGGGGTCATGAGAGAGAGACACACACACAGAGCATTTTGCCTATTAGAGAGAAAGTGACTGAAAGAGATTTTTTTTCTCCTTTCCTCATAGTGCTAAAATCCATGGTCACTAAATGAAGCCATATGATAGACATACAGAAAAATAAAATGAAGCACTTTGTCAAAATAGCACATAAAATGTGGAATTCATTACCACAGGAAATTATCATGCAGATTAGACTGACAAAGAACAAAGGAAATGTCCACATACTACTAATCATGGGGATAGATTAGTATCATCATTAAAATCAGCGTACCTCTGAAACCCAAATGTTAGGAAACGCGATCAAAAGAGTCCTTCTGCACTACACCATGTATAGATAGTCCTCAACTTACAACCATAATTGAGCCCAAAATTTATGTTGCTGTGATAAATTTTGTTAAGTAAGTCTTGTCCCATTTTATGACTTTTCTTGCTACATTTGTTAAAGTGAACCACTGCAGTTGTTAAATCAGTAACTCAGTTGTTAAACGAATCTGATTTCCCCACTGACTTTGCTTATCAGAAGGTTGCAAAGGGGATCCCATGACCACAAGACACTGCAACCATCATAAATGTGAGTCAGCTGTCAAGCATTTGAATCTAAATCATGTGACCATGGGGATGCTGGAACAGTCATAAGTGTGAAAAATTAGTCATAACTCAATTTTTTCAGTGCCATTGTAATTTCAAACGGTCACGAAGCAAATGGTTATAAATTGAGGACTACCTCTAACCTTTCTCTAATTATTTGGTTGACCATTATAGGAAATGGAACATCAGAGTAAGTACGTCTTTGGCCTGAATAAAGGTGATTTGGAAATGTTTGGAAATGTTCAGAATCAAACTGGAACAATCAATTCCAGTTTGGCTCTGGCAAAGAAAATATACATGTTTCCACTTGGACAAACAACTGCTACAAAAGCATTTGAAATTAATCAAAGAATCAGATTCAGTTGTTACCAGCCATGTAATTGCTGACACTTGCCTCCTACCATCTTATGAAGCCATCCTAAACATGACAGGCATGCCAGAACGTACTGTGAAATGTTCACGATGGCCAAAATGTTTGGTTTTTATTGTCCGTATATAGCTATACTTGGAGAGGGGGGGTTGTATCGGGTATAATATACATATAACCACAGGTTAAGCTTATTTTGCAAATTTAGGAGTATATGGGGGATAGACAGCTTAGTGTGACAGATCAGGAATAGCTGGGTTTCTCTCTGTCACTCAGGCACATAAGAATGCAGGAAAGACTATCTTTCTGTCATTATGCATCCATTAAGCCTCATCAAATGTTTAATGCTATTAAAAGAACAGAAAGGAACAGGAAAGATAAGTTGATGTATTTAATACCAACACTTCATTTGCTATTTAGAGATATGGCAGATGAATATTTCAGATCCAGCTCACAATTTGCTTTTCAAATTGATATACTCATTGAATTTGAGGCTCATTATTTCTATATACCAAAAAGAACTTCAGTGGATGCCATAAAACAGATGGGAGATAAATTATAGTGACTAGAAAGAATAAACTGCCAGAGAGAACAAACAAGTTATTTTCATGAAACCAAGAACACACATTAGGCTACATACTGTATCTTAACCTAACAATCATTAAAGTACTATTGCAAGATCATTCACAGCATTTTGTTCTTTCTTTTCCCCTCCTTTGTCAAAACAGACACAGTCTGGGGCAGGAGGCTCTGTGCTTAATAGCAGTTCCTAGATATGGGAAACTAATTCATTGGGAAATATTCTTAACATGAATATTTTCTCAGGCAGCAATTTCCAGAAGTGGGAATTTATGAGCCTACAGCATAACTGTTTTTTGTCAATCGACCAAGAACCACTCCTACTACAACTGAAGTAGTTAAGCAGTTCCAAATGTAACTATTTTGTTGAAGGAATAATGGGGTTGGGGGAATCTGCTGATTAAATCAGCAAGTGCAGTGAGCGAGGCAACTATTAGCCAACACAATAAGATTCCCTTCCAAACACAATCATATCTTGTGTTTGTCTATGTATTGAACATTTAAAGCATTCTTTAGACTTTATTTATATTTCTATTCCCTAAAATAATGCTACTATTTTGAATGAATAAATACCCGCTTTTTATTTTGTTTTAAAAGTGTATTCATTCCTGTTCCTAATGTCCATCTGAGAGCAGTTTTACAATGCAAACACTGAAACACTGTAGTTGCTTTGATAGTTCTGGGGTGTTGTTTTTCCTTTTTAAATGATAGCATGAGTGAACAGGAACATGCTCCTATTTGGGTTTGTGTTTATTTTCTTATATTTTAATCCATCCTGGTTAATAGCAGAAGCTATTCTGAAGAACTACGCAAAGGACAGATCAAGTGAAGGAGAAAGTTGTCTTCTGCTTGGCTCCAGTTGTTCTGTTCGTCAAACTGCAGAGGTACCTCAGATTACTGGAATGTCTGAGCCGCTGCCAAAAAAGTCAACCCATGTTTGGTTTACATGATGCGTATCAAGGTCAGCCTCTAAGCTAACAGGGAGGTACATCTCGTGCCATTTGCAGGATGAAAAGAAGCATGCCCATAGATCTCTGAATGGACATACAAGGTATTTAGAACAAGATTCCCTTCCCATTCAGGAATAAGAAAAAGGTTGACAGTTGTAATGCATGAGCGACACAGCTAATTTTATATCCCTTCCATTTCACAGCAGACCTCATGCCCACTTGACTGTAGAAAAACAGGGTCTCAGCTCAGGGCAAAGCAAAGACAGCTGTCTGTTTGTCATCCCAGCAACACAGCAAACAATGGGCCCATTCTTCAATCGATGCTTAGATGCCATTTCTATCCTTCCTCAATAGAGAACTGTCTCTGGCTTCATCAGACCGACTTGCTTTAGTACTTATATTTCCTGTAGCTACCATAAATGTGGTTTCTCAAACCCAAATATAAATCCAAAGCAGGCAGGATAATGAACAGTGAAGTAGGTAGTCTCAAGAAAACTAAAAGCCTTGTAGCCAGAAGGTCCCATGTGTCTACCCAGAGAGTAGCAGTGACTAGCTAGTAATAAAAAAGGAACTCCACAGCTGCAGTGACAGGTGTTGGTCACCACTTCATCTTTTCTTCTATTTGGGGCAACCAGCTAGCTCAGGGCTCTCCAACCTTAGCAACTTTAAGACTTGTGGACTTCAACTCCCAGAATTCCTCAGCCAGAAAAGAATTCTGGGAGTTGAGGTCCACAAGTCTTAAAGTTGCCAAGGTTGGAGACTTCTGAGCTAAATATAAATTTCCAGATGCTCATGTTATGTTTACTTTTAAAATATCTAAAGATGTTCCTTAGGAAAATTATGCTTGTACCAAGTATATGTCATTGTTTAGCAAACCACCTCTGTTTGG
Source organism: Laticauda colubrina (assembly GCA_015471245.1). Lineage (NCBI taxonomy): Eukaryota > Metazoa > Chordata > Lepidosauria > Squamata > Elapidae > Laticauda > Laticauda colubrina. Next base: position 23,423,037 of record BLBF01000032.1, read on the forward strand.
TATGATTGTATTTGTATGATTCTGTATGCTTTGTATTATTGTAATTACAAAGCCTTTTTTTTAAAGAGGCTTTTTTTGAATTTTATTAATATTCCCCCTTAGGTTTTATTCTTATACAAGGGTAAACTTTGTTTTTCTAGCATCAAATATTTTTCCCAGTGGGGGAAAAAAAGATCTTGTGAGATTCTGGGAGATTTCAGCAAATTTTATCCTGTTCTCAATGATCCTGAGCAAGAATGCTGAATTCTCATGAGAATCCAACCAAGAACACTAACTTTTAAAGAAATTGCAATGGTTTTTTTTTTCCCTGTTAGCATCATTTGAGTTTATATTAACCAGTAAACTAGTAAGTTTTCATTCATTTTATTTTTAAGATGTTTTTATTTAAATCCATGGAGAGGAATCAATGGGAATGTTTTAAGATGTAATGGAAGTCCTGGAAATCCCTGACACCAATCCAAATGCTAACTTATTAATAAAGTGAAACCAATTATAAAACACAGAATGCCATGATGGGGAGAGAAGAGATTGTATACTACTTTACAAAAACACATGTGGCTGTTTAAAACCCTCAATAATTCTGCTTTCTGAAAAAAACTTTCAATTTAGGGTCTACAATTATGTAGTGTAAGGCCTGAGGCTGACACTAGCAAGGTGGAAATTTGAATCTCAGGCAAGGCAGAAGAGTTTTGTAAACTCTAAGCAAGCCTCACCCAATCTCAAGGCCAGAAAAGCTGAGACCAACTTTCTATTGATTTGAAAATGCAGAAGAAAATGTGAGCCAAAATATTCACACCAGTACACAACTTTGGGTTACTGTATTATAGGTAATCTTTGATTTACAACTGTTCATTTAGTTCAAAGTCACAATGACGCTGGAAAAAAGTGACTTATGGCCATTTTTCACACTTAGGACTGTTGCAGCATCCCCATGGTCACTTGATCAAAATTCAGTTGCTTGGTAACTGGTTTGTATTTATGATGGTTGCAGTGCTCTTGGGTCATGTGATCAGCTTTTGTGACCTTTTGACCAGCAAAGTCAATGGGGAAGCCAGATTCATTTAACAACCGTGTTACTAACTTAACTGCAATGATTCATGTAACAACAGTGACAAGAAAAGTCATAAAATGGAACAAAACTCACTTAATGAATATTTCACTTAGTAACATAAATTTTGGACTCAGTTGTGGTCGAAAAGCGAGGAGTACCTGTATACAGGAACAAGAAGCAGACCTGCCTATAAATAAATTTTATCTGGTGTTAAATAAAGCTGTGTTATGCCTATGAACTTCTGTAAGCAAGTTCTTGATTATGGGATGAAGAATATGGACAGTCAAGATTTAGTCTTATGCCTTGCTGACAAGGACGAAATGTTTTTTAAAAAAATAAAAATTTGTCCTTTCGATATATAAATTTTGTGCACAAAAACTTTTCTAGGAAATCAGTATCAATGCTAAGAGACATTGTGAATTTCCAAATGAAAATGTGTTCCATAATGAATTCCAAAAGTAAAACAAAAGGCCAAAGAAAATGTTGCTGTTTGGCACTATTTACATCATTTTTTTCATTGAAATTTAATGAGGGTCATAAATGCAACATGTAGACTAAGATAATCTCTTCATTTGATGCTATGGACCCTGAAAAAAAATCATCCTAAAACTACTTTAGCCAATTTATTGCTTTTCATCTATTATTAATGTTTTAAACTGAAGTATATTTCCTTGTTTATGGCACTGATAGAAGCATATGTTTCCAAATCATTGCCCATGTATCAACCATACAATTGCCTATTCAATTAGATACAAAGCTGTTCTTCAGCTAGCTATTACAGGATATCCATTATGATAGGACACTTGCTGAAGTTACATTATTTGCCCATGCTCACGCTGTATTGTATATTTTGTCAAGCACCGGGGAAATCAGAAGATTCAAGCAGTTCAAATGAGTACAGAAATTTATTGCAAGCTTAAGGTCTCTACAAGAATCTGAACTACTAATGGTCAAGGGAAATTAGCAGAAGTTAAAAATAGAAAAGAATTCAAGGACTTAGATCTCTTGTGGGAGCACAGAGACTCATGATGGATGATGTGTTTGACCCCTCCCTCGGGCTCAGCCTGGCCATCTTCTACAAATTTGTACTTAAACTTATTTTAATGGAAGCACTTGGTCACATGGTACTGGAGAACATCTCTTCTTCATGCTTTTAATACAAAAAAGCAGCAAGATGAACTCTTAAATATGATTTGACATTGCAGTACATAATAAGGAAAACTACTTGTTGCATTAATGTAAGCTAAAAACACATGATTTCAAAAATTGAATCATATACACAGTAAAATTAGTTTATGTGCTACTTAGAACTAAGCAAGAAGGTGACCTAACCAGTAAAAGTTTTGCTCAAAATGGCCAAACTTCTTTGCTGCATACATACAGAATCAACTAGTGTTTGGGGATATGGCATTTGACCACGGGCTTTGCATTTTTCAGCCCTGATAGATCATTTACTACTCTTTTAAAAACAATGTAATAGTTACAGCGATGCTTTAAAGTGTGTGATTTTAATTGCTTAACTAGTAAGTACTTAATTACTTTTACTTATTCAATATTTCTGCAAAAATATGACTTAAAAGACATTCCACATAAGTTCCAAAATGAGTTAAATTATATAATACATTAAAAAAGAGAATCCAATAAACAAAGATATTATAACAGTATAAGACATTATTTTTATTCATTGTTTTATTTGCATTTTTAGTATCCAAGTTTTCTACATGTTGTATTAAATGGGTTATAGACTGTACCATGTACATCTTTTGGGAGGCAACTAATTTGTTTGACCTTTTGTCATTTTTTTTCCTCTCATAACAATGTTATTTTATGTTTGGATGATGCATTTTTGCAATTATGGAACAAAAAATGCTCAATTATATTTTTATGGTGATATATGTTATAGTCTAACAAGAACTGGAAAAGAAAGATAATTATTTGTTTTGTTGCAGATTAAGTAAGTCATCAAAGACAAGCAGAGGTTTAAAAGAAGAGGCTATCTGCAACTTTTAAATATTGTGTGCTATTCACAGGGAGGGAAGAATAGTTACAGCAATCAATCAATGTCTCTAAATTTTGCCAAATAATCCTCGAAACATTTATACCAAAGTAACCATCCTGGAACCTAAATACTGTACCCCAAATCCATTCCTGACCATCTGGCATTGGTTTGGTACCAATTAAGATCAAGGAAGGAAAGAGACAGATAATAAATTAAAAGAATAAGTGAACCAATTGTATTCATTTATTTATTTATAAAATTTATATGGCCACCCATCTCACTCAAAATAATTCTGGGTGGTGTACAACAATCAATGAATGAATCCTTAAAACTCACTTACCAGCTGTTTGTTGAAGTTTTGCACACACTGTTCAAATTGCTCATCTTTTGTTTCATCCGCTTTGCCAAGTTTCTGGAGGACCTATAAAAGCACATGAAAACAAGAAGCAAGAAGTGGATGTTTACAGCCACACAACTACACCAAAAAAAACCTCAATAGTTTTGTTTAAAAGATAAAGTAGAAATGAGGAACAGGAAGAAACACAATTTAGGTTAAGTATAGTCCACTCAGTCGAAGAGCAGATGCTACCAACTACAATTAGTGCCAAGGCCAGTTCAAGATTTTGAACAGGCTGGATAGTCATCACAACATGAAAATGAGAGGAAGATGATCCAAAGGCCCAGTTTATAAGATAGCATCACAGGTTGAAAGTGGTCTATTCAGCGTATTTCAGAGCTTATCCTTTCAAAACAATTGGTGAAAAACTAAACCGAAAGCTGAGCATTTTTCTTAACCAACATCATTTTCTGCTAAAGTAAAAAAGAAGAAATGGCCAATAACAGCAATGGGGCAAAACCTACCCATTTTATCCACCCACGTTCCATGAGAGAAAGGAACAAGTGGCCCCTCAGGTATTGCTTTCAGAAGCCAGCCTGCTGACTGATAATGAAGATTGCTGGAAACTTTAATTTAGCAACATCTGGAAAGCAATCAGTTTTTTTCCAGCTTTGCTTTCTACCACATAAAGGGAAAACTGTGCTGACTACAGGTTTTAAATTGAATTTATTTGCTGAAATTTAATTAGAGAAGCACTGAAAAGTCAAAAGAATAGGAAAACAACCATGTGCAGTGCAATTCTGACCCCTCTGCAAAAACATTAGAGCATCTTCCCTACAAAATGGTTCTTTTGTGAAACACAGAAGAATTAATATATGCAGAGCACAGAGTTATCACTCTTGGATTTATGAGAATTGAATATACTTCTGTCTAGGATTAGAAATAGCCCCCGGAAACTCTTGTCATAGGAACATGATTCTGTCATCAGGAAGGACCAGAATAGCCATGGCAATCAGCCAGGCCTCTCTTAGCATTGAGAGACCCTTTTGAACAATGCAGTTCACACACCATTTGAGGCAAAGTAAAATTTAATCAAGACACTTCATTTATCAGCCATTTCCTATTAGTGTCTTTGTATGGGGTCAAGTGTGCTGCTGTCATGGCGGGTGGCCTACAAAAGCTAACTCAGGGCTGCCTTCCTGGCTGTCTTGAATGACTGCATGGACACAAGACACAAGCAATAGTAGCCACAGTGTCTGTTATTGACTTTAATTGCCTGCCCCTTCCCCTTCATACACTGATGATGGTGTTATACATTATGTATTTATTTAATCTATTTTGTATGCACTGCAAAAACCAATTTCAATTAATGTGATAACCAGCTATAACAATGAGTAGCTATGACCATTTGCCAAGTTTACATTTAATAAGTGTGTGTGTGTGTGTGTGTGTGTGTGTGTGTGTGAGAGAGAGAGAGAGAGAGAGAGAGAGAGAGAGAGAGAGAGAGAGAGAGAGAGAGAGAGAGAGAGAGAGAGAGAGAGAATGTGTGTGTGTGTTAAAGAAGCAAAAAGTCAACGTGCATAGACAGTGGGTGCCCACACAGCTGTTCCATCAAAGTGTTAGTATGCTACTATAGAAAAAGAATACATGTATAAAGTAAAGGTATAGTTTTCCCCAGCCCAGTTGTGTCTGACTCTAGGGGACAGTACTCATGTCCATTTCTTAGCCAAGGGAGCCAGTGTTGTCTGAAGACATTTCTGTTGTCATGTGGCCAGCATGACTTTATGTCCGTGATGGTGAACCTATGGCACGCGTGCTGGAAGTGGCACGCAGAGCCATCTCTGCCAACATGCAAGCTGTTGCCCCAGAGCAGGTCCACTGCACAGGAGTGCTCGCTGCTCACCCACCAACTGATCATTGGGTAGCTGCCACACATGTGTGGGGGTCATGCACAGAAATGTGTGGTGTGTATAGTGGGTCCCAGAAATGCAGCGCACACATGGGGGGGGTCATGCGCACATGCGCAGGGGGTGGAGGGCTTGTGCACTGCTTTATGGGTGCTAGCACACGTGGACAGAAAGGTTAGCCATCACTGCTATATGCCAAAACACACAGAACACTGTTGTCTTTCAATCAAAGTAGTACTTATTTATCTATTTGCATTTGCATGCTTTTGAACTGCTAGGTGGGCAGGAGCTGGGGCAAGGATGTGAGGTAACTCCATCACAAAGCACTTGGGTCTTGAACCTGGGCTGTCAGTTTTCCAGTTAACATACTCAGTGTCTTTAACCACTGAGCCATTGTGCCCCTAGTATACATGTGTACTCATAAGCAATAAACTATAGAATGTTTTATTGCACATAAATTATTGCAAGTTAGAGACCATGTTACTGATTTCTTCCATTCTCATGCAGAGAAGAGTAAAGACCTTGCTCATTTCTTTGATCTTTGTTTGGAAACTTCTTTAGAAAACATGTGTCTCCCAAATATTAGAATAAGGACTAAAGCTATGGGGCCTGAGAAACTGCCATGGAGAATAGAAGAGGAGCATTTAGGGAAGTGATTAAAAAATAGTGGATATTGAAGTGTATTCATTTATCCTAGCACTGATAATTCCCAGAGAGGATGGAAGCAGTCAAGAAATAATCCAGTTCCTACAAGCTCTCATTTCTGTTAAGAAATTCCTACTTCCTGCTCCAGTACGGATTGATTGTTGAAAGATTGCATAATTAGAGACAAATCAAAATTTCTAATCAATTTACACTACAATTTGGAATTTGATCCTATGCACATACGTGCAGACAGCTGACTCTGTAATCTTGAAACATGCATTGCCAAAAGCATGATTTTCAGTTTCATTTCATCCGTGTGCACAAGAGTATTACTTAAGGCTGGTATTTAATAACTGAATAGGTGGCTAGTTAAGCATCATCCTCTTCAGAAATCTTTTTCCACACCTGGGATTCTGTTACCATTTTTCAGTGTTTCCTGAGCTTATCGATATGATCTCAATTGACTTCTTTTTCGTTACTTTGCCAGATTTCCTAGCATAAGCACGAAGTGAGCAATCTCTGACCTAAATTGTAACTCTAACACTCTTTTCAAAGCAAATGTTTCTCTTACTTGCATTCCTTTCAACTCAATGTTTAACCTCTTCTTAAACCACATTGCGTTAAAAAGCATAGTAAATGCAATGCCACTTTGCTTATTTTGAATGTTATTCTCTTTATTGTTCTCTGTCTTGCATTCTATTCTTTGGCAGGTTGCAGAATTAGTGTGACAGATGCATGCTATTATCTTGGTAATGACTTCTGATTGATTTGTCCCTGCAATCTTCCAGGATGTGTTTTTGATTTCACGAATTTGCCTGCAAACCTGAGATGTCCAAATAGTCTCCCATCCCAAAACTAAAGAGGTCTGACCCTACTTAGCTTTCGCCTTCTTGAGATCATAAAAAAATAGATCAAGCACCAACTCTTACTGATAGAAAGAAATTTCAACCCTATGCCAAATCTTAGCCAGCAGATTGTGCCAACCCTTCTTATCCTTTTAGAAACTCCACAAAATTGGATTAGTTAATCTACATGGTCTTCCTTATAAGGTAAATAAAATGAAACCACCATTTGATTTCATTACAACAATTAAGTAGAGCAATAGAAAAAGGTTCTTAGAACGTCAAGTTTATGCATTATAATCACAGAAAAAATAGACTCAACCTGTATCAACAGTTGGTTTCTCTGCTCTTAATTTTCCATATTCAGTGGATTAATATATGTAAATATTCAACAAGAATCTTTTGAATAATCTGGTTTAATATTCACATTTCAAGAAATGCAAACTCATGCCCAGTTGGACTTTTTCCCATCAGAAGACAGACATGTGGAAATGATATAAACCAATGTTTTTAATGAGCATTTAATATTGGTAGTTGTATAGTTCTGGAGATTCTGGATATTATCCTCATTCTGATGATTCTTTTAGCAAAATATGTTCTGACTTTGTAAAATGATTACTTTTCAAACTAGGTAAAAGTTCATTTAACCAAAGCAGATATTGTGACTATGTTGTTATATCTGAAAGATTTCCTCTATAAAAAAATAATATACATACAAAATGCAAGATACCAGTTGAAAATGTCTAACTCAGGTCATTTGTTTAAACACTATTATAAACTACAGTTGGATTCACAAACCACACAATAGCATTACACATGTGCAATATCAGTGCTTTGAAAGCACATTCTACTTGGAATTAATTTACAGACAAGAATGCCAAACTGTGGTAAATTGACTGTACTTTTAAAAATCAAATATAATTATTAGGGATGTATAACACCACTATTAAAATTCAGAAAAAAATTTCAAAGCCCATGGCAGCTCAAATGTATCATCTACCTATAACTGTCTACTTGAAGCTGTTGCAGTTGCATCATTTCCTATATAGTTACTCTCTTCAGCTGCCATGTGATTCTTAGAAAAAGAAGTGGTTGCTTTAAAAAGCTACAGAACAGCACATTGGTTCCCGTGTCCTATAAAGCACTTTTTGGGACTTAATCTGAAGCACGGACTGAATTGCAGCAAGCTCACTGAAGCTATGTATTTCTTCCTTTCCTGTAGTCCCCCCCAAAACCTGCAGCTGTCTTCCGATTGCCAAATAACAGCCCAGAAGGAACACATTTCTAAAAAGATTAACGTCCATGCTTACTATGATTTTAATAATTAACTGTATTCCACTTTTCCTCACTGCACCCTGTGGCTATTTTCATTTTGGAAAAAAATTCAATTAAATGCATTAAACTCTAGACCAAGTAAAACATGTTCAATTTTACTTGGTCCAGAGTTAATCATATATATATGGTATGTCTCTATAGAAAACAACCACATAATAGCTTATCCTATGAACTAAAAAAAAACAGGTTAAAATATTTAAGTTAAGCAAATACAATTTCAAGAATTTGTAACAACCCAGATTTAAATCATTCTTCCACAACATTGCACTAGAAGGCTTTGAGGAAGTTCCTTTAATCTCCGTCTCAATCAAATATCTCTCTCAGGATATTTGAAAAGGAGATGGGGAAAGAGATTGAGATTAATAAATTAATTAAAAAATATGTAAAGTTACTATACGAGGTACTATACTTGGAGAAACAATGAGAAGACAAAAATACAGCACACAAAATAGATAAATGTTTGCATTTATCTGCAAATTTGAGCTAGTATTATTTTTACATCAGGTTTTGCGATGCTATTTTATCTAAATCCTAGAAGGAAACTGTATGGTGACATGATATAGATCAAAATATATATATAGTGATAACAATTTTATTAGATCTCTCTGCACACAAGATATACATAATTCATACGTATTGAAAAGATTTGCGTCAAGTATGGTAGTAGATATTTAAAATGACTTCCATGAAAGTGCTTTAAAAATAGACAGCAAAAGAAAATCTGCTTTTCAAATGCCCTTCCATCTCTGACAACATCAAACATCTTGCACGTTATATATCCCTATTCATACTATATACCCCTACCCCTATTTAAATTGTAGCACTAAGAAAACCCCAGTCATCAACAAGTCTATATTTTTAGTGTGAAAATTTTATGGAGGATTTTCTCCTAAAATTCAAAATTTCTAGAAGAGCCTGATTCTGAAAAGGTATGAAACACAGCAGTTGTACAATTTATAAAGAACACAGTCTTACAGTTCCAAGAAGACTGAAACAGAAACATGTGGATGTATCAAAGCAGACAGGAAAATGCTGCTAGCTGTTAACAACAGGCAGCTCCCAGCCTCAGGAACTGGAATGGGACTCAACCCAAAGTAGAATTGAATAATTTAGCCAAACATCTCTCTCATGCATGTGTATTTAAATCAAAAACTGGACTCAGACAGGGACTCAGAATGAGAGTTTAGCTGACACAACAGCTGGGAACAGAAATATGCAGTAATATGCTCATTTCCCATAAATTATCAGTGAGCTCACAGGATAACACCCATTCCCTGAAGGAGTACAAATGGTGTCAAATATTAATATTCCTCAGCAACCTGGGTTTGCCCTCTCCCAGTTTACACCGTCATGCATCATAAGATCAGACAAAAATCTAAGACTTTACTTGGTTTGGAGTGTTCGAATGATTACAAGTGTTAAGCAGATCTGCCTATGGAAAGATTATGTTGAAAAAGTCAATCAATGTAACACTCACTATTGGCTTGAGGGGGAAGAGGTAAAGGAATTTGCTGCTTGAAAGAAGGAAAGGGGGAAGATCACACATACTTAAAAAGATAAAGGTTTCCCTGTCAGTAGTGTCCAATTCTGGAGCAGGGTATTCATCTCTATTTCTTGGCCGAGGGACCCAGCATTGTCCAAAGACAATTTCCATGGTCATGTGGCCAAAGTGGCTATATGCCAAAGGTGCTCAGAATGTTGTCACCTTCCCACCAAAGTGCTATCTATTAATCTACTTGCACTTGCATGCTTTCAAACTGCTAGGTGGGCAGGAGTTGAGGTAAGTAACAGGAGCTTACTCTGTCATGTGGCACTCAGGTCTCAAACCCAAACTGTCAGTTCTTCAGCTGACAAACTCAGCATCTTTCACCACTGAACCATCTGTCCCATCACATATATGCAACAGAGAGATAAACCTTTGATGAGGTTGCATGTAATCTCGTGAAACTCTCCTTGTATCTTTATTTCCCCACAAACCTGTTGAAGATCAGCAGTTTTAATTACAGCAATAACATGTAGGCTGACCCCAATGACATTAAAACATACTGTCTGAATCAGGCCAAAGCCCCTCTAAGTATTGTTTTGGATTTTTGTTTTGTTGTTGATGTTGTTGGTTCCTTTTTTGTTTTGCACAACAGCCAACCACATGCATTTATGGTGCTTGCAAGCTGGACAATTGTCCAGACCATCTTTTCCTTCAAACAAAATGTACTCTGAGCCCACGAATGAAAATGGATGTTTGAAGAAGACAACAGAACAAGAAGATATATTCTGTTTGTGTCTGAGTTTCTGCCTAAATCAAAAGAGACTACAAAGATTAAAGGCATCAAGGAGGTCTATTTGAATACAATCAATGATTTTTAAAAAGGGACAAAACATACAAATATCCAAGTTCCAAGATTCTTTCATGGAACTTAAGGCCCGGTCCCACTGCACTTAAGGATGCAAAGAGGATATAAAACGTTCAAAAAAGCTTGCCATCCATTGGAAAACGCTATGCATCTGTTGTGTACTCATTGCATACGTGTTTCATACGCTCTATCCCTCGAGCATCCATCCACTGAGATTTCATCCGCGCAAGACGTTTTGAACTGCACAAAACTTTGTGAACGGATGAATGATGTACGCGTACGATGTACATCTGCGACATATACGGGCAACAAACGTTCTATGTCCATTATCATCCGTTAAACATCCACTGTATCCTCTCTGCATCCTCTGGGCATCCCCTCAACTCACATCCACTGCAGCTGAAAACGGAACGAGGGAGGAAACAAAAGGTACACGGAATGTCTACATAGCGTTAGTAGCATGGAAATAGAAAGGATGTAAGCGGATGCATCTCATATATAAAGGATTCAAAACAGACAAAACGTTTGTATCTGGGATGTATCTTGTATATTTAGGATGTCTGCAGTATGTCTAGAGTATGTAGAAGGACACGTAGCAGACAACCGATATTTTCTATAAAAAGGGGGAGAAAATCATCTGGATCTCAGTATGAGTCCAGCAGCCGTGGTATACAGACCTCTTCACCCTTGGTCTTGGTCTTCAACATCATCAATTGTTCTCCACCATGGATGATGACACAGTCCATATGATAGCTGTGCTCATTCATCACCAGAACTAAAACCTGTTCAGACTGTTTCAAGTTTTATACAGAAGGAGAAGAAGGAGACGTCCAAGAGCTGTGTGGGTCCGAGGATGGATCGTGAGAAGAATGGAGTTTGGACTGTATGACCAGTTGATGGTAGAGCTGAGGAATGAAGACCCTCGTGCATTCCATCACTTCATGAGGATGCCACCAGCCATGTTTGATGAACTTGTAGAACGTCTGAGACCCAGGTTGACCAAGCCTAACACCAACTTCCGTCCCAACCTGGACCCTGGACTGAAGGTGGCACTGAATCTGCGGCACCTGGCCTCTGGAATCACATACAGAAACATGCAGTATGCGTGGAGGGTGCCACACAACAGCATCAGCAAAGTGGTCAGAGAAGTGGTGCAGGCCATCATTGAAGAATATGTGGAGGAGCTCCTCAAGTGCCCCATCACTGAACAAGGCTGGAGGAAAGTTGCAGAGCAGTGGTATCAGAGGTGGAACTTTCCCTACACCGTTGGAGCCATAGATGGGAAGCACGTGGCCTGCAAAGCTCCACCCAACTCAGGGTCCACTTATTACAACTACAAGGGCTTCTTCAATATCATCCGCTTTGCCATGGTTGATGCTGACTACAAGTTCATCTACATCGATGCTTCAGGCAACGGGTCATCTTCAGATGCCCACGTATACAACGCTAGTGACCTCAAGGATGGGCTGGAACACAATCTCATCATGGGTTTTCCAGATCCAGACGCCCAACCCAACGACACACAAGATGTGCCCTACTTCATCGTTGGTGATGACACCTTCTCCCTCAGAACCTACCTCATGAAGCCGTACAGTTCAAGATACCTCACCCGTGAAGAGAGGATCTTCAACTACAGACTGTCCAGGGCAGGACGGGTGGTGGAAAACGCCTTTGGCATCCTGGCCAACAGGTTCCAGATACTTCTGCCCACCATGCAGCATGAGCCACATACTGTGAGGAGCATCGTGGAAGCTTGCGGCATCCTGCACAATCTCATGCGCACCTGCTCCCCAGTGTTGCAGAACAGACTTGTCGACCGTCAACAAGGGAATGGGGACATGGAGCCTGGTGAATGGAGGCAAGGACGTAACCTGATAGACACTGTGGATGTACAAGGACCCAACAGAGCTTCACGTGAAGGGAAGAAGCAGCGCAACCTACTGAGACACTGGTGCAATTCCCCAGCTGGAGCAGTGGAATGGCAAGACAGGATGATAGATGATTAATGGATGCTTCCTTCAGCCTGTCACATAACACTGATGAGATTGTGCCATGTATGTTGAGTGGTCCTATAATGAATAGGGAATTAATGAAGAGCTTTGTTTATTTTAAAATGTGTTGATCAATGAATAAATTGTTATTGATAATAAAGGTCCATATGTGTGGCAGCTGGGATGGGGGACCATACAGTCCCACTATGCTTGCACTGGAGGCTTATCTATCCCACAACTATCCTTATCTATCCCACAGGCATGCAAAGGCTTAACCATTTGTTAAAAGTTGTCACCAACACTTTACTCAGGTAAAAAAATGAACCAAGTGTCTTAAGCAAAGATAACCTTTATTAACTTTCTTAGATAAACATTATGACTTTATTAAATAAGCAAAATGAACCAAGCAAACTGAATTAAGTGTGTTAAGCAAAGATAACCTTTATTAACTGTCTTAGGTAAACTTTATGACTTTATTAAAAAATAAAATGAACCAAGTAAAGTGTCTTAAGCAAAGATAAACTGAACAAGTACAACTCAGTCTCTGACACTATTCTCAGTCACTCTGAGTCATGTCCATGGTCTCAGCTGTTAAGCGGGCAGGGACTGTGGAGGTGGCTGTGGCTTGAGTGCTGGTCTGAGGCGCCATTGGGGTACATGGTCCCAAGAGTACAACAGGGGATGGTGTGTTCAGGAAGCTGTCTGAAAGCTGATTCAGTCCCGTGAGGTTGAGAGGCCCCTCATCAAGGATCTGAGATGTGAGGCCCAAGACTGATGACAGATTGTCCGTTGATGGGCTTGGCTGTGGGGTGGAGGAAGGAGGAGTGTAGTGGGGCTGTCTGGTCTGCAGCTGGGTGGGGACTGGAGTCTATGGTGTGCGATGAACCTGGGCCTGGACTGGGGAGGTCTGCTTCTGCTGTGGGAAGTCCCGGTAGTCGTAGCCTTGGTAGGTGAGGGGCTGTTGAAAGCCGTTGAAGGGTTATGACATCTCCTGGGGTGGAGGAGCAGACCTGGACTGGGTAGGAGCAGCTTCAGCTGGGTCTTGAGGGTTGTGCAGAAGTGCTGTTACCTTCTCCTTGATCACCTGGCACTGGGCCTTGGGCAGGTCCCTGAGCATGTGGCTCACGTAGGTGATGAAGGTGTGGTGGCCCGAGGATCCTCTGTCCAAGTGGACCAGCTGAGAGAGAAGTTCTGTGCTGGTCTTCACTGTGTCCCTGATCTCCAACAGGACACTGTGGTTCTGGCCCTCCAGTCTGCCTCTCTGCCTGCATCTGTGGAGCTGGGGGTGGGGGTGGGGGTGGGTTGGTCTCTGGTGGCTGCTGCTTCTTCCTCCATTTGTGACAGGGGATCCTCCAAGTCTGCCGGCATGGGGAGTACAACTATCGGGGGGGGTGTCTCTGCCATGAGGCCCTCCGAAGACACCTGCCTGGACAGGCTTGCTGGCCCTTGGCTGGAAGAGGACTGGCTATCTGTGGGCTGTCTGAGGGAGAGGGGTGTCAGAGGGGCTGCTCCTCGGTGGTGGATCTCACCCTCCAGGAAAATGCACTTGGCCATGACATACATCTCCTGGTCAGTGAGCTTGACAGTGGCCTGCCCGGATTTCTTGAGGTGTCGCTTGCCATACCAGGTGTGCATGTGATTCCACCATCCTAGGAGTACTTCTGCAGTGTACCCCAGGCTCTCTGCCTTGTCTCTCCAAGCTGCCTGCTTCTTCTTGGTGTCGCGATACAGTCTGTGGCCCTTTCTCCAGAGGTACTCGTTCTCCCTCAGCCATTCCAGCACCTCATCCTCATGCTCCTCGGAAACGGTGTACTGTTTCCTCTCTCCCTTTTGCTTCCCTTGCCTTTTCCTCCCTCTGGCAGGGGCTTCAGGAGGGCCTTCAGGGGCTTGAGCAGCAGGGCCTTCAGGGGCTTGAGCAGCAGGGCCTTCAGGGGCTTAAGCAGCAGGGCCTTCAGGGGCTTGAGCAGCAGGGCCTTCAGCAGCAGGGCTTTGAGGGCCTTGGGGCTGGTCCACCACAGCAGCAGCAGCAGCAGCAGCAGCAGGTTCAGAGTGTGTGCCAGGATACTCCCCGCATGTGCAGTGAACGCTTTGCATCTGATATACATCCGCGCAGCATTCGCTTTGCTTCCTATGGGCATCCGTGATGCATCCGCGTCATCTGCTATGCATCCGCCCCTTCCGCTATGCGTCCGCTTCGCAATTCTCTCCCGGAACCCCTGCGGATGTGTCATCCGCTTCCATCCGCTGTTATCCGCTAGGCTTCCTATGAACATCTGCTTAACATCCCCGCTACGTAGTACCCACGTCCGTTCTTTTCCGTTCTTTTCCATTCTGTTTATGCAAATTTTGGCCACTTTTTGGAGTGGATGACAACGGATGGAGCCACCCCCGAAATATTGCTTGTCCACTGTGTCCTTTATGCATACGATTTGCATCCGTCGGCCAGTGGGACCTAATGGGAATCAGCATAAAAAAATTGTGTTGCTCCAACTTAAGAACCTCAATTTTGAAAACCTGTTTTCAAAACAAGCTCTTAACATTGAAGAGAATCCATCACCCACCAAATACTTTCTTTCGTCCAAAATTTCTGGTCTGCCTTGTTGCTAGGCAACGTTGACTTCCTCTTCGAATGACACACGTGATGTACTATGTCTCATTTTTTTAAAACGAAATGTCTTGCACATATATATGCAACAGTGGTAACATGCATGCACGTGAGACATTTTGTTATGAAGGACTAGTCTAACAGCAAGCCCATTACTTCAGGCTTACTCATACAGTAAAGCTGAGCCACCCTTTCTCTGTCCAGCCTCTAAATAAAGTTAACTAATGAAATTTGAGCAAAAAGTCCAGATAACTCTTTTTCATAGGAAGGACTCCTGTTCATTAGCGTAAATAGGGTGCCAGGGTGAAAAGAGCAACACTGTCAAAGTTTGATCTCTTTTCAGTAGGACTGAGTTATGTCAGATTTACTTTGGTTAGTTAATTAGAGGCAGGAGAAAGATAACGGTACAGAGAAATAAAGTGCTTAGATTCCAGTAGAAAAATTGGCATATGAACCACTGCAACAGCAATAACACTTAGACTTATATACTGCTTCATAGTGCTCTACAGCCCTCTCAAAGCGGTTTACAGAGTCAGCCTATTGCCCCCAATAATTTGGGTCCTCAATTTACCGACCTCGGAAGGATGGAAGGCTGAGTCAACCTTGAGCCTGGTGAGATTTGATCTGCCAAATTGCAGTGGGAGTAGCTTGCAGTACTGCACTCTAACCACTGCGCCTCCGAGGCTCCATAGCTCTTCATCTCACATTTTTAAAAGCAGCAAATGTCTGGGCCAACACATGTGCTTAACCTGGTATCCATTCTTTCATTGTCAAGAGATTTAAAGAGCTTCCAATTATGTACAACTAAAAAATAAGGTTTGACCCAGGAATGCACACTGGACTCATCGGCTTTGCATATTCAGAGTATTGAGATGAACCTCTAGTTGCGTTGGCAAGATGATTACAAAAATATACCATTCCAGAAGTACAAGCAAGTAAGACTTGTGAATGGCTGTATTTAAGAACCGAGTGCTAAAATTCTACAGCAAAATAAATGGGGCCTGACCATTCCAAATAGCTCCAACAGATCCAGGTACATAGACATATCAACTATTCATAGTACCCTAGCCTACTTAGGCTCTTTGTCAGCGGGATGGAGGGACCATCTAACTCAGGGCTGTCAACTCCCGGACCACAGGCTGGATGTGTCACGCGCTGCCCAGGCCCATCCCTGTTTTACCGAAGGGGGAAAAAGTCCCACTATGTCATGTGCACTGCCATCATGACATGAGTTTGATAACCCTGATCTAATTTGTTGTGCTTCTGGGACAAATGTGTCCTTATCAGGAAAATGATGCTACATTATCTCTAAGCAAGAAGGTCATTAAAATAAAAACAAAGTCATTTTAAGTACTTTCTTGACCAAGTTCCCTCTCAAGGCAAAAAACTGGAACCTTGATTTGTGCTCAGTGCCAACAGGAAACAACATAGGGCATAGGCCCAGGACTAGCTGCACATTTTCAGAAGAGTTGTAGTCTTCCAGATCATAATTGCTTAATCAATATCTCTTGATTAATCTTCTGCCATTTCAGTACTTATATTTTACACTGTTCTGTTAAAAAAAGGTTCATTTTTGATTATAAGCTATATTTTTAGTACTAAGAAGACTCATGAAATAATATTGTTGGAACAGAAATGGGCACCCTCGTGATTCCAAAAAGCATAAAACACATTTTGCTGTGTTTTATTTAGGAAATACAGTGAGGGAAAGCATTTTAGGTTTTCAATGGCCTGCAAGCCCAAGGACCATGTATATAAAAACATTTTAAAAAACAAAAAGATCCTATCATAATTTTGTATATGATCATCCATCGAAGTCACAATACACAGCTTTATTTAATTTAGTGGAAGTGATTTCTGAACAGTTATATAGAGGATTTGCAATGCCAAACTCTAAATTTCTCGTCGGGCTTCTGCTTTTCAATAGCAAAAGCAGATTATCAGAAATTGTAATTTTACTGATTGGTCTCAAAATAGTAAACCACAGCATCTTCTGACAAAACTTTCTGTAATCACTGAGATTACATATATGAAGTATGGAGGAGGGATTAACCAACTTATTTTTTTAGCTATCTTGATAGCATATGGTGGGAAATCCAGATTAGGTCACTTTACACAAGATTCCTTGAAGATCAAAAACTTCATTCATGGTCATGCTGATATCTGGGTATTGACCTAAAGTTGGAGGAATAGTAGTGAAACAACCAGCCAATATCCATGTGCCCAGAACAATATCTAAAAAAAGTCTTTTCATGAATCACCTGAACTCTCCATGTGACCAGAAAATCTTAACAAACGAATTTCTTGAATGTGTGGGGAAAACCTGTCATACAATTATAGAAGAGGGTAACATGTTGCTAAAGGCATCTTATATTTGTTTTCCTTATAAATCACCTAAAAGTAACATGATTGAAGTGGTTTTAAACAAATAGGTAAAATAACAAATAGCCACTTTACTCCATTTTGGTTAAAACAAAGATATGTGACATTGTATAAATTAAGCCTTTATCTATTTAGAGTAGCTCATTGCCTTAGAAGAGTGAGGAAAATCCTCAGGAACAACTCACACCCTGGTCAGCACTTCTTTACTCTCCTACCATCAGGAAGGAGATATAGAAGCATAGGCAGCTGTACCAACAGGCTGAAGTACAGTTTTTATCCAAAGGCTGTCCGACTCTTGAATGGCAAATAACTTTACAACAACATAATATGATTGACTTGTGAGGCTGATGCAACATGCAATAAGTTCACATGGTACAATAGGATTGTGTGTTCGTTAGTAGGATTCACTGGCTTAGAGATTTTCTGTCTTTCACTGTGAGTTGTATTGTGTTGGGGGGGTGCAGAAAGGGAGGCTCAGCCAAACTCATTGTACACATGTACTCTGACAATAAAGATTTGAATGAATTGAATTTGTAGTCCTATTTAACTCTAAGTTTCCCTCCAAAGTTTACTCTAAGAAACCTACTGTCGCACAACTCCAATTCATTGATTCTGCTTAAAAGATTCTAGAACACAAAAATGTCTTCTATGACTTGGTTGTTTTCATCTAAAGCAGCCTTTGATTTGATTCAAGGTGGCTTTTCCTTATGTTCTAAGTTTACTTAATTGAGTATTAAGAAGGTGAGGAAACATGCACTAATGCCCACAAAACCTGATTTAGGATATATTTCATGCCTGTGAAATATTGAACAGAATTGTTCTCTCATTGCAAAAAGAATTTTTGCTGATGGAAGGATAGTATGTACTCCTTCTGTGAATACATGACTTTTTCCAGTGCAGAACCAACAATCAGAATTCAAATTACTTTTTACTCCAAATTAGTCTTTTTTAAAAAGAGGAATCTCAGCATTAGTGACATGCACTCTTTCATTAGTGATTGGGTTTTTTCCTTCCTTATGGTTGCTTAAAAAATTTTCCTTGTGATAGCCTGACCGAAGAATACACAATTAAAATGATTTGGGGTTTTTTTTTTTCACCTCTGGGTATAGACTCCAGTGTCATCAAAAGGAGGGGGGGGGACTATTTAAGCCTTCATTCCTATGTCCAATTGGTTTTCTAAATTAGGCATTGACATTTCTCTGAACCAATGTCAGTCCCTTGGGGAAACCTCAGTTGCTAAGACTGTTCACATTGCATCTATTTATAACATTTAACTATGGAGGGTATGGGCAGAAGAATATTACTGGAGGATTCTAATGCTTCTTATTCCATTTTCTTGCACAGTTAACATGCAGGTGGCCTTCAGCTGAATTATTCCACACACTCATTGTCAAGCACCCCAAAAGCAAAACAAAAACAAAAACGATCAAGGAAGCCAAGCACCTGTCTCAGCAGAAAAAAGCAGAATGGGTTTAAGAGCTTTACTGATATTCTTTCCAGTCTGAAACATGATCTCAGAATGCCATGAAGCTTAGAGATTTATATGCCCAACGCATGAGACTTTTGTGGAGGCCCTATCTATTTCCAGGCTTATCCAGAAGCCTGAAAATCACTGAATGAGTAGCAGAGAAATGCTATGCTTGCACAAGGTCTAACACATTTCTGAATCCTTTTTGAAGCATGCATAGATAGCTCTAATACGCAGACCCTAAATTGTATCAGATCACAACAACTGCGGGGTTGTGAGAGAAAGCTGAATTTGGTGAAGATTGGGCAGCTGCCCAGACTAAATTTCATTAGTTACACAAATATTGTCTGACTTTGTGCAGCAATCTTACAAAAAGAAACCCAAAACACATTTCCCCTTTCAGGGTCATCTCACCTATTCAGGAGGTTGCTGCCTGCAAGCATGAAGTGTGACAATGGGAAATAAAATTTTAAAAACACCCTCTCCACTGCCATCTTCATCTGATCCCTAATTTTGAATGATTCCAGGACTTGTTTTTATTTTCTTAGCATTTGCCCACAGACAATTTTGCTTAGCATTTGCCTGCAGACAACAAAGATTTCATACCTGCTTATTTTCACATTCAAGTTGCATAGATTTGGCAAGAGCTCCATCTCCACCCCCATTCAACACTGGGAATAAGATAGTCCTTGACGTACATCCACAACTGATCCCAAAATTCCTATTGCTAAGCGAGACAGTGTTATGTTATGTTATGTTATGTTATGTTATGTTATGTTATGTTATG
>BLBF01000032.1:23442746-23465149 GCA_015471245.1 Laticauda colubrina
GTTATGTTATGTTATGTTATGTTATGTTATGTTATGTTATGTTATGTATGTTATGACCTTTCTTGCCACTGTTAATATGGACATGAACTGAATCTGGCTTCCCCATTGATTTTGCTTGTTAGAAGCTTGCAAAAGGTATTCACATGACCCTGGGACTCTGCAATCGTCATATGAGCCAATTGCCAAGTGTCCAAATTTTGATCACGTGACTATAAGGAACGGTCCCTTTTTTCAGTGCCACTGTAATTTCAAATTGGCACTAAACAAAAAATTGTAAGTTGAAAACTACCTGTACAGAGTCCCTTAAATGTGTGTGAAATCAGTATGGAAATGATAGGAAAGACTTTTCCCGAAAGAAGCTTGAATTATCCTGAAAGAGTTAAGGGTTTCCCAGCACAGAGAGACTCCTTAAGCGTATTAGCTATATTTCCTACTATTACAGCATTCCAGTCAAAACTTAAATAACCTTGCATTCATTTTGTGAATCAGCTTGACAGATGCATAGAGCTCTGGATCAATATTTTCAGTACTGGGTTTTCTCCAAGAAATATAGGAAATGCCCAGCAATATATTTTTTTATTTCCTGCCTCGTTTTATCAGATCCAGTTACTCACTTCACTCACTTCTGCTCTCTATAAATGCTTCAGGTTCTCAGATAACACAGAATCGATTTAAAACTCAGCAAGTTTTATTTTTGTCAACCCTGGGAAAGTGCCCAATTACCAAGCTTGGATATGGAGACTTATTTGCTCAGTTCTGGATTCTAAGAGCGGTGACAGATGCAGAATATATGACATGCAGGAGGACAGGAGCTGTCATTGCCAGCTGGATTGCAGAAATGCACAATGGAAAGCTTTTGCCATTGCAGCTCAATAGAAGCCCTGTTGAGACATTTCTTCATTGGCTGCATTGATTGCAGCTGTTGTTGTTTTTAAAGGCATGCTAGAGAAAGAAGAGAGAAATAAGTATTTACATCTGTGGAAGCTGAAGATGGCCGGGAAGGCATGAAGGAATTTCATGCCTGTTTGGGAGTAGGAATCTTAAGAAATATAGATATCAAACATTTTACAATAAATTGGGCATGCATAGAAATGACGGGGGAGGAATCGATAAAGAGGAACATACTAATTCCTTAGAGAGAGACTGGAACATTTATTTGAAAAACGAAAGACATGTAGTGGTCTGACTTCAACTTTAAAGCAAAAATATAAAGTTTTCCACATGGTGTCAATACTATTGGCAGTTCAGGAGCAGTGGTGGAATTAAAAAAATTTATTACCAGTTCTGTGGGTGTGGCTTGGTGGGTGTGACATGGCTTGGTAGGCATGGCAGAGGAAGGATACTGCAAAATCCCATTCCCTCACCACCCCACTAACCTGCTTTCCAGCTCTGTTCTCCTGTGTAGGGCAACAAAAGAAGACCCAGCTGATCAGCTGGGACTCAGGAGCCAGAGAATAGATGGGGTTGGGGCCAGTCAGAGGTGGTATTTGCCGGTTTCTCCGTACTACTCAAAATTTCCACTACTGGTTCTCCAGAACTGGTCAGAACCTGCTGAATACCATCTCTGTTCAGGAGATATACTACAGATTAAAAATCTAGGTGACCTGAGAACTTTTTGAAGTAGATTTGCATTCTTTCTATTCCTAAAAATGAAGCATGGAAATACAAAGTCCAGAATCAGAATCCAGATCTCTCTGGAGAACCTTAAACATAGTCCAAAGCACAGCCCATTTTAGATGCTGCGGTTCAGCATTTTGTCCAAATCCAGACAGTACTCACAAACTTCCAAAAATAGAGATGAATGGTCACAGAATGAAGATGCTCTCCAATTTGTTCATTAAATTAGTCATAAAAAAATAGAGACAAAAACCCTGGACTTTGCCCATCCTGTATTCACTCCATCTCTATTTATGACACCATATACCACTTGGGTAGACGCTGTTTTGAAATATGTGACTACAAAGGTAACTGGGATACTATATCAACAGAATAGAATAGAATTCTTTATTGGTCAAGTGTAATTGGACACACAAGGAATTTGTTTTCAGTGCATAAGCTCTCCGTGTACATAAAGATATAAGGGATAAATTATGATCATAGTCATCTAGAGAGGGGTATTTGCTGTGGTATCTGCAATTCACATGTAAACACACCCATTGTATCTAGATCTATTTAAATACTGTGTATCCAAACCATTATTTACCTAGAAGCCAGTATTCCCAATCAAATTGAAACTTGACATTGAAGTCAGGCTAACAAATAAAGCATAGATCAAGCAAGCTATGGCTTGACAAATTCAAATTAGATAGGAAACTAAGTTTGTTGTTAATTATCAGGAAGAGCTTTTGCTTTTATTATTACTTGCAAAAGAAATTAAGAACAGGAGAATAAAATAAAATACTGGAAAGAAAAGGAAATGCTAACAATTGAAGAATAGATTCTGAAATTGACCAAACCTTCTGGGCCATCTTCAGCTTCCACAAATGTAAATACAGTACTTTTTTCGCTTCTTTCTCTAGTGTGCCTTTAAAAACAACAACAGGCAGTTGTTGGCAGACCAAACAGGCAGAGATGGAGAAAAATGATTTGGAGAGGTTTATAAGAGATTGGAAGGCATTTCTTTCTGCATGTTAAATACAACAATGGACTGTTAACAGAGGGTTTTGAAGATTAGTTTAACTTTTTGAGTTATCAGAAAACAGCTTTTTTTTTTTTTTTTACAGTGAGCAGAAATTGAATTGATTTGATTGATAGACGATAGAATTTTCTATTTGGAATATTTGTAAGAGATTATGTTTTCAAATAAGAAAAGATGGAAAAATTTACAACCATTTGTAGACCTGTCAAACCAGGGGGAAATATATTAGATTTGTCTGAATAATATTTATCAACAGGGTAGACATTGGATGGTTAGTGTTAAATAGTTACTGTGCTGTATATCTATTAGAAACATTTTTTTTCTTTTTCTTCCTTTCTTATCCACTGTTGCTAATTTTTTTCCTGTCTTCTTTGTAGTTTTTGTTAATTTTTGTTTTTGGTATTTTCTTATCTTTTGAAATCAATAAAAAGTTCAAAATTTTAAACTCAGATTAATAGATGAGCTTTAAAGCAGTGGTCCTCAACCTTTCTGGCTCAGACCGGTGGCAGGGGAGGAGAGAGAGAGGATGATTTTGCACATGTGCATGCTGCTTGCACAAATGCAGCTTTTGCATGTGTGCTCATCCATCACTTGCAAGCCCGGGTCCCAACGGGCCATAGCCCCAACAGGCCACAAACCAGGGGTTGGGATCAGTGGTGGGATTCAAAAAATTTTACTACCGATTCTGTGGGTGTGGCTTGGTGGGCGTGGGAGGGGAAAGATACTGTAAAATCTCCAGTCAGAGGTGGTATTTGTTACTGGTTCTCCAGAACTGGTCAGAACCTGCTAAATACCACCTCTGGTTGGAATCTCTGCTTTAAACCTGAAATTGGAGCCAATTTTTGTGAACAAACATATATTGGGTGAAGAATTCCAGGTTGTAGATTTGCTGGAATAACAAAACAGATGGTGATATAGCATTGAGCTGTCCTGAAATGAATTTGAATTCTCCTCCCCCGAGTTTAACATCAAGTAACAAATGCTACCTTCTAATAATGGACATCATTTGGCAGCACAGAATGTCTTTAGGTATGCTTGAATTTCTTATGTCAGGAGAAAAAAATAAGGGACATAGTATTTGGAAGAAATAATGAGTCAAAGCATGAAGATTTGTTATGTGGCAAGATGAGTTGTTCAATATTACCAGTTGTGACCTCTGATTAAGCATTTGCACCATAATTCCATTTATTCTTGCTTATGAATTGTAATAATCCATTAGCAGCCTCTCAAAAGAGTTGCCTATGATCACAACAATGACAACAGATAGTTTAACTTATAATCCATTCTTTTAGCAATCATCTGAAGTTACAAGGGCACCGAAAAAACGTGACATACAACTGGTTCTCACACAACCATCACAGCATACCTACAGTTACGTGATTAAAATCAGGTGCTTTGCAACTGGCATATATTTTCAATGGTTATAACATCCTGGGGACAAGTAACGTCCTTTTGCAACCTTTTCAGCCAGCTTCCAATCAGCAAAGCCAATGGGGGGAAATCAGATTCACTTAACAATTGTGTGACTCATTTAACTGGATGAATTGCTAAACAACCACTGTAAAAAAAAAAGTCATAAAATCAGGAGCAACTCAACAACTGCCTTGCTTAGCAATGGAAACTCTGATCCCAATTGTAGCTGTAAGTTGAGGATGCCTACCTTGATGCAATAACCAGGAAATAAAACAAATGATCAACAGTTCAAATTGTCTGATCATTTATTTCATTTAATTTACAAATTAGAAAAACTGCAATGAGATCTGAAGACAGTGAGCAGACATGATTTCACTGCTAACCTTTAATTTTACGAACTTGTTTTTAGAGTTTTCCTCTCCTCAACAGTAGGTTTTCCATGGTTCTTACAATTTATAAAAAATTACATTTATACATTCTCATTTCTAACATAAAAGTTACTAATTTGCACCAAAATAATTCATCTAGAACTATGCTGGTTTAGTTGAATGGCAACATTTTTGAGAGATGAAAGGGGTTTTTTTTTAAATGATAAAACAGGATGTAGGATTTTAGGCTTGGCCTAAGATTTTCTCCTTTGGCTGCTGAATAATGGCTTTTCTGACTTCCATCAAGTGTTCTATCAACTCCACATCAAAGAATGTTTCAGTTGCACTTTTAATTGAAGAAGAGTTCTGAATATGTAGGGGAGATCATCCATATGCATTCCTGTCCTGGCTACAAATCTGTTCTGTTCTGAGAAGAAAGGTACACGAGACTGAAGTTCCAACAAACAGCTCTTTATTAAAACAACTCAGTGACTTGTAACAGAACATTTGCCAAAGCCGTGGCAGCCCTTTTTATAGTGGCTGCTTGCGGCTTGCGGCCAATGACAGTTCTTTAAGCTTTCCTACCGTCAGGCAGGCCAATTGCATTGGTACTTTATTATCCAATCCTATTGCGGCCTGCTCAGCCAATCAGATTTAGGTATTTGAAGTATTCTATTTTCTTTCCCCACTTGGTTTCGTCCTACATGTGTAACGTAGTCACGCAGGTAGGTGGGGCTTTTGCGGGTTCTACTTGACCTGCGCAGCTCAGTCTCAGCATGGTCTTCCATCGGTTCAATCAGGATCATCTTTTCTCCGCGTCTTCTCCATGGAACCTCCTGGAAGGGTGAGCCAGCCTTGCCACTCCCGCCTGGGTCTCTCGGGCTGGTTGAGTTGGCTCTGCCACTCCCTCCTGGTCTGTCCGGGTTGGTTGAGCTGGCCTGGCTGTCTCCTTCCTGGAAGGCCTCGCCTTGCTCCCCTGCTACCGGTTCTCTTCATCCGGAGGTCGTCTATGGGTAAGTGCTCTTTTTGTCTTACCGGGGGTTCTAATTTGGGTTTGTGTTGTGTCTTTTGTCGTGTTACTGGTGGTCCATCTCTCCCCTTTTTATTATTTTGTGTTTCCCACCCCCTTCGGTTGTTTTTGGGGGGGTTTGTTTTTGTTTTCGGTTTGTTTGTTGGGGGTGGCATTTGTGGCGGTGCTTCGGAGCTAGGTAAGTTAGTATTGCATTCCAATGTCCTAGAGAGAAGCTGGTCGATGTGTTGTTTCCATGTTCTGCCATCGTCTAGTTCAAGCTGGTATGATCGGGGCCCTGTAATTTGTGTAACTGTGGCTGGAAGCCATAATGGGTCCCCGGTAAGATTTTTGGCATAGACTAGGTCTCCAATGGTAAAGGAGCGATATTTACTTGAGGAGTCAGAAGGTTTTTCAGAGGGGTAGGTGGGGTAGGAACACAATTTTCTACCCATGAGGAGTTCTGCTGGGCTTTTATTAGTGGTTGTGCTAGGGGTGATATGCTGAATTGTTAACAGTTTGTTTAGTCTATCTTGGATGTCCCCAGTGTCCAGTTTGTCTAGGGCTTCTTTTGTATAACGAACCATGAGTTCAGCTCGTCCATTTGAAGCCAGATGAGCCAGTGCTGTTAGGGCATGTCGGATGCTTTGTGCAGCTAGGTATTGTTCAAAAGCTAAGGCAATAAACTGGGGGCCATTGTCAGATACGACTACATCTGGCAGTCCATGTGTAGCAAAAAGTTTGTTCAGTTGTTTTATGACCGCTTCAGTAGTTGTGGATGCCATAAGAACAACCTCTAGCCAGTTTGAATAAGCATCAACAATTATCAAATATGTGTTCCCTTTTGCTGGCCCAGCAAAATCAATATGCAGTCTCGACCATGGGCCTCTGGGTATTTCCCATTCCAGGACTGGTGCAAGAGGGAGGGTAGGCCTTGATTTCTGGTAGTCATGGCATGTTGCCACCCATTTTTCAATGTCTTTGTCCAGCACTAGCCCCCAGACATAACTCCTGGCCAGGGCTTTCATTTTTACTATACCCAGGTGTCCCTCCTGCAACATGCACAATACTTCCTCCTGTAATTTTTTTGGAATTACCACTCTGTCCCCCCACAGTATACAACCCTTTTCCAGGGACAGTTTAGTCTGCCGGGTGCGAAAAGGTTTAAAAGTCTCACCTCAATCCTCATCCGACCAACCCTTACCTACCCAATGCAGAATTCAAGCTGTCAGCGGGTCTTTCGCGGTAGCTTTAGCGACGTCTGCTGCAGTTAGTGGCAGATTCGGCCATGTCTCGATCTGAAGAGGGGGGAATGGTGGGAGCTGGGTCACCTTCCTTGTCAGGCAGTGGGGAATGGCTTAAGGCATCCGCATGGGTGATGGTTTTTCCTGGGCGATGGATGAGTGGGTAATTGTATGCAGTGAGGAATTCTGACCATCTCGTCATTCTTGGCAATAGGATGTTCGGGGTTGGTTTGTTCCCTGCCAGAATTCCTAGCAGGGGTTTGTGGTCCGTGATAATAGAAAATGTCCTACCATATAGGTATTTGTGGAATCTCTTGACGCCTGCTATGATGGCGAGGGCTTCTCGGTCAAGTTGGCTGTAGTTCCTTTCAGATTTTGACAGCGTTTTGGAATAGAAGGCGATTGGAGCTTCTCTGCCATCTGGTAGCTTGTGGCTCAGTATGGCGCCGATTCCAAAAGGCGATGCATCACAGGTGACCATCAGTGGCAGGGTGTTGTTGTATTGTATTAAAACGGTTTTGGATGTTAATAAGTCCTTAATGTTTTGGAATGCTGCTTGTTCTCAGTGGCCCCAATTCCAGACAGTTTTTTTATCTAATAGCCGATGTAATGGCTCTGCTACAGTTGCCTTTTGGGGCAGGAAGACATTGTAGAAGTTAATGAGACCTAAGAACGCCTGTAAGTCTGTTTTGTTCTTCAGTCTGGGTGTGTCTTTAATTGCTTTTCTTTTCTTTTCTTTTCAGTGGGGTGTATCCCTTTCTCATCTATAAGGTAGCCTAAGAATTCGACTTGATTGGTGGCTAGTTGACATTTTTCTCTTTTGACTTGAAGCACTGCTTCCCTGAATCTTTGTAAGACTTCTCTCAGTCTATCTTCTAATTGGTGTTTGTTTTTAGCTGATATTAATATGTCATCAAAATAGGGAACGACCCCTTTTAGTCCATTTAGAAGGTGCTCCATTAGGCTTTGGAAAACACCTGGGGCAACATTAACGCCAAATTGAAGTCTGTTGCATTTGAATGCCCCTCTGTGCGTGACTATAGTCTGTGCTCCTGCAGTTTCGGGGTCAACCAGTAGCTGTTGATATGCTTGCGCGAGATCAAGTTTCGTGAAAATTTTTCCTCCCCTTAATGAATGCAACAGATGTTGAACTACTGGAACAGGGTATGCGCTTTGCTGGAGTGCATGGTTGAGGGTGGCTTTATAGTCACCAAAGATGCGTACTGACCCATCTGGTTTGACAGGAGTCACAATGGGAGTTTCCCACCTGGCATGATCAATTGGCACGAACACCCCTTGTGCAATGAGTTTGTTAAGTTGCTCATCTATTTTCGGCTTTTAGGCAAAGGGAATGTGTCTGGCTTTGAGCCTGATGGGAGCTATATTAGGGTCTAGGCTGAATGTTTCGGGGTCCCCTTGTACTTGCCTAGGGTCCCGTCGAATACGTCCCAGAACTCTTTTAGCAGGCTCTCCTCCCAATTGGTCTCAGCGACACTGTTGATTCCTGTCACTCCGATTCCCAGGGGGGTGAACCATTCGATTCCCAGCAGGCTAGGATGGACATGGTCGAAGATTGTCAGAGGAAGTACTTCAGCGTGGTTTTTGAATTCTATTAGGAAATGTCCAAGACACACTACCGGAATTCGTTTTCCCTGGTAATCTTTGAGTATTAGGCTTTGCTGTGCCAGTTCTCTTTGCTTGATGTCTGGTATCAAATTTTTGATGGTGTTCCATGAAACCATTGACAGGTATGATCTGGAGTCTACTTCCATTTCACAGGGCTTTCCTTCGATTTTTACGTTTATTCGGACCTTTTTTGCATTTGCTACCCTGGCATTTCCTATGATTATTATTTGGTGTGTTTCTTCTCTGTCGTTCATTCACCGGCTTCTGTTCTCTCAGCTCCATCGGCTTCTAGCTTGTCTATCTCTGTTCTTGGGGGGGGGGGGGAGTGCTGCTGCGTCTTTTTGGACTATAGCTCTTTTTGTTACAGCAGACCCTTGCAATGTGCCCCCGTTTCTCACAAAATCTGCAAATGGCTTCTAGGAATCTGCATCCAGCACACTGGAATTTTCACCCCCTTCCTCTTTTTTCCCGCCATTTTCTTTCTGACTGAAGCCTATGTATGTCTTCATTGTCATCATCAGTGTCGCTTGGAGAGTTGAGGTCTTCATGGTGAGCAGTCGCGGTGGGTTGTTTTTGTGTTCCTTCCACCTTCTTTTCTCGAGTTTGGTTCTGTGGTTCTGGATTTTTTGAGTTCATTTGGCGCATGGTGGCTGCGGATTTCTTGGCTGCTTCAGCGGTGGTGGCTTCTGTGATGGCCTCAGCCACTGTGATATTTGGTCTGTTTAGTAGCTTGCTTTGGAGTGTAGCATCCTTCAACCCGACGACCACACGGTCTCTCATGGCTTCGTCCATGTTGAGAAACTCACAGGCTCCTCCAATATCTCTTAGGGCTGCTACGAAATCTCCGATGCTCTCGTCTTCTCGTTGATCTCACTTATAGAATTCATGCCTTTTAATAAGATTGGAGACCACAGGCGTGTAATGGCCTCGTAGCATTCAGTTTAATTCTGGCCATGCCATTTGTTTAATGGCCCTGTCACACTGCAAAAACGGATGCAAAGAGGAAGCAAAACGGACAAAAAACCTTGCCATCTGTTCTAAAACGCGATGTACTCACTGCCTCTGTTTGGCTTCCTCTCTATCCGTCCAGGATCCGTTTATTGACGTTTCATCCGCTCCAAAAGTTTTAGACTGCCTAAAACTTTTGCGCGGAAAATGTATCCAGTTCGTCCGTTCTGCATCCGCTACGCATCCGCTACACATCCGCTATATCCGCTAGGCATCTGCTGTGCATCCGCGCAACTCCATCCGCCCGGACGCAGGGAGGAAGCAGAACGGACGCAGAACTGATGCAGAATGGATGCCGAGCGGATGCAGCACGGAAACAAAGCGTTTAAAACGGAAAAAACGTTCGCAGAGGGGACCTATCTCGGTTATTAAGGATGCCGAGAGGATGCCTAGAGGATGCCTAGAGGATGCCTAGAGGATGCAAAGGGACACCTATACTGCCTATAAAAAGGTGGAGCAACTCGTCTGCATCGCACTTTCAGCCCAGCAGCCCAGCGGTGCAGATCTCTGCAGCCTTCATCTGACTCTTCCTCTTCCACAGCATCCAGTCATCTCCACCATGGATTGCGACAAAATCCTTTTGGCAGCCAACATCCTTCTGCATCACTGCGAAACCATCAACAGTCTCTGTGAACTCTACTACGGCAAGAAAAGGAGGCACCCAAAAAAAGTCTGGGTCCAAAGATGGTTAGCTAGAAGAGCAGAGTACCAACTTTACGACAAGCTGATGGTGGAGCTCAGGAGCGAAGACACTCGTGCATTCCAGAACTTCATGAATATGCCTCCAGCCATGTTTGATGAACTTCTGCAGCGCCTGACACCCAGGTTGAGCAAGACAAAAACCAACTTCCCACCCAGCCTGGAACCTGAGCTCAGGGTGGCACTCACTCTGCGCCACCTGGCCTCAGGGACCCCCTACAGGAGCATGCAGTACAGCTGGAGGGTGCCACCCAGCACCATCAGCTTTGTGGTCAGAGAAGTGGTGTGGGCCATCCTCGAAGAATACAAGGAGGAGCTCCTCCAGTGCCCCACCACTGAAGAAGGATGGAAGAAAGTTGCAGAGCAGTGGTATCAGAAATGGAACTTACCCCACACCGTTGGAGCCATCGATGGCAAGCACGTGGCCTGCAAGGTTCCAGCCAACTCGGGGTCCACTTATTTCAATTACAAGGGCTTCTTCAGCATCGTCCTCTTCGCCATGGTCGATGCTGACTAAAGTTCATGTACATCGATGTTTCAGGCAACGGCTCATCTTCCAATGCCCAGGTATACAACAACAGTCACCTCAAGGAGGGGCTGGAAAGCAACCTCATGGTGGGCTTCCCAGATCCAGAATCCCTGCCCAACGACATGCAAGATGTGCCCTACTTCATAGTGGGGGATGACGCCTTCTCCCTCTCAACCTACCTCATGAAGCCCTACACCTCCAAATACCTCACCCGTGAAGAGAGGATCTTCAACTACAGGCTGTCCAGGGCAAGGCGGGTGGTGGAGAACGCCTTTGGCATCCTGGCCAACAGGTTCCAGGTACTTCTCACCAACATGCAGCATCGCCAACAGAGCATGAGGAGGATCGTGGAAGTTTGCTGCATCCTACACAATCTCATGCGCACCCGCTACCCAGTCTTGCAGAACAGGCTCGTGGACCTCCAGCAAGGCAATGGGGACATGGAGCCTGGGGAATGGAAGCAAGGGCGAAACCTGATCAACACTGAGGATGTGCAAGGGCCCAACAGAGCCTCCCATGAGGCGAAGAAGCAGCGCAACCTCCTGAAACACTGGTGCAACTCCCCAGCTGGAGCGGTGGAGTGGCAAGACAGGATGGTAGATGCTTAATGGATGCTTCCTTCAGCCTGTCTCATCACACGGATGAGATTGGGCCATGTATGTTTGGTTGGCCTACAATGAACAGGGCGTTTAATAAAGAGTTGTGTTTATGTTGACATGTGTGGATCAATGCTTACATTGTAATTGATAAGGGCCATAGGGGTGGCACCTGGGAGGGTGGACCATACAGTCCCACTATGCTTGCACTGGAGATTTATCTATCCCACAGCTATCTTAACCCATCCCACAGGTATCCCTTCCCATCCCACAGCTATCTTAACCCAAAGGTATCCCTGCCCATCCCACAGCTATCCTTACCCATCCCACAAGCATGCAAAGGCTAAACCATTTCTAAAAGATTCCACCCAGACTTTATAGAAAAAAAATAATGAAGCAAGCGTGTGAAACAAAGATAAACTTTATTAATAACAACCTGTAAAGTAAACATGAACCAAGTCAAGTGTCCAAATAAAGTCCAAAAATATCCAGGCAGCCAGTCTCTGGTACTCCTCTTGGTCACTTGGAGGTGTGTGCCCAGTCTAATTTTTGGGTGCAGGTGCTCTGGAGGTGGGTGCTGCTGCAGTGCTGGTCTGAGGTGCTGATGGAGTGCCTGGCCCCAAGAGGACAACAAGGGACGGTGTGTTCAGGAAGGTGTCGGACAGCTGGCTCATCCCCGCGATGCTGAGAGGTCCTTCCTCCATGCCATGGGGTGTCAGCCCCAGTACTGAGGACAGATGTACTTGGCTGTGGGATGGAGGAAGGAGTAGTGTAGTGGGACTGCCTGCTGTGCAGCGAGCTGAGGAGTGGCATGGCTGGCATTGATGTCGTCGGTGGTATCATTGGCGTGGGTGGCATCGGTGGCATCAGTGGAACAGCTGGCAACGGTGTCGCCCGATGACTCTGTGCCTGGCCTGGGAAGGGCTGCTGCCTGTGCTGCTGGACCTCCGGGTAGCTGTAGCCCTGGTAGGTGAGGGGCTGTTGGAAGCCTTGGTATGGGAGGGACATCACCTGGGGTGGAGGAGCAGACCTGGACTGGGTGGTAGCAGGTGCCTCTGGGTCTGGAGGGTTGTTAATCAGCGTGGAGATCCTCTCCTTCACCAGCTGGCACTGGGGATCCGGCCTCTCCTTCAGGGTCTGGTTCAAATAATTGAGGAAGGGCTTGCGGTTGGAGGAGGAGGATTCGATGGGGACCAGCTGAGAGAGGAGACCTATGCTGGTGCGGATGGTGTCCCTGATCTCCACCAGGACCTTGTGGCTCTCCCCCTCCTGCAGTCTGGCTCTCTGCCTTCCTGTGGAGGCGGCGGTGTGGGTGGATGGGACTTCGGTAGCGGTGGACTCGATGTTTCCTTTCTCCCACCACACCAGGGAGTCCTCCTCACTCTCCACCAAGCTTTCAACACCTGCCTGGGGGTTCTCCGCCGTGGCACGCTCCACAGAAACCTGCATGGAGACAGGGACTGACTCTCGGCCGCCAGAGGACTGGCTCCCAGCAGGCTGCCTGAGAGTGAGGGTAGACAGATGGGCTCCTGGTGCTGCTCTGTGGCGGATCTCACCCTCCGGGAAGCTGCACCTGGCCATGACGTATTTCTGTCCGTCAGCTTGGCCATGGCCTGGCCAGATTTTTTGCGGTGCAGCTTCCCGTACCAGGTGTGCATATGTTTCCACCAGCCGAGTAGCACCTCCGAAGTGTAGCCCAGACTCTCCGCCCTCTCTCTCCAAGCAGCCTGCTTCCGCTTGGTGTCCCTGTACAGCCGGTGTCCCTTCCACCACAGATAGTCGTTCTCTCTCAGCCACTCCAGCACCTCATCCTCGTGCGCCTCCTCAATAAAGTACTGCCTCCTCTCCCGTTGACGCGAACGACTCTTCCTCCCTCTGGCAGGGCCATATGGGCCCTCATCAGAGGGACTTCGAGGTTGTAGGGGCTGCTTTTCCACACCAACAGCAGCAGCAGCAGAATCATCATCATCAGAAACATCACCAGCAGGATCATAATCAGCAGCAGCAGCAGCAGCAGAATCACCAGCAGGATCAGAATCAGAATCAGCAGCAGCAGCAGCAGCAGCAAGACCAGGATGAGCAGCAGCAGAGTAAGCACCAGCAGCAGGGCCAGCAAGACCAGGAGCATGAGCAGAACGAGCAGGACCAGCAGGACCAGGAGCAGCTTCAGCAGAGTGCGCAGCAGAAGCACCACTGCCAGGAGCAGCCACAGCAGAAGCTCCAGCAAGAGAAGAGCGAGCCCAAGCAGCAGAAGCCCCAGCAGAAGCAGAGTCACGGACATGGGGCGGGAGGGTGGCCCTGTCCCTCTTGCCAGGGATGGCGGCAGGTTGCTGAGCCTTTCGCTTCTTCCCCATGGTTGTGGGGTTGCTGGCTGGCAGGGAGGCTGGCAGGAAGGCTGGCAGGAACCAAGGCTGGCAGGAAGGCTGGCACCAAGCCTGGCAGGAAGCCTGGTAGGAAGCCAGGCAGGCAGGACCAAGGCTGGCAGGCAGACTGGCTGGCAGGGAGGCTGGAAGGCAGGCTGGCAGCAAGGCTGGCAGGCAGGCAGAGAGCAAGGCTGGCAGGGAGGCTGGAAGGCAGGCTGGCAGCAAGGCTGGAATGGAGGCTGGAAAGCAGGCTGGCAGGGAGGCTGCCCAGGAGGCTGGGAGGCAGGCTGGGAGGCAGGCTTGGAGGCAGGCTTGGAGGCAGGCATGCAGGCAGGGCAGGCAAGGAACTCAAAGTGTCCAGAAGCAGGTCTTTCCTCTGAATGGTGACCTGCTTGGGAGCTGCTTTCCTTTATATCCAGGGGACTTGCGCAATGCATCCCCCCCCGCATGCGCAATTAACACGCGGCATCCGTTAGGCTTCCGCTATGCATCCACTAGGCTTCCGCTGTGCATCCGCTTCATCCGCTGTGCATCCGTTCTGCATCCGTTTTTTCTGTTCTGCGTCCGCTTTTCTGAGACCCCCCCGAAGCCCTGTGAACGCGCCATCCGTTCTACATCCGCTGGGCTTCCATTCCACATCCGCTTTGCATCCTCCCTGCATCCTCCCCGCGTCCGTTTCATCCACTCCAATTATGCAAATTTTCGCCCCTTTTTAGCACGGATACAACGGAAGGAACATTTTTCTCTTCTGTTGTGTCCTCTTTGCATCCATTGGGCAGTGTGACACGGCCTTTACGTCCTGCGGTTTGGCTAAAACCTTGGCCATTTTGAAGACGGCAGGGCCACAATGCATGAGGAATACGGCTCTCTTCCTCTGGTCAGTTATTTCTTGTAGCTCATTGCTTTCTAGGAACATTAGGAAGTGGTCAGTGTATGACTCCCAATCTTCTTCGGCTGGGTTGAATGGTGCAGGCGGCGCATTGTTACCGGCCATTTTGGTTGCTCGGTTCTTGTTGCCGCGTGCTTCGGTCTCACTCTTCTGCGACGATCCCATCTTTGTTGCCAGTGTTCTGTTCTGAGACGAAAGGTACGCAAGACCGGTGTTCCAACAAACAGCTCTTTATTAAAACAACTCAGTGACTTGTAACAGAACATTTGCCGAAGCTGCAGCAGCCCTTTTTATAGCGGCTGCTCGCAGCTTGCGGCCAATGACAATTCTTTAAGCTTTCCTGCCATCAGGCAGGCCTATTGCATTGTTACTTTATTATCCAATCCTATTGCGGCCTGCTCAGCCAATCAGATTTAGGTATTTGGAGTATTCTAATTTCTATACACAACAAAATCCTACAGATTTTCTTTCTTAGAAATGGGCATGACTGACCACATCAATATTTGGCTAAAGTTGCATTTCATTCTTCACTGCCAGATATCTTATATTAAAGCAAAGTTGCACAATTAAGCCCCAGATAGCTCCAAAAATCATAATCAAATTTTAATGTTGAATGTGACAAAAAGAGAAAAATAACTACAGGACTTATATTAACTCTAAATAGTTATATCTGAATAAATTTAAGTGTCAATGAAATGAAAGCAAATCAGATCTAATTTTTGTCCTCATCTCTCTTACCTGCTACTGTTCCCAGACTGTCATTGAAGATAGGAATATTTCTCAGCTGAGAAAATTGCACCTAAAAGTCATCTGAATATCTGGACACTCTTTGATAGGAATCCAGTATATGCTACCATCCAATACTGGGTGTAAATCCCATATTCGTCCCAAAGAGGATGTGCAAATAGGTAGTTCTCAAGACCTGAATGACTCTTATGAAGAATCTGATGATATTTAAAAGCTACCACCCATTCCCAACGTAGCTATCAATTTTCTTCCATTAAGAGAAACGTCTTGATTTACTTGATTTTTTTGAGCACTGGTTGACTTCCTTTTGAGCATTCTTTGGCATCTAACATATTAGTATTTGGGCTGCAGGCAATATTCTTTCAATTTCAGGGTGTTGTATATTCTAGCAAAAGGGAATGCCTAAGTGCTTGTAAAGAATAAAAAGCATTCCATATTTAGATCACAGTTAGAAAACTGGTCCATTGGAAAACTGGTCCATCAAGTCTTTTGATACTGATTCATTGGCTATTATACTTACTCACTGGCTAAAAAATCACAGACTGAATCAGAGAAGGAACGTTCTAGAATAATACTGACAACAGAAAAGAGAAAAGAATTGAAGTTATAGTTTAGTGGACTACAAAAAGGAAAAATATTGCTGTCAATATTGCATTACAAAGCAGATGCTAGGTATTGAGTTACTTTGGTTCCAATAGCAAATTTAGAGGGATTTACCTTTGTCTTAATGCATTATTTCTTAGCATTAATTTCTTAAATACACATTATCAGTATCTAAAATTGGGCTGGAGAAAATAGTTCTAAGCATAAATGTCACAGGGTCTAAACTACTGCAAGGACAACCGTGGAGATGTGTCTCTGTCAGTCAAAGGCACCGCAGAAATGCACTACTATATCAGACACCATTGTCAGCTGTTGCCTTTAGAGCCAACAGTTTATTCTCAGCAGTTCCTGCCATCATCAATAACTACAAGACCATCTGCAAACCTTCTTATGTCCAGTCCCAGATATTGTTCTTAGATGTGGACATGTTAAGACACCCCATATCATCAACCTGCAAGTATCAAATATACTTTAAGAGAACGTTATAGATTTTAAGGACTATAAATCAACTCCACAAATTCCACAACTCCACAAAACTCCGTAACTCTGAATACAAGGAGTAAATACCCCTAACATTTGTGGGAAACAGCTTTCAAATCAAAGTACAACACATTAATTCTCAGAGTGCTTTATATTTTTAGTGTTACAGTACTGGATTTGGAATCTTATACACAAAAAAGTAGGGGCTATAACAATGTATGGTTATACTATATACAAATAAAAATTCACAAAATGTAGTATTCATAATTGGGATTTGTCAGCTAAGAATGAGAAAAAAAATTAAAATGTATTTGGCTGAGTATTCCCAATAAATGCAGAGGATTATATAGTACTAGTAAATTCCAAATGTCGCTGTTGTTAAATGATTAAATTCTCATTGCTAAGCTAGAATGAAGAATTTATTTTATTTATTGACTTTCAATCACTTGACTCCTGACAACTACCTGGACAAGACCCTGCAGTTTTCTAGGCAGCTTTTTCAGAAGAAGTTTTTGCCATCTTCCTAGGCCTGAGAACGACTGACCTAAAGTTATCCAGTTGGCTTCCATGCCTAAAGCAGGACTAGAACACAAGTCTCCCTACTCCTAGTCTAGCAGCTTAACCATTATTCCAAAGAGGCTTTCAGGAATTGGATTGGGAGCACCAAGCCCAGATCTAAAGGTTACTGTTTTCATCTTAGGCTTGTAAAGACTCAAGATAGAATGCCACACACCCAGCAAAGGCAAAGGGCCAGGTTCATGGTATTTATAGAAGCCCTGACTCATGCAGAAGCTTCATACTGTATGGCAACTACAGGACTAATGCATCTCTAGAAGCAAAAGAGTTCTAAAGGTTGAACACGTAGAGACTCTGGTCAGTAAAAGATCTGCGTTAAAGGACTGATTGGGCACTTTCCAAGGGCTATACCACTTCCATGAATTAGTGGAGAACTGTCCTCATTGGAGCTCATGTATCTCTTTCATCCAAGTTATCTAATGGGAGAACCCAAGCAAACATGGATGGAGGAAAAAGAGTCATGACTATGTGTCCATTGGTCTGCCATTTTCCTAAGAATAGTGTAGGCAAAGGGACAGGACTGATGTCAGACTGATTTTTTTTTGGGGGGGGGGGAGTAGGACTGATTCTCTAGTTTCACGCCAACCTTATATAATCTCTCTACGATTAGCTACCATGATTCAAATCTTTCAAATTCCAGATTCTAAGACAAAGTTGACATTTGCCCTGCTATGACAAAGGATTGGCGCGCAAGCAACACATGCTAGGCAAAACCTTGTCAACTACCATCTTTATTCAACTACCATCTCCCCAAATCCCCACAATCCAGCAATTCCAAAGTTTCTGCCCACCAGGGACATCTACAATACAAAAGCAAGGCTCGAAGCCTTATGCCTGCAAACGCTTTGTGCAACTTCCTGGCAATGGAAGTCCACCAACGTAAAGGCAAAGGATCAAACCTCAGTCAACAACAGCAAGGATTCTGGAGCAAAGTTCTTCTAAGAGCCATAGAGAGTGTTGCCCTGAAATACAACAGTTGTTCCTGACAAAAGCCCCTCCTTATAGCATCTCCTTCAACGCTACTCTCCAGTCCACATGATTCTCGTGAGGAGGGTTGGGGCACCGCCCTCCCAAGTAGTCAGGTCACCCTATGTTGACTCTGCATCTTCTCCATTCTCCACACTCAGGGATCAGGCAAGGAAGTATTTGCTCATCTCCGGAGCTCTGCCCCTCCTCTGCTCCGCTGCCTACCCTTTCCATCTTTCTCTACCCTTCTTCAGTCAGCCTGCACCTTCTCTCTCTCCTTACCTACTCTTCTAAGGCTTAAGGGGCACGGGATTGCCATGTCCTCATCTCCAAGTCATTCTTCACGGACCATAGGGACTATACCCACCCCTTCTATCAGACCCATCTCCATCTCCTCCTTCTCCTTGCCCCTTTGCTCCAATAGGACCATGACATGTCCATAATCTTTGGTGTCTTACACCTAAAGCTCATTTAGCACTTTTTTAATAACAAAGAAATAGCAAATACTTGAGTTTGATGAACAATGTGAATTTCTTCTTCATATTTTAGTCATATAAAACATGTAATGAATGAATTAAGGAATAAAGTAAAACACTCCCAAACCTTCTTTTCTTGACTCCCAATCTGAAAAGGAAGAATGTTGCCATATTTTCTAATATTAGAAATCTGCTGCCAATATAGAAAGCCAACTCATTTTGACTGCAATGTACTGTATAACTATATAAATACTCAGCTTGTCCCAAGGAATTCAGATACCTGTGTTTTTAATATCGTTTCTGAAGCATGTTCAATATCTGAATCTTCCAAATTAGGAGATTATGAAAAACAAGAAAAGGTAGAATATTCTTTCTTTGTCTTAACATTCTATTAGTTTATTTACAGTGGAAGAAAGCAAAAAAACAAAAGGCATATTTAATGTAACTTGAGATACTTAGGAAGCTGGATCTAAATTAGGAAACAAGAAGACACAAGCTGCTTAGTCATTCAGTGTTTCTGGGTAGCAGCATTGCAAAACCTGTCTATTTATAAGAGCATGTGTGTTTTTTAAGGTAAAGGTAAAGCTTTCCCCTGTCTGATTGTGGCTAAATCTAGCGGATGGTGCTCATCTCCATTTCCTACCCCAAGAAGCTAGCGTTGCCTGAAGACACCTCGGTGGTAATGTGGCCAGCATGACTATATGCTGAAGTGTATGGAACCCTGTTACTTTCCCACCAAAGTGGTACTTATTTATCTACTTGCATTTGCATGCTCTTGAACTGCTGGGTGGGCAGGAGCAGGGGCAAGTAACAGGAGCTCACCCCTTCTTGTGGCATGAAGGTCTTGAATTCAGGCTGTCAGCTTTCCATCTGACAAGCTTAACATCTTTAATCACTTTTAGAAAGCCCTAATTCCTATTCCTCTTTTTATATACATTATCTATCCATCTGTATACACATATGCAAGCATGTGAGGAAAGGAAAAAAGAAATCTTGCTCTTTAAGGAATAGGCAAAGTTCTTTCCTTTTGTGGATTAAAATTTCCCAGCTGGGAGAAATGCAAAAAGATTTGGTCAGCTCCATTGAAAGTAAGAATCAGTTTATTAACAGAAAGGCAGATAAGAAATCTCACAGCGTTCCTAGGATTAATCTAATAAGTGAATAGGAAAACATCTCTTTTATACACTTCAGGTTCTTTGATTTGTAAGTAAAGTCTTTGATTTGTGTTGAATTCCTGTCTTTGAGATTAGGATCTTTTCCCGGGATCTTGGTTTTATGGTCCTGATCCTTTATAGTTGCTTGTTTGCTATGATGGTTCCTTCCTGCCATGTCTTTTGGTTTGCTTTTCACAAGTTTTTTTA
The DNA here is from genome assembly GCA_015471245.1 of Laticauda colubrina. NCBI lineage: Eukaryota > Metazoa > Chordata > Lepidosauria > Squamata > Elapidae > Laticauda > Laticauda colubrina. The sequence goes on from BLBF01000032.1 coordinate 23,462,338, forward strand.
TAGCTTGACATCTATTTGATTTCTATGGAAAATGATCCAAGCTAGTTTGTAGGGTTTTTTCTCTGTATCTCATGCCTGTAATTTCTCATTCCTTTGCTGTGAAAAGTAAGCTGGCTCCAGCTATTTTAATAGTCTTACTTGACAAAGGGTGGGGGATGTTTTCCTAGAAGAGAGGAGAATCGTAACTTCCAACACATGTATACATGCACACACATGCATATGTAATTCACAGGTCCTTATTTTATCAGTCAGACAAAATGTCTTTTCTATTTAAAACTGTACATCTCAAAGCTAACACAGATAATGACTAAAGATGCCATTGATAGTTCAACATATAGAGAAGCAAGCTAGTTGGAGAATATCTCAAAGCTCAGGTACATGCTGCCACATCACATTCTTCCTGTCCACTTAACACCACATACCAGAATAGAAATAGTCTTCTCTACCTGCCAGCTAAGTGCTCCACCCTGCTATATATTTTTTTCCGTAAGAACACCAACCCCATCCTTCACAGACCAACAAAAGATGATGGGAGTTGAAGTCCAAACCCACTACAGATTGGGGACAATTGCTGTATACTAGGGCTGTTAAACTCCCGCCCTGGGGAGCTTTATTTTAGCGTAATTAATTACTAGGCTTTTTCCAGCATAGAAAGATGCTACTGCTATTAACACCAAAATTAGGCAGGAAAAGCAAACTAAGGACTGGAAATTGAATATAGTGATATCCAGGGGTGGGATTCTACCGGTTCTGTCCACCTCTGTAGAACCGGTCGTTCTGAAGAGCAGCAGGCATAGAACCGGTTCTATGTTTGCTGCTGTTTTGGCCCACCCGCCTGTCCGGGCTCTTACTTGACTTTTATTTCCTGCTTTTTCAACTGCAGCTGCTTTGCACAACACAGCTGTGGTTGAAAAAGCAGGAAAAAAGGGCTTTTCCAACCACTGTGCACTTGCATGCAGTACTGCTCAGCTGTCCGGGCAGCTCAGCAGGTCGTAAATTGCACTCGTAAGATGCAGAGTGACAGAACCTGTAGTTATACCAGTTGGATCCCATCCCTGGTGATATCCTTCAGACACTGAGGTTGAATAGATATAACTCTGAAATGACCAAGTTATACAGATTCTTTGCTCACAATTGCTGAGCATCCAAAGTATAACTTCTCACACTGAGTTAGACCATGCAGGAATTACTATGCCAATCACATGGGAGATTCATTTATCATGTCATAATTTAGTTTCCTGTAGATGAAAACAAAAATAGAAAAAAGCAATTGTGAAGCAACCTGGAGCTGACAGTTTAGACCACTTGTATCGAGCTGGGATACAACAGGAAACCACCTTACATTTTTGTAGCAACTTTGCTCATGTGTCCTTGAGCTTGCACTTAAATCACACAATCTCTGTTTGAACACATATCAGTTCTTTTTTGGACTGTATATTCAGCTCTAATTCTTTGTTTTAGTTAAGTAATGTTGGATTGCACATAACGTAATGGAGTACTGCATACAGTTTTGGTCACTACAATATGAAAAAGGTGCACAGAAAATCCTGAATGTGTGCAGAGGAGAGCAACCAAGATGATAAACGGTCTGGAAGCTAAATCATATGATGAATGGTTGAGGAAGCTTAGCCAATCGAAGGGGAGGATTGGGGGGACTATCACAGAGAAGAGAGGATTAACTTATTCTCCAAAGCTCCAGAGGGCAGGAAGAGAAGTAAGCTTGTTAAAAAGAGATCCACCCTAGTAGTAAACTTTTCTGATGATGTGAACAATTAATCAATACAAAAGCTTGCCTTCCAGAGTTGTTGGTGCTCCATCACTTTTCAAAAATGAACTGGACCAAATCATTTGACCAAGATGTGCTCTCCTGCCTTGAGTAGGGGGTTGGACTAGAAGACCTCTGAGATACCTTTCAGCCTATAAGGAAGAAGGGTTTTCTTGATAGTCATACACATGATCACAATTATTCCTTCCTTGGAGAGATTCAGTTCAAGTCCATGCCCAATCATGGAAGCTATATAGTGTCTTTGGACAAATCATTCCCTCTTAGCTCACCTCACCCTTAAAGTTGTTCATGTAAGATCAAATGGAGGAGGAAGCATCTGTAAACTGTCTGGAGTTCCTGGAGGAAGAAAGGAATATAAATCTCACGAGTGCATAATACATTGATGAATAATGTTCAGTTGAATAAAAAGAACTTAGCCTCACTCTTCTGTCTTTCTTTTCTGTCCTATATCCATTGTAATTTGAAGTTAATGAATTTATACACTGACATGTCCCTCTGTATTTTCTGCCGTGTCCTGAATTGAGACAAATGCTCTCAGAATGAAGCAGTGAAGGATGAGTCACAGCTGAGTTATTCGAGGAACAGCCTCTACCGGAAGATGAAATTAAAGAGAAAATACTGCAGCTTTTAGCTGAAGCTTTCATCAACATCCTGCGTTGCTGAATACACTGCACAGAAGTGAACTGAAATCAGCTAATAATACGAGACTCCTCCTCTACTCAGTCTAAGCTGCTCCTGAAATTGCCAAACCGTGCTGGAGTGGATTGAGATGAGAAATTGTGCTTCTCATCTTACAATCGGCATGTCTGATGCGGTTCTCACAAATGCTAATGTTTATCTGGTAAGGTCTTAATAAAACAAGTCAATCGTGATGCAAATGACCAGCAAATATAGCCTGAACCTATCCTGAACACACTGATAGACAACACATGTACACACTTCAACCCTCTGTGCAGAGAAGGTGCTTGTTAGCAACAGGGGAAGGAAGGAAGGAAGGAAGGAAGGAAGGAAGGAAGGAAGGAAGGA
>BLBF01000032.1:23465159-23484259 GCA_015471245.1 Laticauda colubrina
AAGGAAGGAAGGAAGGAAGGAAGGAAGGAAGGAAGGAAGGAAGGAAGAAGGAAGGAAGGAAGACACACAAAATACTGCATTTGGAAAGCAAGAGAGAAATCTAGCCTGCCAAAAGGAAAATGCTGTTGCCCAGAGCAACCAACTAGCCCATATCCCTGTAACTCCTGTGTACCTAGAAAGGAGTGGTCATATGTAATTTGGGGGCCAGTTTTCATTTCTAATGTAACATCAATATTCCTGTTAAAATTTGAGCTGAAAACATACAGGATTTTTAAAAAAATTGTCAAAATGCTGTTCTGGATTACCCCTTTTGGTCACTGATCATACTTTTTTATTAAAAAGAAAAATATTCCTGAGTTGAGCCCAACTGTTTATAACTTTGTGGGAGAATCCACATAGTCGTCTTTGAACTTATAATATTGGATATTGCCTTCTCCTGGGAAGTTTTCAAATTCCTAGTCTAGCCTACAGCCCTTGGGTTTGCTGGTTTATCCCATGGTCAAATACAAACCAGGTTAGCTTTTTGCGATCAGCCTGGATCAGTTAGGTGCAGCCTGGATCAGTTAGGTGCTGGATCAGTTAGGAGCTATAACAAATACGAAATTACTGACTGGATAATGTCCGCATACTGTTTTTCCAACTTGGCAACCAAGAGGTATAGACTTCAGCTCCTAGAATTCTGCAACTGGCTGAGGAATTCTGGGAGCTGAAGTCCACACATCTTAAAATTCCAAGTTTGAAAAACACTGTGTTATCAGTTATTGAAAGATGGCATGCTACAAAGTAGCATTCTATTGCATAATCTGAGCAACAACAACAAAAAATGATAGGCAGCAGGAACAAGTTCTTTAATTGGAAATGTGCTCATGTGACCAGAAAAAAGGGACAAAGTTATGAGATGGCTCAGCATCAAGCATCTTACAAGATGGGAGGTTAAAAAGATGACAGGCCACATTTTTGGCAAAAATTTTGCCATTTTGCAGGTGCATATCTATGATCTCAAAATTCCCACACACATTGTGTACGCCAGTCAATTTGTAATAAAACCTGAAAGAGAATCATAAGATCTGTCTAGCATTCTTATCTCTAATTAAACTTTAAGAAGAGGATAGGAGCAGAGTTACATGTAGAACGTGTCTCTCTATTAAAAGTAACTAAATCCCAACCTACTAGCCTGACATCTGAGAAAAACTGAAACTGCAGTTCGGAAACTATTCTGCTGTGACACTACAGCAGAAGTATCCTACAGGAGGCCATTAAGAAGGTGGGAAATATGCAAAGTGAGACCTAATATAGAAGTAAATGTCTACATTCCATACCATATCACACCATAAGGTACTGAATGTAGGTTCACAAAAGGAAAAATATTATATAAGAAATGTTGGTGCTTAAGAGTCGTGATGGCATAGTGGTTAGAGAGCAGCAGTTCGATTCTGACCAGCTCAAGGTTGACTCAGCCTTCCATTCTTCTGAGGTCAGTAAAAGGAGGACTCAAATTGTTGGGGGCAATAGGCTGACTCTGTAAACTGCTTAGAGAGGGCTGTAGAAGAAGTATATCAGTCTAAGCGCTATTGCTATTACAGAAAGTAATTCAGTTCTTCATGTACTGTGTTGAGTTCTGGGAACCACACATCAAGAAAGAGAAACTGGATATGAGAGATTCAGCCTCAAAGCACAGAATGAAAAAATGTACTTCATGAGAAATAAGAGCTATGGGCAGGAAATATTCCTTAATTAATTCACTATAAAGTTTGATGATAATTGTCTCTTACAGGTTTCAAGATTATATTTTTACCACAGACTAACATCAGAGGTGCCATTTTGAAAACCATTGGTTTGTTCCTCTGGTCTGTCAATTACATGGGAATTGACAGTGGAACAGATTGAGAAAAAAGGCAATAATGATTAAAAACTAAAAACCATACCCTTAAAAAAAGAGTATGAAGGATTGATGTTTTACTAAAAGAGGACATGATAGCATTTTTCAAATAACATGTAGAAGTCTATTCAGACTATCAAATAGTATAAGTGTGCAACCTACAGAAGGTTGCCTTGTTATCGGAGATTTTCCAAGGCTGTAATCCAGGTAGGATCAACTCTATTGTTTCAGAGTTCAAAAGACATAAAAGGGATTTAAATTACAAAAAGAAAGATTCCAGTTGAAAAGTTTGTTTGTTCGATCAATTTCTGTGACCACCCATCTCAGTCAATGATTCTGGGAGGCTTGTAATTCAGAAAAGATATTACAATTTTTTAAAAAAATTAAAATAATAAAAACAGGAATACCTGTAAGCAGCAAAAACATGCAGTTCAACATACACAAGAGCAAGATATTTGGCCAGTTAGCAATATAGCCAGGCAATCGGTCCCTTAGAACATTTAGCAGAGCCAGGGCCCTAACATTAATAGCAGAACACAGAAAACTGATTCCTCCTTTTTGGCATTTTCTTCAACATCTCAGAAGGCAGAAGTTACACACCTTAGGTTAATATTTTCCTGTATTGAACAATACTTCATATAAGGGTTATTTAATTAATAAAAAGTGTGGATTAGCATTGATTATGTTTTGATATGTAGCTGAGACACCATGACTCCTTAGCCCAATAGCAGAACTGTAGGTCAGCTTCGCTTTGTGCTATATCCAGACTTGGTCTGATGCAGAAGTATCACATTGCATTCCCACATCTAACTCTCCTGAACAGAGAAATTGCCCCAAAATAGTACAACAATTGTCATTTATATTGTTTATGGGAGATTGTGATGTGTTTAAGCTATCGCTAAGCACACAGGTACAAACCCATATATACATGAGATTAGTCTTGCAACCATTCAACCAGAACACAGTGACTAGGTTTACACATCCCACTAAGCACATCCCACATCCCACCTTTGCCATAGTATGTTGTACAAACCTACCCTTTGAGGCTTGTACACGATGATTCATGGCTTAGGTCATCTATGAGATGCCACACAGTAATTTGATCTAGTTACTGTATTTATTTAGTACAGCATTATGAACGTGGTACCTTATCCAACCATCTATAGTAGATAGAAGGAATGGCCTTGAGGAACAACGGCTACCAAGACAACAGTCAGATAAAAGAAATCTAAATCCAGGACAGAACTGTAATATGGAAAAGCATCTCAGGCAAGACCCCACTTCGTTCTCACAGAAATAAAAGGAAATAAGGGGGAAGCACATTCATACTTGCAAGATTTTGTTACTATAGCTTTAAAATAAAAGTTCTATTAACCTGCTTGACTTTGGTTTCCTAGACTGGTCTACCTCTATATACATTTGCTTCTAATCAATCATACTTTTTTACAAAATTATAAAGTATATTTTTTAAAAAATCAGAAATATGATCTTTCCTTCAGGATTCTCTTTTTCAACGATGTGGACAGTGGACATGTAGTCTACAGAATTCTTTTTATTTCTACATTTTCATCCAATTTTTAAGACAATTACTATCTTCCAAATTGTGTTAAATCTGTTTAAAGAAAAGGAGATAGACTTTGTCCTCAAATTTACAAAGAAGATAAAGACAACCAAAGGAAGGAAAAGAGAAGTGAAAGGCAAAGGACTGAGATCATGTATCAAGACCTTAATGAATTGGGGATCTATAATATGCTATTTAAACAGGTCAGACTGATCAGTCCAATGTATTCAGAGGTTTCTGTAAATGTATTTTCATCTGATTTTCTGAAACTGTTTCAGCAAATGTCATTTTAATTAAGGCTACTAAGCCTTGGTTGCAAAAATCCAAAGGCCAATAATTAATAATTATCTCTAATTCTTCACTGCCATTTAGTAATCATCCTGACTTTTGCTGCACAAATACAATATGCCTTTCATTGTTCGGTATGATGATCATCCTGGTGAGAGATGTTTCATTACCATCCTAACATTTATACATTTAGCAAATGAGAGTAATTTTGGCCACTCTCCCATTCCAATGTGATTTAAACAAATTTTTGCTACTTCCTCCTATGTTTCTCTTTCCGAGAAAAGCTTCACTTGTTGATTTTATCCATGTCAAGTTCCGTAAAAGAGGAAGGAGCTTGATTGTTCATACATATTTATTAAGAAATAGTTATCAGTATTTCTATGAAAGGAAACTTTAGAAGGATGAAGATTCAAAATGGGGATCAATATGAAGTCATCATTAATTCAAAATAAAGTAAGGTACAATAGCAAACTTGGAAGAAAAAGTTATTCCCAGCCTATACTGTATTCTATTCAGATTTTCAAAGGTTTTTCAGAGCCAAGCTCTACAAATATTCAGAAAATTTGCCTATTTAACCCTCGGGGCCGGAATAGCCTCATTTAATTCAGCTTGCATCAATGTCACATTCCATGCCCTGTAACTCCACAACATTGTAAGAATCTGGCATTTGGGTAGCATTTAAGATGGCTTAGTGAAACACTATCTATAGCTAGCTGTAACCCTAGCAAGAGCACTGCAAGCAAAAAATAGTACAGCTTCCACAGGCCCCACATCCCTACTTCTCAGGGGGAAAAAACAGCCATTATATCCCTTAGCGCTTTGCAAATTATACATACACAGAGACTTGTTTTGATTCTTCAGTATGAAATGGCCACAAGTGCAAAGAGGCAGGATTGAAATAGAAAATAAGAGACGAAATAGAATAATAATGGTTTTCAGTCCACAATCGAAGTATAGAAACAGAAATGGAATGGAGTATACAGGTAGTCCTCAGCTTATGACCACAATTAAGCCCAACATTTCTGTTGTTAAGTGAGACATTTGTTAAGTGAGTTTTGCCCCATTTTACAACCTTTTTTGCCTGATTAAGTGAATCACTGAAGTTGGTAAATTGGTAAGCCGGTTGTTAAGTGAAACTGGCTTCCTCATTGACTTTGCTTATCAGGTTGCAAAAGGTAATCACATGACCTTGGGACACTGCATTGGTCATAAATATGAACTAGATGCCAACCACCCGAATTTTGATCATATGAGCCATGGTGGTGCAGTGGTTAGAATCCAGTACTGCAGGCTACTACTGTTGCCTGCCAAGAGTTCAGCCATTCGATTCTGACCGGTTCAAATTTGACTCAGCCTTCCATCATTCTGATGGTAAAATGTGGACTCTAATTGTTGGGGGCAATATACTGATTCTGTAAATTTCTTAGAGAGGGCTGTAAAGCATTGTGAAGCTGTATTTTAATCTAAGTGCTATTGCTATGATTGTGGGGATGCTGCAAAGATCGTAACTGTGAAAAACGGTCATGTCACTTTTTCCAGTGCCATTGTAACTTGAACAGTCACTAAAATGAATTGCTGTAAGTCGAGAACTACCTGTACTCATACTGGTGAGTGATCTTAAGGGAGGTTCCAGAAGGGTGTTAGATCTCATGTATTACATTCATTTATAAACAATCTGGAATTAAACTTGAACACCCTCAGCAAAGTGAGTCAAATTTGTTGATGACACCCTATTTCTCAAGAAGTCAAATCAAAGAGATTATGTACTACTCTAAAAGGGTTTTTTCAAAGTAAGCAATATAACCCTTAAATTGTAAAATAGAGTTTGCTTTAAGGAAGAGGAAACACAGCAATCAAAAATGGAAGTCTCCCATATATACACTAATGGGAACTGAGCTGGCAATGAGGGATGAGCAAAGAGATCCTGAAGTTATGTTCAACAGTTCCATGAAAATGTCAGTGCAGCATAACTATTTAAAACAAGACAGCATGCAGAACATGGCTTCTGAAATACTTTCCAGTCCATTTATTAGTAGGAGCTATAGGAAGCACCGATATTTTATTCTGGGGAATGAAGTTTAAATACCTGTGGGTATATATGTTTCTGCTCTCCTGTCACATTGCAGTTGCATGGGTTTATGTCTATGTACGCACTAAGAAGGGCAGCATGGACAGTACACATGCTGCTCAGTAACACATGACGAGGAGAGAGGCATGATGATAGTCTTCTAAGCCCCCATCCCATAGGGGTGCATTGTGGAAATTTTTCAGAAACTCTTCTCCACAGCTCTCAGCTACATCTAGTGCAGGGATGTCAAACTTGATTTCATTGAGGGCCGCATCAGGGTTGTGATTGACCTTTTGGAGGCCAGGTGGGCATGGTCAGGGGGGATGACAAGCATGATGTCATTCGTGTTGAGGGGCACTTGTGGAGGCCCAAGTGCTCTGACAGTGAAAACAGGTTCCTTAAGCTCACTTTTCGGCTGGGACAGCCTCCTTCAACCCTTTGCCAGAGAAAATGGAGCTTGTGGGGGCCGTGTGTGGCCCTTGCAAGCTCTGTTTTTGCTGGCAGATGCACCACAGGCCGGTCCTTCGCTGTTTCCAGGGCAGCCCCATGGGCCAGATCTAAGTACTCCACAGGCTGGATCTGGGCCCCAGGCCTTGAGTTTGACACCCTTGATTTAGCGTGTCTTCCTCAAACCAAATATGTCTTTAACTGGCTTCTTCCCTAACATCAACATGGTTCTATTCAGTTCAGCTTTCAAAGAGTTCCTGTGCTGACAGAGAGCTGGACAGACAGAACAGGATCCCAAAACTCTTTATATGCTTTCTTTCTGAGGATCCACAAGGATGGGGCGGGGAATAGAAAGGATTACAGTTGGCCTTAGATTTAAAATCATTTATTTAGCAACCATTTTAAGTTACCATGGGGCTGAAAAAAGTGACTTAACACTGTCCTCCTCACACTTAAAATCACCGCAGCATTTCCACATGATCAAAATTCAGGCGGTTGGCAACCAGTGTATATTTACAATGGAAGCATCCTGGAATCAGATGTTTGCCATTTGAGACCTTCCCAATTGGCTTCTGACAAGCAAAGTCAACGGGGGAAGACAGATTTGCTTAATGGCCATGTGATTCACTTAATGACTATGGTGATTTGCTTAAACACCTTGGTAAAAAGGTTGTAAAATCAGCTGGGACTCATATAATTGGATCACTTAGCAACAGACATTAAGATATTTTAGCTTGATGAAAATGGAAAAATGTAATCGACACATATAAAATCATGCAGGTAATGGAAAAAGTAGAGAAAAGTTGATAGTTCTAATTCCTCATTTACTACTTAGATTATTTAAATTTTATCCTACTGCATTTATTTAAAATTAGCTTTAGAATTGTGTGTATATTTCCATTGCAGTAGTTTTTGTACAGTTGCACTTTTAGATTGGAGCATTTTACCGCATTGCATTTCAATCTGATAGTCTGTTCTTTTTAAATTCCTAAACAAGGAGATCTTTTCTCAACCATCTCAAAATCCTTTGAAGAACTTATTACTGTCAACAATTTCTATTCTCTCCTTTAAAATACTTCATGGATGAATCAGGATCACACTTGTGCAGTAATACCCTTCCTCTTTATCAAAAATTTTGCATGAGTATTCTCTACCCTAATATTCACTACTGAAGATTCTATGGGAGACATTTATTTACTCAGCAACAGGCTGTCCACAGTTATAGAGACACAAAGAAGGTAGAATAGAATATCTGATGATATGTAATAATTTACAATGAATCTTTATCAGTTAAATATGAAACTGCAGGTGAAGGGCCTTTCTTTCCTTGCATACAGTCAAAGTACAAGTATGCATTGGAGCATATTTTTTTCTGAAGTGTTCTCATGATGTTGCCTACATCCTTTGATATATTGGGGTTAAAACAATGTTTTTCTCTTAGGCTCATATCAACCAAAGGCAGCCATAAGATGCATAAATGATGGTTATTATTTCAGAGGCAAAGCCAGGAGACCTGCTGGGATCTCAACAGTATTTATTAAACACTTCAGACTGATGTAGACATACCCTCTGTTCTCTATATCCTCTGCTCAGGATCACTTGCTGCCATTCTCCTGTTTCTTTAAAGGGAAGGACACAGGAACCCTCGCTTGGTGCTTTGTCAGAATTGAGTAATAGCACTGCTGCGTACTACAGTCCTGTAAAAGTGCTTTAACTCGAAGGTTCTTACCAATTTAGTTTAGCTTGTAATAGCAAAACAGTGGGACAATGGGATCAACTCACTCGTCCATTCCTTCCTGACCAGAACACAGAAAATCTGGAAGACCTCATTTATTCTATACCCAAGAAAAGAAAGGAAGAGGAGATTCTAAATAAAGGTATTCATTGTGATTCAGCTCCCTTCCTGATTCGTTTTTTGATCTTCTTAATCTATTAATCTATAAATAGGATGAGGAGGAGGAGCACAGAATGGGCCAAGAGAAGATACATAAAGTTCTGCAACCAACCTTCCTCATTCCAGCTGCAATGTCATAATTGGCGAGAGTTCGTTCTTTGTCTGTTGATGCACAAAAGAGAGCCAAAAAGTTCAAGGAGTCAATCAACCCTTTGGTAATCATGCCCATTTCTAAAACAGGCCATCAACTTTCAGATAGCAAATTAGAAGAAACACATAAGGAGCTGCACAGAGATCAACAATTATGCAAGTTTGTCTAAGTATAATTTTCTGTCAATTCAAGCATAAGGAAAGTCCTAAGGGGGCCCACACTGTACATAAATACACGTGCTGTGCATCGATACAAGGTTTTCTGATTAAAATCTAAATTCCAACTCAGATAGTTTACATTAACATTTCCAACAGGAAAAGTCTTCTAAACTTGTCAACAATATAAAATAAAGACAGGACAATATCAGTCAAATAAAGAATATACGGAATTTTAAAAAACTATTTTTATTTCATAACAGCTCTTCAGAGACTAGATAAGTCATAAGGGAAACTGAATATTAATTTATTCATAGCTCAGCTACTTTCTGCCACATCTTTTTCAAAGAAAGAATGATCAGTCTAGGACTCATTGCTTTAATTAAAAATTTAAATGGATTTTTGTTCCGTCCGGAAAAACGCGAGGTAGACCGGGTTCCAACAACAAAGTCTTTATTTCAAGAACAGTTGCAAAACGGAACATTGGCTCAAGCCGCGACAGCCCTTTTATATTTTTCTGTCTGCCGGCTTGTAGCCAATGACATTCATTTGATTTTGCCGCCTTTGTACGGCTTCGGGGATTGGTTCCTTTTGAAGCTATCCCCATTAGTTTTTTAGTAACCAATCAGAATGAGTTATTTGGAGTCTACTATATTTATACAGAACACCCCTCCCCTCTTAGTTCAGTCCTACGTGGTGACGTAGTCGCGCAGGTAGGTGGGGCTTCTCTTGACTCGACTGGACTTGCGCGGTTCATTATTGTTGGAGACTTCGACCGGTTCGGATGGGGTTGCTGTGTCTTCAGTCCTTCTCCATGGAACCGTCTGGAAGGGTGAGTCAGCCATTTTACTGCCACCTGAGTTTCTTTGGCCGGCGGTTTTGCCGCTCCCTCCCTCCGGGCAGGTCGAGATGGCCTGGCTGGCCCCTTCGGATGGACTCTTCTCGCAATTTTCTTCAAACAGTGAGTCTTTTATTTGCTCTTTTTGATTGTTATTATTTTCGGAGTTTAATTTAAATGGTTCTTTCTTGATTTCTCGCATTTCCCCCCCCCCTCTTTGGTTTGAATTTCGTCGTGTTTTTCTATGTGTGGTTGTGTGTTTGCATTTCGTTCTATGTTTCGGGAGCGAAGCTGGTCTATGTGCCGCTTCCATTCCCTGCCGTTGTCTACCGTTAGTCGGTAGGATTTGGAGCCTGTTATTTGTGTAATTTGTCCGGGTAGCCATAATGGGTCCTCGGTAAAAAATTTTGCATAAATTAAGTCACCTATTGCAAAGGTCCTGAAGCGAGTGGAGGAGTCGGGGGGGTTTTCTGGTGTGAAATTTGGGTGCAATCTGTCTAGATGCGACCTTAGTTTCCTTCCCATCAGTAATTCTGCTGGGGTTTTGTTGGCTGTAGTACTGGGTGTGATATGTTGGAGAGAGAGTAATCGATTTATTTTATTTTGGACATCCCCAGTGTCCATTTTTTCTAAACCCTCCTTGGTAAACCTGACCATTCTCTCTGCCCTACCGTTTGCAGCCGGGTGGGCCGGCGCGGTTAGGGCATGTCTTATACCTAGGGAGGCTAGGTATTGCTCGAATTGGAGACTGGTTAATTGTGGCCCGTTGTCGGACACTAGGACGTCCGGTAGGCCATGGGTTGCAAAGAGTTTGTCAAGTTGTTTTATAACGGTTTCTGTTGTCATACATGGCATAATTTTTACCTCCAGCCAATTAGAGTATGCATCCATGACAATCAGAAACGTATGCCCCTTGGTAGGACCCGCAAAATCGATGTGGATTCATGACCAGGGGCCTCTTGGGGTTTCCCAGTCTCTTGTGGGTGCTTTTGGCGGGGACTGCCTGATTCTTTGGCATTTATTGCACGAGTTTACCCAGTATTTGATGTCCCTATCTATACCCGGCCACCAGACATAGCTTCTAGCAAGGCTTTTCATTTTAACTATTCCCGGGTGGCCTTCGTGAACCATACTCAGTACCTTGGTTTGTAATTTGTTAGGAATAATTACCCGATCACCCCACAATAAACAACCTTTTTGGATTGAGAGTTCAATTTGTCTGGTCCGGAAAGGTTTAAAGTTCTCAGTTTTTTGGTTTTCCGGCCAGCCTTTACCTACCCAGTTAAGTACGCGGGCAGTCAATGGGTCTTTTGCGGTGGCTCTGGCGACATCATTTGCAGATATGGGTAGATTGGGGCAAGTCTCTATCTGCAATGCTGTCCTCGTTGGTGCTGGGTCTTCCTCTGTTGATGGCAATGGTGCTCTGCTCAAAGCATCTGCATGGGAAATTTGTTTCCCTGGGCGATGTGTCAGAGTATAGGAATAGGCGGCTAGGAACTCTGACCATCTAGTCATTCGTAGGGACAGAATATTCGGTGTGGGCTTGTTTCCCGCCAAAATTCCTAGTAGCTGTTTGTGCTCTGTTACGATTTGAAAAGTTCTTCCATATAGGTACTCGTGGAAGCGTTTCACTCCGGCGACAATTGCTAGAGCTTCTCTGTCCAACTGACTGTAATTACGCTCGGTTTTGGACAGGGTCTTTGAAAAGTATGCGACAGGTGCCTCTCTCCTATCAGGCAATTGGTGGCTCAGGATGGCACCGACTCCGAATGGCGAGGCGTTGCAGGTCACCGTCAATGGCAGTGTGTTGCGAAACTGGATAAGAATGGTGTTTGATGTTAATAAGTCTTTTATTCCTTGGAAAGCTTTTTTTTCTCTAAGCCCCCATGTCCAAATTGTTTTCTTGTCCAGTAATCGATGCAATGGTTCCGCTATTGTGGCTTTTTGGGGTAGGAACACATTATAAAAGTTTATCAGTCCCAAAAATGCCTGCAGCTCAGTTTTATTCCTTGGTTCTGGTGCATCTTTTATAGCTTTGACTTTTTTTTCAGTGGGGTGTATGCTCTCTCCATCAATTAAATATCCTAAAAACTCGACGCGATCAGTCATTAGGCAGCACTTTTCTTTCTTTACTTTAAGGCCAGATTCTCTGAATTTATTTAGGACCTCTTTGAGTCTTTTTTTAAGCTGTGTTGTCAAAGTATGGCAGACCCCTTTTATGCCATTTAACAGGCGTTCCATGAGGCTCTGGAAAACGCCTGGGGCTACGCTTACTCCAAATTGGAGTCTGTTACATTTGAATGCCCCTTTGTGAGTCACTATTGTTTGTGCTTCCGCCGTTAAGGGGTCTACTGGGAGCTGTTGGTACGCTTGTGCTAGGTCTAGTTTAGCGAAAACTTTTCCTGCCCCAAGAGAGTGCAGTAGGTGTTCCACAACTGGCACCAGGTACGCGCTCTGTTGCATCGCGTGGTTCAGGGTAGCCTTGTAGTCGCCACAGATTCGAACCGACCCGTCTGGCTTAATTGGTGTCACAATTGGTGTTTCCCATCTAGCGTGGTCGACCGGTTCTGAAACCCCTTGATCTATTAATTTATTTAGTTGTTCCTCTATTTTTTCTTTTAAAACAAAAGGAACCCGTCTGGCCTTTAGCCTTTTAGGGGTTATCTGTGGGTCTAGACTAAAAGAAATGGGGGTCCCCCGATACCTGCCTAGGGAGCCGTCGAAGACGTCCTGGAATTCTTGGATCAGGTCTTCTTCCCAGTCAGTTGCGGCCACCCGGTCTACTCTGGTCATCCCGATGCCCAATGGTGCGAACCATTCGATACCCAGGAGGCTTGGTCGATTTTGGTCGACTATCGTTAATGGTAGTACTGCGACATGATGCCTGTAAGCGACTCGAAAATGTCCCTGGCCGATTACAGGAATTCGGTTTCCCTGATAATCTTTGAGGGTTAGTTTTTGTCTCTGGAGTTCCTTAATTTTGATGTCTGGAATTAGTTTTTTGAGGGTGTCCCATGACACCATGGATAGGAACGATCCAGAATCAACTTCCATTTCGCAGGGGCTGTCTTCAATTTTTACAACTATTTTTACTTTCTTCCCGCTTTCTGTCTGAGCGCTTCCGATAGTGAAAGTTTGGTGTGCTTTCTCCCGGTTAGTGGCTTGCCTGTTTCGCTGCCACTTTCTCTCGGGGAGTCTTGGCTCAGGCTTTGCTGGGGAGTCGTTTCGTCTCTTTGGGCTGTAATTCTTTTTGTTTCTGCAGACTTTCTCGATATGCCCCCTTTTCTTGCATGCTCTGCAAATGGCATCGAGGAATCTGCAATCAGCTCGGGGATGGTTTCCCCCGCAGCCAGCACATTCCCGCCGATTTCTATTTTCGCACCCTTTCTTGTTGGCGTATAGGCGGTGGATTTCGTTGTCTTCCTCTCCAGATTCTGACATCTCCTCGAGTTCTTCATAATGAATGGTTGTGGGAGGTTGTTTTTTTCCTCTGGCTGGGCTTTTTTCATTGTTGCTTGCATTCATTTGTTTCATCTTATCTGCCGATTTTTTGGCGGCTTCAGCAGCCGAGGCTTCTGCAATAGCTTCGGCTACTGATATGTTGGGTTTGTTCAGTAGCTTGCTCTGTATAGTTGAGTCTCTTAACCCCAATATCACTCGATTCCGCATCGCTTCATCTAAGTTAATATTTGCTCTTTGTCTGGCTTGTCTGTCACCGCATGCTCAGTCTCGTGTTTAGGACAATCCCACCCTCGTCGCCAGTGTTCCGTCCGGAAAAACGCGAGGTAGACTGGGTTCCAACAACAAAGTCTTTATTTCAAGAACAGCTGCAAAACGGAACATTGGCTCAAGCCGCAACAGCCCTTTTATACTTTTCTGTCTGCCGGCTTGTAGCCAATGACATTCATTTGATTTTGCTGCCTTTGTGCGGCTTCGGGGATTGGTTCCTTTTGAACCTATCCCCATTAGTTTTTTAGTAACCAATCAGAATGAGTTATTTGGAGTCTACTATATTTATACAGAACAATTTTTAAAATGTTTTATTGCACATAAGAAAAGAAGATTTACATCAAAGTTCCTTTATGTGAGGCAATGTTCATAACAAAGAATGTATTATCTACAAGATATAAAAGATGTGCCTTATGTTTGAGCAACACAGAAATTTGGTAAACAAGGCAGAAGGAGCAGGTTATTTCAGAATTGTTAAGTATATTGTTATTAAATAGAATCCTCCTTTGTGGGATACAAATGTTCCTTTGAAAGTCCATTAGTTAGGCTTTTTGAAAGTCCATTAGTTACACAGGAATATTAACCAAATGTTTATTTTCAGCTTAATATATTCAGAAATGTGCACTGAGAACACATTTTAAAAATAGTTTCCTGCCTTTAAATCCCGTACTCTCAGGATAAGTCAAAGCACATAGTATCATTTCTAGCAATACTTTCTCTCTGAAATGATGTTTTGCTAATCTGATGGCACTATGAAGAGATTTCTTTACTTATTTTATTTTCTCCAGTGCTCAGTAGTAATCCACTCCTCCATGGCATTCAAAGAGAGGTGTTGTTGGCCCATTGTGTTCATTGTAAACCAGGGGTGTCAAACTCAAGGCCTGTGCGTTGATCTGGCTCATGGGGCCACCCTGGAAATGCATGCGATCCTCCCAGGCTCCATTTTCACCGGTAGAGGGCTGCAGAGGCCATTGCAGCTGAAAACGGGGCCGGGGTGCATGTGCCTCCATTTTCTCTGGCAGATGCCTGGCAAAACAAACTAAAAGCAAAACAAAACTGTTCTGCATGGAACTTGGTAGGTTCCAAGTACTTCATTCTGATTGGCCGAAAAGGCCACTTACGGATTGGTTCGCTAGGATCCAATCCGGGAAGCCGCCAAACAGTGGGAAGAATTAAATAACTGTCATTGGCCACAAGCCAGCAGGCTAGCCGCTATATAAAGGGCTGCCGCGGCTTGGGCTATGTTCTGTTTCTTTACCTAGCGGTTTGAAATAAAGAGTTGTTGTTTGGAACCTGGTCTCACGCGCTTCTTTCCGGACAGAACACTGGCGACGAAGGTGGGATCGTCATAGAAGCAGAGACCGAAGCACGCGGCGATCTGAACCGAGTGAAAAGAGATGGCTGGTAACAACGCACCACCCGCACCCTTCAATCCAGATATAGAGGATTGGGAATCGTATATCAATCTCTTTCTTATGTTGTTAGAAAGCAACGAGATGGAAGAAATCTCAGATCAAAGGAAGAGGGCTGTCTTCCTTACACACCGGCCGTATTCAAAATGGCAAAGGCACTGGCGAAACCCAGAGATGTCATGCAGATGACCTGGTCCAACCTGAACCGAATGCTCCGAACACACTACACACAGGTGGTCTCCAATCTAATCAAAAGACATGAATTTTACAAAAGGGACCAGAAGGAGGATGAAACCATAGCAGACTTTGTGGCAGCCTTGAGACACATTGGAGGAGCATGTGAGTTTCAAAACATGGACGAGGCTATGAGAGACTGCGTAGTCCTCAGCCTGAAAGACTCTACCCTTCAGAGCAAATGACTCAACAGGCCAAACATAACCGTGGCTGAGGCCATTGCTGAGGTAACCGCCGCCGAAGCAGCGGAAAAGTCAGCAGCCACCATGCAGCAAATGAACGCAGTTCCAGACCTGCCGACCCAAACCAGGGAGAAGAAGGCAGAGGGAGGAAAGAAACAGCCCACAGCAACAACCCACCACGAGGACATCGAAACCCAGAGTGACACCGAAGACAACGACGAAGATGTCCAAAGACTCTATTCAGATAGAAAATGGCACGAAAAGAGGAAGAATCAGTGGGAATTTCAATGTGCCGGTTGATCACCCGCAGGCAATCACCCGCAGTCTGAATGTAGGTTCCTCAACGCAAAATGCCAGGCTTGTAATAAAAGGGGCACATCGAAAGGGTCTGCCACAACAAAAAGAGCTATAGCCCAAAAAGACATGGCAGCACACACCCCCAGACACGATGACAGACAAGTCGGCAACCAATGGAACCGCAATAAAAGAACCAGTGACAGAGAAGAAACACATCAGACAGTCACCATCAATAATGCCAGGGCGGAAAGTGGAAAGAAGATTTGGATAGAGGTGAGCATCGAGGGGAGACCCTGCGAGATGGAGGTCGACTCAGGGTCATTCCTATCGATGGTATCCTGGAATACCATCCGCCGCCTAATTCCAAACATCAAGCAGAAAGAACTAAAGAAACAAAAACTTGTGCTAAAAGACTATCAGGGAAATTGAATCCCAGTCGTTGGCCTTGGACAATTTTTAGTTGAATTTAAACAACACGTCGAAGTCTTGCCTCTGACTATCGTCGACCATGACCGCCCTAGTCTGCTAGGAATCGAATGGTTCGCGCCTCTGGGAATCGGGATGACTGGGATCAACCGCATCACTACTACCAACTGGGAGGAGAACCTACTCCACGAATTCCAAGATGTATTCGACGGGACTCTAGGCAAGTACCAGGGGACCCCAATTTCATTTAGCCTAGACCTGAAAATAGCCCCCATTCATTTAAAGGCCAAACATGTTCCATTCGCGCTTAAACCAAAAATTTGAATAAGTTGATAGCGCAAGGGGTTTTAGAACCAATCGACCATGCCAAGTGGGAAACCCCTATCATCACACCGGTAAAGCCAGATAGGTCAGTGCGCATCTGTGGGGACTATAAGGCAACCCTGAACCACACGCTCCAACAAAGCGCATACCCAGTGCCAGTAGTGAAACATTTACGACACTCACTAGGGGGAGGAAAAATATTTACAAATCTCGACCTAGCACAAGCTTATCAACAGGTACCCGTTGATCCAATAACAGCAGAGGCACAAATGATAGTAATGCATAGAGGGGCATTCAAATGTAACCGCCTCCAATTTGGTGTTAGCATTGCCCCAGGCATTCTCCAAAGCCTCATGGAACGCCTACTAAACAGAATAAAAGGTGTCGTCCCATACTTTGACAATGTACTGGTCTCAGCATAAAAGGCTAGCCAGCTAGAGACCAGGTTAAAAGAAGTCTTAACTCGCTTTATAATAACAGGCCTAAAAGTTAAGAAGGAAAAATGTGAACTGGCCACTAACCGGGTCGAATTTTTGAGCTATTTAATCAATGAGCAACCCAACCAAAAAGAAGGTGAAGTCTATCAAAGACGCTCCCAGACCAAAAAACAAAACCGATCTCCAGGCGTTCCAAGCCTCATAAATTTTTATAATGTGTTTCTACCTCATAAGGCGACAATAGCAGGACCCCTACATCAACTGCTAGATAAAAAAACCACTTGGACATGAGGCCACCGGGAACAGAGAGCCTTCCAAGGTATTAAGGACCTATTAACGTCAGACACCGTTCTTATCCAGTTTAGCAACAGCCTGCCTCTGACGGTCACCTGCGATGCTTCACTTTTTGGGGTCAGTGCCATCCTGAGTCACCAGCTTCCAGACGGCAGAGAGGCACCGCCATCCTGAGTCACCAGCTTCCAGAAGGCAGAGAGGCACCGGTCGCCTTTTACTCAAAGACACTCTCCAAGGCAGAACGCAATTACAGCCAACTTGATTTCGAAGCCTTGGCAATCGTCGCCGGGGTCAAACAATTCCATGAGTACCTTTACGGTAGACCTTTTTCTATCCTAACTGACCACAAGCCTCTCCTTGGAATCCTAGTGGGAAACAAGCCAACCCCGAACATTCTGTCTCCTAGAATGACGAGGTGGTCTGAATTCCTCGCTGAATTCCTCACCGACGTCGTGAGAGCCACAGCCGAAGACCTTTTGACAGCACGAATACTGAACTGTGTAGGTAAAGGCTGGCTGGAGGAAAATAAAAAAACTGAGACATTTAAACCTTTCTGTACCAGATAGACCGAGCTGTCTATCGAAAAGGGGTGCATCTTATGGGGTGACAGGGTGGTAATCCCAAGCAGCCTACAAGAAACCATCCTAGGTATGTTGCATGAGGGTCACCCAGGCATAGTTAAGATGAAAGCCTTGGCCAGGAGTTATGTCTGGTGGCCAGGGCTGGACATAGACATTGAACGCTGGTTTGCAACATGCCACGCCTCTCAGAAAGCAAGGCCTACCCCCCCACAGGCATCAATACAGGACTGGGAAACTCCCTGGATTCCATGGTCTGGGGTGCACATTGACTTCACTGCGCCAACAAAGGGGAACACCTTTTTGATTGCGGTCGATGCATATTCAAACTGGTTGGAAGTCATCCTCATGGCTTTCACAACCACCGAGGCTGTCATGAAACAACTCGACAAACTGTTTGCAATGCATGGGCTACCAGATGTACTGGTTTTGGACAATGGGCCTCAGTTTACCACCTTGCAGTTCGAACAATACCTGGCTGCCCAGGGTATTCGTCACGCCTTAACTGCGCCGGCCGATCCAGCTGCGAATGGCACGGCCGAATGCATGGTTAGGTATACTAAGGAGGGCCTAGAGAGAATGGACAAGGGGGACGTGCAGGACAAACTCAACTGACTCCTAACCTTGCAACATATTACCCTAGTAGCACCACAAATAAAAGCCCAGCTGAACTGTTATTGGGTAGGAAACTACGGTCCTACCTGGACAGGTTACACCCCACCTAGACATGGGACAAGCCCCCCGACTCCTCCAGCAAATACCGTACCTTCAAAATTGGCGACCTAATCTATGCCAAGAGCCTTATCGGGGACCCTCAATGGCTGCCAGCCACCATCACACAAGTCACAGGCCCCCGGTCCTACCGACTAATGCTTGACGATGGGAGGGAATGGAAGCGGCACATCGACCAGCTTTGTTCCCGCAACCTCGAAAGAAAAACCGCCGCAGAACCAAAAATAATAAATTCTGATGAAAAAACAACCAAGGGGGGGGAGTACAAATAAATAAAAAAGGGAGAGATGAACCTCCCATAACAAGACAACAAACTCTGCAAAACGACAATCTAACCAAACAAAAAGAGCACTCACAGTTAGATGGCCCTCAAGAAAGAAGTCCGGGAGCAGGAGAGCGAAGTGAGGCCTTCCTGGAAGATGGCAGACAAGCCAGCTCAACCAACCCGGCCAAACCAGGAGAGAGTGGCAGAGCCATCTCAACTGGCCGAGGTGGGAGAAGCATGGCTGACTCAACCTTCCAGAAGGTTCCATGGAGAAGGTTGAGAGAAGCAGTGATCCCATCCAAACCGCTTGAAGACCAAAACAAGACTGAGCTGCGCAGGTCAACTAGAACTAGGAAAAGCCCCACCTACCTGCGCGACTACGTCACCCACGTTGGCCTGAACTAAAGGGGGAGGGGTGTTCTGTATGGAACTTGGTAGGTTCCAAGTACTTCATTCTGATTGGCCGAAAAGGCCACTTAAGGATTGGTTCGCTAGGAACCAATCCGGGAAGCCGCCAAATGGTGGGAAGAATTAAATAACTGTCATTGGCCACATGCTGGCAGGTTAGCCGCTATATAAAGGGCTGCCGCAGCTTGGGCTGTGTTCCGTTTCTTTACCTAGCTGTTTGAAATAAAGAGTTGTTGTTTGGAACCCGGCCTCATGCACTTCTTTCCAGACGGAACAAAAACAAAAGAAGAAAAGTTTCCCCTTTTGCATTTGAGCATCCAAGAAGGGACAGGAAAGGAGAAAGGGAAAGAGAAAATAAAAAGAAGTGAAGATTGGGAAAAAAAAGAAAGAAAAAAGGAAAGAGGGAAAGGAAGAAGAAAGGAGAATGAAGAGGGAAGGAAAAAGAGGAAAGAAAGAAGGAAGGAAGGAAGGAAGGAAGGAAGGAAGGAAGGAAGGAAGGAA
>BLBF01000032.1:23484269-23495980 GCA_015471245.1 Laticauda colubrina
AGGAAGGAAGGAAGGAAGGAAGGAAGGAAGGAAGGAAGGAAGGAAGGCGATTATAATGAGAGGGAGGGAAGGGCTGATGGAAATCCTGCCTTAGCACTTGGCCATCACAGGTACCCCCAACACGAGTGACATTGAGCTGGTCATGTCCACCCTGGTCACACCCACCCTGGCCTCCCAAGGTCAAGCACATCCCTCATGCAGCCCTCTGTGAAATCTAGTTTGACACCCCTGTTGTAAACTCATACGATAATCCAGGTTTCCCAAGGCCCAAATTCACATTTTCCATCAACAGTCAGCCCAAATCATACTCTTTAGAGAGATTACCAATAGACTTCTGAGGGCAATTCAAGATGTTGGTTGCCTATACTGTAAAGCCCTTCCTCGCATGGGAGCTGGCTATTTAAGGAAATAGTGAAGACTGTCTGTCTTCTATGACTTCTGCCTGGCCTGTATCAATGGGCAGATTTGCATGTTCCAGATGCCATCCATTAAGCAGTGCCGCCTGATGGGATCTAGGAAGTGTGCCTTCCCTGTTGCAGTGTTTGCCCTCTGGAACACTGTTTCTCTCCAAATATGCCTGGCCCTCTCCATGGCTATGTTCGAAAGAATACAGTTAGAGTAAGTACTGTGTCTCTCTCTTAATGATTGCTTCTGAAGCTTGGGTGGGGTTTTGTCGTTCTTTTAACTGTATTCCACATAGTGTTACCACTCATAAGAGACCTGGGTGGCCTTATAAAATTCCAAGATAATAAACATGAATCATAATCAGATCACTCCTGCGGTAAATATTTGCAAGCTGCACAAGTGTAAGACTTTTACAGCTATAAAATTAGCATACTTGAGATGCATTGCTGTCTCTAAGAATATGAATATGCGCTGTCAAAATGAAATTTATATTTAAAAATTGTGTACTTATACCACCCCATTGTAATAGCTACAGTTATCTTAAAAATAGCAGTAAGCAATAAAATTCAATCTGACAATTAAAAACAAAAAGGCAGTTTGCCAACACAAGCAACAAAATATTGACTATTCCTGAAACGGTTTTTTAAAACTATTTTTAACAGTAAAATGAGATTCTGATGGCGTTCTAATGTGAATTTGATCAAAAGCTAAGCTACTAGCAATCCCACTATTAGAAAATATCAAGAAGAGACAACTTGCATATAAATAGCATTTTTTTAAAAAGCCTAGATATTTATAACATGAACAAAATAACAAGAGTTATGTAAAGATAAGAAACAAAAAGGAAAGTAGATAAATAATTTCACAAAATATAATATACAGAAAAAACAAGTACAATGTACGAGGGCTATCCACAAAATAGATCATGTTTTGCGATAGAAAAAAAACAAAGTGTAGGAAAAAAAATTTATTATATACACTTGAAAGTGACACTTAAATACTACTTTTCAACATATTCACCGAACAAATTGAGGCACTTATAGCGGTGAACAAGCTTTGTAATTCCATTATCAAAAAACTCAGCCACCTGAGATTTGAGCCAGTCAGTCATGCCCGCCCGCAGTTCCGTGTCGTCGTCAAAGCGCTGTGTTCCAAGCCAGGTCTTCATCCATCGGAAACAAGTGGTAGTCGCTTGGTGCAAGATCGGGGCTGTAGGGCGGATGAGGAAAAATCTCCCACTTGAAAGCATTCAGGACTTCTCGAGTGCAATTTGCTATGTGTGGTCGGGCATTGTCATGCAAAAACAAAATTTTTGAGCTTAACTTTCCTCTACGCTTGTTCTTTATTTTTATTATTTTTTTTGAAAGATTTTTTATTAATTTTTAACAAACAAACATATACCAACAAAACACAAAACATAAAAAACATAAAATATCTTTTTGGACGGCAGTTTGATCCCGAGTTACATCTTTTTGTACAGACATAAATTCAAATTCATGCTTACTTTTATATAGCAGTTCCATTTCTTATTTACTATTTTACATTTTCTATATAGCTTCTCCCCTCTTTTCACTCTCTTAATTCTATTATATTTATTTCATCTCAATTTAAATCATTATACTTATATCTTTTGTCTGTCCTGTTTCAGCTGTCTATTATTTTTTCTCATTAACACAAAATTTCTTCTGTAATGACTGATTGGAGTATAATGCCTTGTCATACTTATCCTTCCCCTAGTTTTAAAGCTTAACATAACACATAATTTTCATTCGGATTCTGCGTAATACATTCTAAAAATAAACTCAATATTTTAAAACAGGAAAAAAAAAATTTTTTTTTTAGATATATAATATAATTAAAACAATCCATAGCAATTGAAATTATATCATTAAAATTAATATTCATTTAAGTCTTAAACATTTTACACAATCCTTTCTAAATAAATATCATACTTCTATGGGAACACTTATAGATTTTGCTTAGTTACTTTCTTTAATTCAATTCTCTCATATTTTATTTCATTTATTTTATTTAAAAAAAAAAATTTCGCTAAGTTACATTAAATATTTTGTCCCATTTTATAATCATATATTATTCCAATTTTCTAACATTATTTCAAATACAGATACAACAACACAATCTTATGTACCTTTGCAGAATCTCTTTTTCAGTTATATGTTTACCCATTATCTCTAAATAAAATCTGTTTCTTTACATCTAGTTTCAAACCTTTGTAGCTTCTCTTCCCTTCTTTCCTCCCTTGTTTCTCCCCTCTACCCTTTTTACCCCCTTGTCTCTTAATCTCCACCCTCTTGTGTATTCCTCTTTTCTGTTGCTTTCTGATATTGTGTCCACTTTTCACCTTGTTTTTCCCTTTTTGGGTTGTTTTTTTAAGTCTTAAATTCTCCATTCTCTTTCTCCTCTTTCCCCTTTCTTCCCCAAATAAAGTTGCTTGTTCATTAAGGATGGTTTCTTCTTCATCCCAATCTTCTTGTTCTTGTAGTTTCTCATATGTAAAAATTGCCATTTCTAAAAAATGAAAAATAGAGCCAAAAGAATCCTTCCCTTCTTGTTTCTCTTGATTATATTTTATAAATTCCATTTTCAGTTCATCCATAAGTAATGCCATTGTAAAAAAAAAAAAAAAAAAAATTTAAACGACCCAAATGATTTTAATCATTCAAATAAGAATTTCCAAAAGTCCCAAAGTCACCAAGCAATCCAAATACGCACAGTCTATTTCATTTAACACTTTCTTCTTTTTCTCACTTTTTTTTTCATTTTAATGCTTCAAAAAACTTCAAATTCTTTTTGACCTTCAATCCATCTGATAGAGTAGTCAATTATGATCCAAAATGGAAAAATCCAATAATAAAAAGGCCCAAAAAACCAAAGAAGAAAAAGGATAAAATAAAAAGCAAAAATAAAAATATTACTAAAATTGAAATATACAAAAAGGCTGGCGAGTAGAGGTTTCACAAGTATATATATATATATATATATATATATATATATATATATATATATATATATATGGACTGCACACTGCACTTTATTTATTTATCCAAGGCTCTTATTATGACTCTCTTCTCCAGCAGCTTCAAAGCCAAGCCTCAAGTGTTGAAATATTGATAAGAGTCCAAGAAAACACCTGTAATAATATTTTTCTGTGCTCTCCCTCCATCTTATCACATTAAAATGTCCTTGAGAAGGAGTGTTTATACATTTCTCCCCAATTCAAATAAAGTACTTTCAAGCCTCTAGTTGGCAGTGTTGCAAGGTCTCTTAATACTTTCCCCCCCCCAGCCAGAAAAAAGAGTAATGTATACAAAACTCAGAGGAAAAGAAAAAAAAATCAAAGGGGGCCTCTATCCTAAAGAAAATTAAAAAATCAAAAGAAGCATAAAAATATATATAAGAAAAAATTCAATCTGGTTACCTACAAAGTCACATTAAAGTCCTCAGAAAAAAAAATAGTAAGGAAAGAATCCAAGCCTCAATTTGACATCACTTAAAAAACGCCGCTCAACCAGATTCCAGTCAGACAAAAATAAAGCCACAGGTTTCTTCTTTGTTCAGGATATCCTTTCAGGTCTCAACCAATTTGCAATACAAAAGAAGTTTCTCACCCAACCGACACACGCTCGCTCCAGCCACTTTCTTTTCGGAGCTGTCCCGACTTCAGCAGCTTTGGAGGCTGCCTTTCCACCGCCAGCAAAAGGGCTTCTCCCGGATCAAACCAGAGATTTGCGATATCTCTGGGATCCTGGGACTGTGCCCTTCACAATCCCCATCTCTACGGGACGGTTTAGGTCCGTTAGGACCGACCAGGGGCAAAAATATCAGCTGAGATCTCAGAGCCCCGAGATCTCAGCTGTAGCACCGAGACGAAGCTCCGCCTTCTCCCCTCTCTACGCTTGTTCTGAATTGCTTTTCTTAGTTTTTGCAATGTTTCACAATACCTCACAGAGTTTATTGTTGCATCATGTTCCAGAAAATCGATAAGAAGCACACCTTGCCTATCCCAAAAAACAGTCGCCATAATCTTCCTTGCAGAGAATGTTTGCAAACATTTTCTTGTTTTTTGGGGGGAATTTGTATGCCCCCACTCCATAGATTGCAATTTGGTCTCGCTGTTCACATGTGTGACCCAAATCTCGTCTCCAGTTATGATTCGATCAAGAAATGAATCTCCATCTTTGTCGTAAGAGTACAGAAAATGTCAATGATGCGGCCATATGCTGACTCTTGTGGTTTTCTGTCAGGATTTTTGGCACCCATCTTGCACAAAATTTGTGGTAGCCTAGCTTTTGTGTAACAATTTCATGCAATAAACTGCGTGAAATTTGTGGAAAACTAAGTGAAAGTTCTGTTACTGTGAAACGGCGGTTTTCATGAATCTTGTCATCGACTTTCGCGACCAGTTCATCAGTCACAATGCTCAGACATCCACTCTGCTGTTCATCATGAATGTTAGTTCGTCCATTTTTAAACTTAATGCACCATTGGCGCACTCTACCTTCAGTGATGATGTTGTCCCCGTACACTTCACACAGTTGCTGAAAAATTTCAATTGGTTTATGGTTTTTTGCTAACAAAAACCTTATCACTGATCGCACCTCACAACTCGTGGGATTTTCAATTGCAGCACACATTTCAAACCTTTTCTGTGAAATAACGGGCAACAATATAAGCCTCCCACTAGCACGACTAGATGCAGACTAAGCAACGGATTCACAGACCAAAGATGGCCACGCTAGCTCTGCCCCTTCTTGCTACAAACGCAAACATAATCTATTTTGTGGATAGCCCTCATACATATAAATGTATATGTGTGTGTGATTTATGTACATACACAATATATTTGCATATTTTTGGGTCTATATATGCATTGTGTGTGTGTGTGTATGTATATATATACAAACGTACATATAAAAATGTATGTCAGGCACAAGAAATCAAGAATCAAGTTTGTTCAGATGAGTACAAGTTTATTCCACATTATTTCTAAACAAGAATCTGAATCACTAATGGTCAAGCCAAATTGGCTAGACTTCAATGGCTAGACTTAGATCTCTTGTAGGTGCAAAGGGATTGATGATATGCTTGAATCTTCTCTCAGGCTCAGCCTGGTCATCTCTGATAATTTACAATTCATAGTTTCTGGACACAATTAAGAAGATATCTGAGAAATTTCATCTTCATGCTTCATACAATGACCCTGAAGCTTAATTCTGCACTGATGAGAATTCAATTTGGAGACAAAGTTCAAGGCATAAGGAATAATATGATATATGACTTCAGTTTAGAGACTCCAATATCCTCAAGCAACTAAAGGTTCTGGAATAATTAGATTAAAAGTCTCAAAAGGATTATGAAAATAAGATGTATGTAAGTGAATGACCAGGATGCCAGATCTCCCTCATCTACATGAAAGTAATCAATCTTCAGACTTGTGGGAGCTACATTTTTATTAGAATTCATAAATGATTCATTAACTAATTTCAAATACAAAATGTTTATAATTAAAATTAAATCATTTTGATCTCAGGAAACTGTTCTGAGTAACAGAACTGGACAGAATTCAAAATGCTTATTTTGTATACCATCCTATCAGGCATCATTCCAAAGGTGGAATGGAACTAGAATCCAACTACTTGAAAGAAAGTGGGTGTGCCTGCATCATGGAATATTCCTTCAGAGATTTAGTTGGCTGGCTCCCATATTATGACTGTTAATAAACTGATAAAAAGTCGATGCAGGGCCACATTCCTAGAAACTACTTGGATGGGCTTAACTTGCCTTTTCATTCAATAATTTGATCATTTTTTTCTTAGTATCATTGATTTTCTTAATGTACTATCAACCTCTGAGAGTCTTCTATTGTGCCAGGCACAAACCAAATAAATAAAGAATTCCTGTGACTTCTGTATTTCAAGAACATGTCTCAGGTCGTGTCTGAGTTAGGTAATACCAAAATCAAATCAAATAAATAATGTTCTATTTGTACTCCATCCAATGCCACCACATCTTATGAGATGGGCAGCAATATAAATATGATAAATAAATATGCATTTGCACCTGTCTCTCTTTATAGCTTTATTTAACAGACAGTCTGCTCCCCACTTTTGTGCAGGAGGGCCAATTTTAAGCTTTCTCATAGTTTTGCATTTATAGACTTGCTCGTTTTGTTTCTCACTATGTGAAAACTGACTCTTTTCACACCTTTAATTATCCCAAGTTTCTATCTATTTTCCAGTGGAACTAGGGAAACTGGGAGGAAATTCATTTATTTCTATTTTAACCTACAATCAAATGTTCTTGAAAATCATGATTGCAAATCATGATTTGCAGCCACCTAGATCTAACCTCTGTATCTTCTTTATCAAAACACATTTTCTGATTAAACTTGAAACCAATTCCTAAAATATTTATGTTCCTTGCTTTTCAAAGGGAATAGGCAACTATAGGGTAGCAAATACAGCTAGAAAGAAATCTACAACACTAAATCCATAGATTATAAATATTTCGGAATTTGGAAGTTGTCTTTTTTTCTGAAGTGGTCAGTTACGGAAATATCACAAAACCACTATATTTTGGGGAATATCATTTTTCTCAATTAAAAATATACCTTTGTTCCAAAAACTAAATTAAATACATTTCTTTCTTGCTATTCTCTTCTATAAATTCTTCCAATTCCATTTTCACTATTATGTGCTGGTTTCCATTTGTTTGCTATATTATATAAGTGAAGTATATTTCACTTATATAACATAGCAAACAAATGGAAACCAGCACATAAACATATATTCCCTCAGTGAGTAATGTTTTTTGAAAATTTGAGATAAGATGAATAATTCCTCTTCTCTTGTTTATGCACATTAAGCAGCCCACTTTAGCTATAATTTCCCTTTGTTCTATTGATATCAAGGACTATTTTAGAATATTCAAAATCCTAACATGCCACTGGCAATTAATTTTTTTATTTTCCTCTTATATAAAGCAATATTCTATGCATGAATAGAATGTATGTATGCTGCCACCATACACTTTTCTGAATTTTACGGATATTGAGCTATAAAACAGCATTCATTTTTCCTTCTGCTACCACTTTCAGTCCAAGTTCCATAAATTGTAACAATTCTTAATCCCACACATTTAGTGGTTAGAGTTGATGACTTACAAAGAGCAACACAAATCATTGCAGTACCACTAATTCTGTCATAATCAAAGCAATGGTGGGCGTGCAATCTGGCTCAGTTTTTCTCTTGTTTTCTAAATTATTGTAATAACAGAAGCTCCAGCTTTTCCTTTAAAAATGAGGCTAATGATTCACCAACTGAGATGCAGAAGGCCTCTCTGCAATCAATTTGATTTTATAAAAAACTTCCACACTGAAAAAGGCATGGCGTGTTCACCAAACAGGATGCCAGCAGGCTAATCTAGGGAATGTAGGCCAGACCATGTGGCACACAGACCTCTTTCAAAGGACAGACTGACACTGCTTAATGCCTGGGATAGATGTCTGCCTCAAGGCAGGTTTGGCCCTGCTGCCCATCGCTAACCTTTCTAGAATTCCACAAAATGACACAATGGATACCATTTTTCTATGAGTCCCTTTGGAACATGAAAAAACCAGGCTGAAAAGACCTAGATTCCCATTTCCTTCCCATCCAATTATGATTAAAGTTATCTGAAGAGAACAAAATCTTTCAGAGATGCAAAATTAAATCTACCAAATCCTCTCTTGTACAGTGTATCTCAAGCTTGGCAGCTGTGTGGACTTCAACTCTCAGAATTTCTGAGCCAGTGTGCTGGCTGGGAAATTCTGAGAGCTGACATCCACACAACTTTAAGTTGCCAGGTTTGAGAAATACTGATATAGATTTATTCTTTTTTTAAGAAAAGGGCAAATATCTGGAGAAAGTATAACGGAAGTTATGGCAATTGTGCAAGAGAACTAGCATGAGAAGTAATGAGACGAGAAGACAATTTGGAACAAAAATTATTGATTTTTTAAAAGCATTTTTAATGCTCTCTTTAAATGGAACAGGTTTTATTCGTTGCTCATTCCTAGCAACTTTTAAAGATAATGTGAAAATATAAGAATAATGAAATCATTATTAGACAGCTCCTCCAAAGATAGTGATTTTGTAGTTATTGTCTTATAATATTCATGGAACTCTAACTAACAAAATAAAAAAAAATGTTACATCATGTATGCAAAAGGAACAATGTGTCTTCCAAAATATGGATTATTGGTGCTACCCACACATTCCAGCATAAATAAGCATTCAGGAGTGGAAACATTATCATTCTTAACCTATTATTTCCTTTACTCTAATGGATCTGAAAAAAAAACAAAACAGCTCAACATGCAAATTTCATTATTTTAGAAAACACAAAGCACTACTCTCCATACCAAATATATTGATTTATCACTGATGCTATTAAGTTTAAAAAAAAGAAAAGAAAAGCTTGTGTGTTACATTTGGTTTTACATACCCAACCCAAAGTTTGGAAGACTCTTGCATAAAGGTCATTAATTCTAAACAAAGTTGCATTATTTTTCATAAGCAACACCAGAAAGGAACCAAAGAGAAATGTCAATATTAGGACTAAAGCTATCTATTATGTGGCAGGAAAAATAACTTCTGTCTCAAACTGTTAATTTGTGGTAACATTAATCCAGGACACCAATAGTTATTTTGAGCAGACACAAAATTTACCATAACATAACGAAATAGAACTTGAAACTATTCAAAGCCAGTCAAGAATTTCCTTGGGTGGTACAAAACCAACTTAAAGGTGATATATTGCTAAGAGCCATTTTTTAACATATCATATGACTGACAGGAAAAAAGATAGCTCAGATATAAAAGTCATATTTCCAAATTAGCTTTGCCCATCTGATTCCTCTTGTGCATCAAATATATAGCGATTATATCAGTCTTCCCAGTTTGGTGCCTTCCATGTGTGTTAAACTGCAGTTCTCTGATTTCTTATGCTGATGGTAGTACTGGCAGGGAATTCTGGTAGTCAAATGGCATGCTAGTTGAGCATTCTCAAAAGTCTGGCATTACTAAAGGGTGTGAAAAAGCTGGGGGAGATTATATGAGCAGAAAGGCCAATAGTCTGGTCTGATGTATGGTAGAATAAGTAAGAATTGTAAGAATTTATAATAGGCATTTTAAAGAACTATTACACTATATATCTCATGTCTAACTTTTTCAAGAGGATCACAAATAATCAAACACAGTACTGAATTCAGGATTGACCTTTATGCACAGAAAGGAAGAACTGGGAGTTAGTAAACATCTCAGTTGAGAAAAGCATGGGTTCCTTTTTCTTATTACAAACCTGTCTATTTTTTCCCATTGCACACTGATCCAGGAAATCCTTCAACTCTTATGAGACCTTTCATTTATGTTCTGGAACCAAAGCATGAAACCAAGAGCATAAGATTGACGTTATTACATCAAATATCATTTTTTATATTTCATCTCCCTCCATTCCTATATCTCATTGCCACCAAATTACAGGCAGCCGTTCCAAGCAGCCTTGAGTTTCCACAAGACTTCAGGCTGACCATCTGTGAATTACAGAAGTGAACATTTGCCTTCTGGATAAATATAGAAGAAATCTCTTGTATCTGTTACACAGATGACTAAAAAATTCAACCACCTGTCATTAATTTTGACGTAGTTACTATGAGCTACACTAGATGACATCATTGTCTCATTTCTAGTCCATGTTATAATTTATTTCAAATTTCTGTTTAATACCATCATCTTTTAGAATGAAGTCCATAGTTATCTGTAGAAGTTTACAATGTTACTGAAAGCCTAAATGCTCTTATAACTCTGTACAGATGGAAATTGGAGTTCCTTTCTAAGCATAATAGTCAAAAATTCCTCATCCTCTCTCAATTTTCTCTAGAATTGAACTTGTTGGGATATACACTGTATTTTCAGAGTTCATTCTCAGGTGATGTAAAAGCACACAAAAGGTCATAAACTGCTTCTATGCATTGCTAATCACCAAGGATTATTCAGAAAACACTGTGTTACATTCTGCCTTCCTCTGCTGTACAACATGCACCAGAACTCTGCAATACCAGCTGGCATCCATGCCAGGGACAAGTGATAAAACAAGCATCAGACATCAACATGCAAGTATGTAAGGGCAGGGTGTGCATCATGATATCACATACACCTCAAAATGTCATGAATTTGATGTGATCTCAGGTTGCTATGGATGTCTAAGACAATACTGAGAGTAGATTATAGAATTCCTTGTAGGTGACTTAAATGGGTTATTCTTTGACATTAATGATTGAGTGTCATTGTATTAAAAACACACCTGGAATGTTTATATTTCATCATATCCCAACATAAATCCCAGCACATAAAGAATGGTTACTGAAACTGGATATGTCCAGTTTAATGAAAAGAAGGACTAGGAATGACATGATAGCAGTGTTCCAATATCTCAGGGGCTGCACAAAGAAGAGAGGCTCAACCTATTCTCCAAAGCACCTGAAGGCAAGACAAGAAGCAATGGATGGAAGCTAGTCAATGAGAGAAGCAACCCAGAATTAAGTAGAAATTTCCTGACAGTTAGAACAATTAATCAATGGAACAACTTGCCTCCAGAAATTGGGAATGCTCCAACACAGGAAGTTTTTAAGAAGAGAACCATTTTCCTGCCTGAGCAGGGAGTTGGACTAGAACAGTGATCACCAACCAGTGGACCAGGGACCACTGGTGGTCCACAAGAAAATTTTGGTGGTTCGCACAGAGATGTCACCCCCAAACACTCCCCAAAGCAATTAATCCAGGCTGTGTGGGAACATAAGGCTGTACTGCCTACATGGCCCATGGGGACACAAGGCTTGAGTTGCTTGCATTGTGAACAACACAAGGTAGTGAGGGGAGGAGGGAATTTTCCCCACTCACCCCACATGCCCCACTTGGTCAATGGGCTGCTTCTTTCCACTACTTTCTTCTTCTGATTTGGGTTGCATGCAAGGAAAGCAGCAAAAGTCTTTCTTTCTCTGCCCCAAACTCTACCAGAAATTAGTCTTTGGTACCCTGCAAAGGCATCCTGCTCCAAGAGGCTGCGCTGGCATGACAAGTCTCACAAAGAGTTATTTCTGGAGGAGTTTGGGGCAGAGAAAGAAAGACTTTTGCTGCTTCTGCTGCTTTCTTTGCATGAAGCCAAAAGTCTCAGTCTCTCTCTCTCTCTCTCTCTCTCTCTCTCTCTCTCTCTCTCTCTCTCTCTCTCTCTCTCTCTCTCTCTCTCTC
>BLBF01000032.1:23502620-23592216 GCA_015471245.1 Laticauda colubrina
AAAAAAAAAAAAAAAAAAAGAGCCAACGGCGGCGGGGGAAACCAGGTGGAAGACGAAAAGCAAAAGGCAGACAACGTGGCCGAGCTGTCAATGTCAACGAAAGGAAGCAGACGGCGTTGGAGAATTGGTGCATTACGTTGCAACCGCCCCGTCTCCCGTATCCCACATAATCACAGCAATTGCAACAGCAGCAAAAAAAAAAAAAAAAAACACTTCTTCCCCCCCCCCCCCCCCCCCCCACCCCGCCGACCCAGAAGCCCCCCCCCCCCGCAAATGCTCGTCTTATAGATTAGCCTCCGAGAGCCTTCCCCGCTATTTTATTTTATTTTATTCTGATTATTTATTTTTTTTCCTCCCCCTCCTGCTTGCCTTTTTGCTTACCTTCTCTTGGGCCCTGGTGAGCTTCTTCTGCATGTTGCTGGCTATTTTCCCTGCAGTGACTCCCTTGCCCATCTCAGCCATCTTGCCGTCCTTCTGATTTTTAAATCGGAACGACGGTGGTTCAAATTAATCAGATTAAGAGGAAGAGAAGAAAGACGGGGACCGAAAAAATGGCCATAGTCCTTCTCAAAAGCTTCGGGCCAAGAGGATACAGCCTTTTAAAGAGACAGTACAACACAGACACGGCAGCGTCTTAAAGGAACAGAGCACCCTGGTTTGAGCAGGGCTGCTCAGGAAGGTTTCAGGCTGGGAAATGGGATGTCGTTGATATGGGATTTAAAAAAAAAAAAAAAAACCCGGGAAAGAATCAAGATCCGATAGCGTTTATTTTATTTTATTTTCAAGAATCTGATTGACTACTGACACAAACCTATTGGCATATGGATTGAAATATATATATTTTTAAGAAGAACTACTTGTTTGTTTGTTTGTTTGTTTGTTTGTTTAGAATGCCTTGCAGGAGTCCAGTGGGAAGTGACAACAGTAAGGCATGAGTATCCATGAGTAGGCCTTCTCAACCCAAGAATGGGTGTAACTGGCACACAAGGCACATTGTGCAAAAGACCCCTGGCCTGGAATAGGGGACAACTTGCCACAGCCAATTTACTGTGGCCAACTCTCCACGGCCAACTTGCTGCAGCCAACTTATCACAACCAACTTGCTGCTGGGCAATGTAACAATTCTATTTAATTATTTAAAATATTTTAATTTTTGCCATTCACATTTTATTCTCTTCCTCCTTTTGCGTGCTTTCTTTCATGATTCTATCATTTCTCTGACATTGGGGTAACTCTTTTCCTTCAATGAGTTGTCCCACGTGGAGATGGCCATGGTGAGTTGTTGTGCAGCAAGTTGGCTGTGGAGAATTAGCCGTGGTGAGTTGGCTGTGGCAAGTTGGTCATGATGAGTTGACCTTGGCGAATTGTCAGAGACAATTTTAATTGACAAGCTCTAGTAAAGTTTTCAGTATCAGTTATTGAAATACAGGTAGTCCTCAATTTATGACCACAACTGAGCCCAAAATTTATGTTTCTAAGTGAGAAATCTGTTGAGTTTTGCCCCATTTTACAAACTTTCCTGCCACATTTGTTAAGTAAATCACTGCGGTTGTTAAATTAATGACACAGCTGTTAAGTGAATCTGGTTTTCCCATTGACTTTGTCAGAAGATCGCAAAAACAGATCACACAACCCTGGGAAACTACAACCGTTATGAATGTGAGTTACTTCTTAAGTATCTAAATATAATCACATGACCATGAGGATGCTGCAACAGTCCTAAGTGTGAAAAATCTTTGTGAGTCATTTTTTTCAGTGATGTTGTAAGTCGAGGGCTACCTGTATGACACAGAGGCGGTATTCAGCAGGTTCTGACCAGTTCTGGAGAACCGGTAGCAGAAATGTTTGAGTACTTTGGAGAACTGGCTACTACCACCTCCAACTAGAGATTTTACAGTATGCCCACCAAACCACGCCCACAGAACCGGTAGTAATTTTTTTTTAATCCCACCACTGGTCTGATGGTATGTCATTCAACACTGTGCACTAGTTCTCACATAATCTGAAAGTACACCTAATCTCTAATCCATCTTTTTAAAATATAAATGACCTTGTCTCTTATTCCTTGTCTCTTTTTTAAAAAAGTATTATTCACGCCGTTAAAATATATACAACAAAGTTCTAACAATGTACTTATATAATAGAACATTAGCAAAATTCACCATTATGAAAAATCATCCCTGAAAATCTGGAGGGCTCTTTTTCACCTTTTTTTTTTTACTGAATCAAAAGGTTCAGTCCTATGAAAGTCACCTCATTGAGCTTTACATGTCATCTAGAGCAGTTAAACACCTATGAATGTTTGTATAGTAAGAAGAAAATACAGTGAGCACAGTCAGGATTTCTAGTAGGTAAGCGGGTGAGAGCCAGGGCATTTTATATTTGCAGAGTTAGAAAGCTCTGCTTCTCTTCATCTTACTGAATATTCTCTCTCATAAATAAAATGCAAAAGTTTCATCTCAAGGAAACACATACTGATCACAGGAGCTTGGTTGGGTTCCTCCAAATAGGCATTTCCAAGTGCTGCCCATTCATTTTTTTTCTGTTCTCATATAGCTCATATAGGGTAAAAAGGACCAAGTAATATCAGAATGCAGGGACAATAGGGCAGAGAAATCATTTGTGCATGTGTCAACATGTGTTCATTACCTTGCATTCCATTCCATTTCTCACTCACTCTTCTTCTTTTTTTAGTTATATCAATGTATTTTCTTTGTTTTCTTTTCCCTTTGCTTTCTTTTTCGATTATTTTTGTTTTATTTAAACTTCCTTTTTACTTCTTAGTTGTTTTTTTTAAGGGTGTGAGCTATATAGAGTAGCTCCATGTCTAGATAGGCAGCAAATAAATTTAATAATAGTAATAATGACTAGGGATGGAATATAGGCCAACATCCCCTTACTTGGTACCATCTTGATGTATAGACTTCAACTTTCAAAATTACAAGCAGTGGTTATGTTGCTGAAGAAATTTTGGAAATTGAAATCTACACATATGAAGGATATCCAGATTCGAATAGGGTGGGATAGGTTTTGTCATGAAGCTGCTGCCTCACATCGAATTCTTATGAAAAGATGTTAAGTATTTGTAGTATATAGTATTTTATTTGCATTGAAAATCATTCAACTGTCTTTTGTTGAGTAAATACATTATCCTAAGTAAATAAAGGCCCCAGAAGAGAAGTTTTGTGTATTATATTAATTATCAATTGTTGTTGTTTCAGTAAATTATGGTTCAACAAACCATGGCCTAATTTGTACCAACCTTGATATGCATAATAATCTGTAACAGTGTGAAGTTAAAAAGCGGAGGTCAATACTATGCATTAGAAAAAAGATTAATCCATGTGGACACATCAGTACCAGTGAACAATGCATTGAACTAATTTCTTTCTTTTGTTCAGAATGCATGGGTCATTCTGAGACTACTAGCAGTCAATGTGCAGGAATGCTTAAATAACTGAAAAGACTGGGTTCTGTCCTGCTTAGCCACAGTGCACTTTGGGTTAAGCCCAGGTCACACTGGCCAACGGATGCAAAAAGGACACAGCAGATGAGCAAAATGTTCCATCCGTTGTTATCCGCTCTCAAAAGGGGCAAAAATTTGCATAACCGGAGCGGATAACAGTGACGCGGGGAGGACGCAGGGCGGATGCAAAGCGGATGTGGAACGGAAGCCCAGTGGATAGAAGCGGATGGGAGCAGATGGGAGTGGATGGCACATCCGCAGGGCTTCAGGGGGGCCTCAGTGAAGCGGACGTGGAACGGAAAGAGCGGATGCAGAGTGGACGCCGAACGGATGAAGCGGATGCACAGCGGATGCACAGCAGATGCACAGCGGATGCACAGCAGAAGCCTAATGGATGCCTGGCGTTAATTGCGCATGCGGGGAGGATGCATTGCCTCAGCCCCGTGGATATAACGGAAGCAGCTCGGAAGCAGGTCGCCATTCAGAAGAAAGACCTGCTGCCGGACACATCGACTGCCTTGCCTACCCTGCCTGCATGTCTGCCTGCAAGCCTTGCTGCCAGCCTTGCTGCCAGCCTCCCTGCCAGCCTCCCTGCCAGCCTTGGTTCCTGCCAGCCTCCCTGCCAGCCTTGGTTCCTGCCAGCCTCCCTGCCAGCCAGCAACCCCACAACCATGCAGAAGCACAGCAAGCCTCAGCCATCTGCTGCCAGCCCTGGCAAGAGGGACAGGGCTACCATCCCACCCCCTGGCCCTCACTCTGGTTCTGCTGCGGCTTCTGCAGCATGGGCTCACTCTTCTGGGGCTGGGGCTTCTGCTGCTTCTGCTTCTGGAGGAGCTGATGACAAGCACTCCAGCACCAGCCACCTCCACAGCACCTGCACCCTTCACCCCTGAGACTGAGCGACCAAGAGGAGTGCCAGAGACTCATTTTTGTCTTATAGCTTGTTGTTAATAAAGTCTATTTTTGATTCACACACTTGCTTCATTTCTTTTTTTTAATAAAGTCTTGCTGGAAACTTTTAGAAATGGTTTAAGCCTTTGCATGCTTGTGGGATGGGTAAGGATAGCAGTGGGATGGGCAGGGATATCTTTGGGATGGGTAATACCTGTGGGATGGGCAGGGATACCTATGGGATGGGTAATAGCTGTGGGATGGGTTAGGATAGCAGTAGGATAGATAAACCTCCAGTGCAAGCATAGTGGGACTGTATGGTCCACCCTCCCAGGTGCCACACCTATGGCCCTTTATTATCAATAATAATGTAATAATTATCCACACATGTCAACATAAACACAACTCTTTATTAAACGCCCTGTTCATTGTAGGCCAACCAAACATACATGGCCCAATCTCATCCGTGTGATGAGACAGGCTGAAGGAAGCATCTATTAAGCATCTTCCATCCTGTCTTGCCACTCCACTGCTCCAGCTGGGGAGTTGCACCAGTGTCTCAGGAGGTTGCGCTGCTTCTTCGCTTCATGTGAGGCTCTGTTGGGGCCTTGCACATCCTCAGTGTCGATCAGGTTTCGCCCTTGCCACCATTCCCCAGGCTCCATGTCCCCATTGCCTTGCTGGAGGTCCACGAGC
Organism: Laticauda colubrina; assembly: GCA_015471245.1. Classification (NCBI taxonomy): domain Eukaryota; kingdom Metazoa; phylum Chordata; class Lepidosauria; order Squamata; family Elapidae; genus Laticauda; species Laticauda colubrina. Next base: position 23,507,674 of record BLBF01000032.1, read on the forward strand.
CTGTTCTGCAAGACTGGGTAGCGGGTGCACATGAGATTGTGCAGGATGCAGCAAGCTTCCACGATCCTCCTCACGGTCTCTGGGCAATGCTGCATGGTGGTGAGAAGTACCTGGAACCTGTTGGCCAGGATGCCAAAGGTGTTCTCCACCATCCGCCTTGCCCTGGACAGCCTGTAGTTGAAGATCCTCTCTTCATGGTTGAGGAGTCTGGAGGTGTAGGGCTTCATGAGGTAGGTTGTGAGGGAGAAGGCATCATCCCCCACGATGAAGTAGGGCACATCTTGTGTGTCGTTGGGCAGGGGTTCTGGATCTGGGAAGCCCACGATGAGGTTGCGTTCCAGCTCCTCCTTGAGGTGACTGGCGTTGTATACCTGGGCATCTGAAGATGAGCCCTTGCCTGAAGCATCGATGTACATGAACTTGTAGTCAGCATCGACCATGGCGAAGAGGATGATGCTGAAGAAGCCCTTGGAGTTGAAATAAGTCGACCCCGAGTTGGCTGGAGATTTGCAGGACACGTGCTTCCCATCTATGGCTCCAACGGTGTGGGGGAAGTTCCACTTCTGATACCACTGCTCTGCAACTTTCTTCCATCCTTCTTCAGTGGAGGGGCACTGGAGGAGCTCCTCCAGGTATTCTTCGATGATAGCCTGCACCACTTCTCTGACCACAATGCTGATGGTGTTGGATGGCACCCTCCAGCCGTACTTCATGCTCCTGTAGGAGGTCCCTGAGGCCAGGTGGCGCAGAGTGAGTGCCACCTTGAGCCCCGGTTCCAGGCTGGGCCGGAAGCTGGTGTTTGCCTAGGTCAACCTGGGTGTCAGGCTCTGCACAACTTCGTCAAACATAGCTGGAGGCATCCTCATGAAGTTCTGCAACGCCCGAGTGTCTTCGTTCCTGAGCTCCACCATCAGCTTGTTGTACAGTCCGTCCTCTGCTCTTCTGGCGAACCATCTTCGGACCCAGACTCTTTTTGGCTGCCTCTTTTTCTTCTCGCAGTAGTGTTCACAGAGCCTGCAGATGGCTTCGCACTGTTGCAGAACGATGGTGGCTGCCGAAAGGATTTTGTCACAATCCACAGTGGACATGACTGGATGCTGTGGAAGAGGAAGAGCCAGATGAAGACTGCAGAGGTCTGCACCGTTGGGCTGCTGTTCTGAAAGTGAGATGCAGGCGAGTTGCTCCCCCTTTTTATAGGCAGTATAGGTTTTCCGCTAGGCATCCTCTAGGCATCCTCGAGGCATCCTGTAGACATCCTTAATATCCGAGATAGGTCCCCTCTGCGAATGTTTTTCCCGTTTTAAACGCTTTGTTTCTGTTCTGCATCCGCTAGGCATCCGTTCTGCATCCGTTCCGCGTCCGTTCCGCTTCCTCCCTGCATCCGGGCGGATGCGAGTCACCCATCCCACAGGTATCCTAACCCATCCCAAAGCTATCCTTATCCATCCCACAAGCATGCAAAGGCTTAAACCATTTCTAAAAGTTTCCAGCAAGACTTTATTAAAAAAAAGAAATGAAGCAAGTGTGAATCAAAAATAGACTTTATTAACAACAAGCTATAAAACAAAAATGAGTCTCTGCCACTCCTCTTGGTCGCTCAGTCCCAGGGGTGAAGGGTGCAGGTGCTGTGGAGGTGGCTGGTGCTAGAGTGCTTTTCATCAGCTCCTCCAGAAGCAGAAGCAGCAGAAGCCCCAGCCCCAGAATAGCGAGCCCATGCTGCAGAAGCCCCAGCAGAACCAGAGTGAGGGCCAGGGGGTGGGATGGTAGCCCTGTCCCTCTTGCCAGGGCTGGCAGCAGATGACTGAGGCTTGCTGTGCTTCCGCATGGTTGTGGGGTTGCTGGCTGGCAGGGAGGCTGGCAGGAACCAAGGCTGGCAGGGAGGCTGGCACCAAGGGTAGCAAGAAGGCTGGCAGGCAGGCAGGCACCAAGGCTGGCAGGCAGGCGGACAGCAAGGCTGGCAGGAAGGCTGGCAGGAAGGCTGGCACCAAGGCAGGCACTAAGGCTGGCAGGCAGGCAGGCACCAAGGCTGGCAGGCAGACATGAACCAAGGCTTGCAGGCAGGCTGGCAGCAAGGCTGGCAGCAAGGCTTGTAGGCAGACATGCAGGCAGGGCAGGCAAGGCAGCCAATCCGTCTGGCAGCAGGTCTTTCCTCTGAATGACGACCTGCTTCCGAGCTGCTTCCGTTATATCCGCGGGGCTGACGCAATGCACCCCCCCGCATGCACAATTAACACCAGGCATCCATTCGGCTTCCGCTGTGCATCCGCTTCATCCGTTTGGTGTCCGCTCTGCATTCGCTGTATCCATTCTGCGTCCACTTTGCTGAGGTCCCCCGGAAGCCTAGCGGATGCGCCATCCGCTCTCATCTGCTTCTATCCGCTGGGCTTCCGTTCCGCATCCGCTTTGCATCCGCCCTGCGTCCTCCCCGCGTCCGTGTTATCCGCTCCGGTTATGCAAATTTTTGTTCCTTTTGAGAGCGGATAACAACGGATGGAACATTTTGCTCGTCCGTTGTGTCCTTTTTGCATCCGTTGGGCAGTGTGACATGGGCTTTATACTCAGTTCGGATACTTTGTGCTATATGGACAACAAATGAAATAGATATGTAATTAGAGAGCTGGTTCTTAATCTTATTTTCTTATTACAATAGTATTTCATACTAACATTTATAGATTTGCACGTGCCATCATTTTATGTATGCATTCACTCTGTAGCTGTTTTTGTGAAAAAGTAGCAACTATAGCATGTGAAGAACTAAAATTTCTGGCTGATCCATAGGCAGGGAGAAATATTAATTCACCAAGTTTCATAATGAAAGGCCTATTTCTTTACTCTCATTGTTAAGAAATCCCTGTTATTAATGAGTTATCTGCCTAGCATAGGTTGGTCTGTCAGAGGTCACAATGATATTATACAGAGACATTGTATCCTGACTCTTTTTGGTGCTTTTGTAATTTGGTACAATGTTTGTGTAATTTGTTGATTTGAGGTATCTCCAGATTGAAGAAGGGAAATCAAAAGGATCCTTCAAATTGATGGGAGATTCACTTCAGATCTGTTAAGAGTGGAAAGGAAACTTCTTAGGTTAGGAATCAGTTTAAAAATCTGTACATGACTGTGTATATATTCCAAAAGAAGGGAAAGGAACAACAAATAAATAGTAATCAAATTAACTTTCTTATATGATATATTTAATATTTGCTTGTTCTCTTGACTTTTATGAATAGCATCTGTTCAGTTATTAATACTGGTCTGTGTCCTGTGGACTCCACATTTTCAGGTCTTCGCACAATTTTTGAATCAGGTCAGTAAGTACACTGGGTTTGGTAACATTATTTTGTGAAAACTCTGGAAAATAAGTACTGAACCATCAGGAGGTGAAGTGGACCAACAATATGTCCCTCATTTAAATAACCAATCACAAATGAACTTGGGGGAAATGCTGATGATCTTTCAACATACAGTAAACACACAAATATGCTTTTTTAAAGCAAGGCATCTAGATCCTGTGGGGATTTGTTGATCTGTGACTAGTGTGCAAGGATGTGAATTCAGAAATGAGCACATTAAGAGAAAATAAGCAACTGGCAAAACTTGACTTATGAGTCATCCACTTCAGTGACAAATAGTACAAATCATTCCAGGATTGCTATGAGGAAGGTAGAAATGGAAATACCAACAAAAGTGTAAAAGATTAGATTAGGAGATTCTGATTCCAAATGAATCAGTTTCCTGCTTTGTTGTTTATTTGTTGTTCATGAAAGAGCTATGCAGGATTTCCATACATGCCTTGGCTTAAGAGATGGCAAACAGAGACAGCAACTATTGTCTGTCCCCATATCGTTTGACTCTGTGGAAATTGTGGTTAGAAATGGCTGCTGCATGTAAAATTCCCCAATAATTAATGTAGCATGCAGATTACATGCCGATTACATGGAATAAGCATGTAAAAACAATCAATGGCCTTGGAGAGGATGCAGGGATTTAGAATAAACTATCCCCCTTTCCAAGCCCATCAAAACTTAACATTTTTGTATAATATTACTGACGCTCCTGACAGGCCATACCAGGAAGGTAACAAATTAATTATAGGAAAATGCATCAATAATGGGTGCCAATTGGCTGTTCAATGCTATTTGAAAAACAAACTAGAGAGAAAATACTGTTAAATAAATTCCAGCTACAGATACATCTCTATTGTGTACCAAGCATTTTACACTATAGCTGCCTGTATATTCAATATAATGTATCTATTATATGTAATATCATTGTGGCCTCTGACAAACAGTACTCTAAATTTATGATATAATTAATTCCCTGGTTTAATTTTAGTATGTACAGTATTTATTACTTTTCCTGTTATAACAATATATTCCAAATAATACTGAAAATCTATGAGAGTCCAACTCAACAATATTTCTATTTTGATGTTAGATTGGATTATATCTATTGCTTAGTCATAATATTATCTGTTTGGTCTTCAAATTGGAAAAGTGCATTATCCATTATGGTTTAGTAAAATGTATAAAGGAGGCCAATGTTTTCTTGAATGAATCAATATTTAAAATGGTATCACTTACTATATGACTTCTAGTCTTCAGGAATGTCAAACTGAAGCTAAAATCTGATAGCATTCTAAAGTTATAGAGCAGCATGAGGTGCTCTTGAATTAAAGTTATAAGACAACTATAAAATCTGTAGTATATAAAAATATACAGTGTATATCAGAAGTATATCAGAATATATATATAATTCACTTAACTGCCTCTGAAATTTCTGATTTTAAAATGACAGCTTCCTAATAATTGGAAGCAAGGAAATTGCAAGCATAAGAAGCACATAACAGGGTAAAGAAACACAGATGAGGTTGGATTGGAGGAAAAAAATAAACATGTACAAATAGTAAATATACATAAAAAGAGAGGGGAAATTCATGCAAGATGGAAATTGAGCCTCATGGGAAAAATACCCATTAAAATTGTCAGACAAAACATTAAAACATCCAAAATAAAAACAAAATTTTCACCATAATCTATTTTGGAAGTATGCTTATGATTCCTTCCAGATTTAATCTGGGCCAGAATCCTGGAACTTTTTCAGTCCAGTTAACTTATCTACTCATCACTTTCTCTTGGGAAGACTCTTAAAAGCTCTTCTGGCTTTCCCCCAAGGTGGGAAAGAGAATTATGTTTTGTTGGGTTTTGCACATAATAGTTTGACTGAGGGCTGATTATCAGGTATTGAAATGGATTAGTAAAGAATTAATTCACCTTTACTATTTACTGTAGAAAAGTCAGTTTAACTAAAGCAATCCACAAGTTCTGTCATACAATTCATCTGACAGCTTGAAACAGTGAAGTAGAACAAATGATATAATTAAGGAATTAACTTTATACACATCTACCCACATACAAGATGCTTTGTTTCAGGTGATGCGTGATAGTCTTATTATTGGGTTACTCTACTCTGGAAGCTGCCTAGGCAATCACTGAATGGAATACTCTCTTTTCTCTATCTGCTGTTACCCACTCACCCATGCAATGTGGGAGGCAGGAGAGAGTTCATGAGGGGCCTGTATAATATGAGCACAAGGCTTGAGATGGTTACTGCTAGGCAAGGAGGGGAATGAGGAAAGGAATAGCACAAGGCTCAGCCAGATGTGTGGGGACATGTCAGAGTGAGAATGAGGAATGGCAAGGCTCAGAGAGGGTGCAAAGGAATGTGTGAGGAGCGCAGTGAGACTTGGAGATGGTATGTAGAAATGTGCAAGTTGCTGGTGTGGTGCAAAAGGCAGAGGGTCAGGGGGAAGATGCACAGGTGAGGGTGACTTACTCAAGCAACTTGTGACCTTCCTGCAAGTTTCACCATTAACATTCTGGAGAAGCCAACAGGGAATGTGATAAATAACAATCATGTGACCACAGGATGCTGCAGCCAGTCTGAGTGCAAGCCAGTGCAAGCACCCAAATTGTGATCATATGACCACTGGGGTGCTGGGACAACCAGATCTCAGAACCAGTTGTAACCATTGTTCATGCAGGCTTGACAGTTGCTGAATGAATGGAAATAAGTTGATAGCTATCTCTATATCATTTGCTTGTTTCACAGAAATATATTTTCACTTTTCTTAAACATTCACGTGCAGAGATAGACATCCATGCATGTAAAAACATACATTTTACAGGATTTTTAAAATTAGAAACAAATAGGCACACTTTGTTTTAAATAGATGCAAGCACCTTTCTGAATTCTAAATGTAAATAAATGTTTAGATGTACACCTGTGAAATCTTCAGAAAAACATGTGCAAGTTGCATTGGAACTGAAAAAAACATGTTTCCACCTACAATACCAGAGATAAAATTAACTGTGAACACAAGATTTCTGCATTCCTATTTTGCATTGTCGATATTAAACATATGGGAGTAGAAATTTTGGGACAAGTACTGTGTATTATATACAGCATCTCCCTGATGTCAAATGATGATACACTGGAAAAAGATCCCTTCAGGTAGATGAAATTTGAAAACAACTCAGCTTGAGGGTTTTAAGACCAGCAGAATGATAGCTGTGTTAAAGTTGAAAGGCAATGAAAAATAGTCTCTGCAGCCATAGCATGCCTGTCTTTCTGCTCTAATTATTTCTTTGCCTAACTTTGCCTGCTTATTGGAGCATGCAACGTTGTAACTGCAGAATACAGTGGAAAAATGGTTATTTGAAAAGATGATTGAAGTAAAGGAGCACGGACTAATTTTTAACCTGCTTATTTCCTTTCAACTTCTGAACAAGTTGTTTATTAGTGAGTTAACTCTGGTGAGTTAAATTAGTGATGTTTACTAATGCCCAATAACCCAAAGCCTTTCAGATACACCCTAAATAATTTTAGAATAAATTATTAATTGGCCAAAGAAGGTAAAATAAATTTTAAAAATCATATTTTTAAAAATAAATATTCCTTTTGTGACTTTCTTGTGGAAACTTTAATTTGTAGATCACTTGAAATAACATTGTTGTAAGGAAGCTTTATGTCATGGCTTAAATCACAACCTAAACTATCATAAAATAATAAACTCTGGTCAAGAAAAAGCCTGCATAATATCACCATGAAGAGCTGGATCTTGCCAGCTACTAATCATTATCCAGATACTAAAACCCTTCATGGTTCACTAAGATAAATTAAAATACCAGCTTCCCCTTCTGGTTCCCCCAAGGTTATCAGTGAAGTTCTGCTATCTAAGGCTGTGTCTGATGTTATTTACTCAAAGTCAGAATGCTAATAGAAAGGTATTTTCTTTTGTTTGAACTCCAGAAGTTTCAGTTTGCTCCTTTATGTAAATATGTGAAAAATTTATCGATTCTCAGATTCTTTAATAAATACACAGATTTTAGCACTGCATGAAATTAAAATTAAATCTTCCTAAGCTTCTTCATTCAAAAATTAGACTCACTGCATAACATTGGATTTATTAGGTAATGAATACAGAATCATTGTGGGAATAATGCAATTGCATTCAGGAAGTTTAACCTCAATGGATGATGATGATAAAACCATATCACAATCTCCTTCTCTCTTTCCTTGCCATAAATATATAAATAGATAAATCACTGTCTAGAAACTGCTATCGGGAGCAGGCACTGCAGAAAACTTGCATAAAGCACACTTCCAAAAACTAAATTCTGATTATGTGGTTGTAATAAACTAGGTTAAAGCATTCTTATAATCAAAGATTCTTGTTTGCTTTTATTAGCAGAATTGGGGAAGCCTGTCCTCCAAAATCACACTCTCTTTCCATCTAAGAAAGAGAGATCTAGCTCCAAAAGATGAAAAAAATTCCCCACAGTATTTTTTTCTAAAATGTAGGATCTCTCCTTTTAAACTATGTAAGATATCTGATGAACTGTAACCAATCTTTTTCTACAATGAATTGTTTAATAAATAATTAAAAGCAAGCATACCCTTCAAGTACTACATAAAGATATCATCAGCTAATACGACAAGATGCTTTCACTGATATCACAAGCATATCCTTACAAGAATTCAAAGTAGCTGACAGGCAAGCCTGGCAAACTGTTGTCCATCAGAGTTGGAAACAACTAAATATGTGAACAACAGAAATAACACAAAAACTACATAGAGCAGGTTTTGTTTTCAAGTTGCTGCTCAATAAGAATCTAGTCAGACACTTTATATCTAAATGGAAAACAATCCTCCATTGTTTTTAGGGAGATCCTAAAGTACATTTTAATTTTAGGCCAAAACTCCTTTATGGATCTAACAACTAATTTTAATACAAATTAGTATCCAGGCTTTAGCTAACAGAGCTCCAGGAAGCAAGCTTCTAAAGTCTTTATGAACTTTATTTATTTAAATAATTTACAGAGCCACCTATCTCATAACAATGACTACATCCCCCCCACCCCCCAGTGGTGGGATTCAATTTTTATTACTACTGGTTCTGTGGGCATGGCTTGGTGGACGTGGCAGGGGAAGGATACTGTAAAATCTCCAGACAGAGGTGGTATTTGCTGGTTCTCCAAACTACTCAAAATTTCCGCTACCGGTTCTCCAGAACTGGTCAGAACCTACTGAATACCACTTCTGCATCCCCCTCAGAGGTTTTCTAACTCAGCATCTGAAATCTAGTAGCATGAGGGAAAGTATAAAGTAAGATTCTGCATTTGTAGTGTAATTGGTGTAATTCATATGATTACAAGCAACAATCAGACCAAACAGCAAGGAGTAGTAAAGGGAAGCAATTAAAAGCAAATACCTCTTTGTACACAGAAATAAGAGAAAACAAGAAGAGCAAGCTCTTTTTAAACAAAAAAAGCAGTTTAGGGTAAATTTCATGTACTTTCTTTAGTTTGGGGTCACATGCAGTAGCAGAGAACACTTTTAAAGAATATTTATCTAAGTGGGAAAACAATGTTATTTACAAGAGACTACAGAGAGAGTAAAAATTCTAAAAAATAAAAGAACACATATATTAAATTGTTTATATGTAGTAACATGAGTGAAGATGGAAAAATGTATAGCTGGAGACAGTATCCTTCATGAAAGCTAATTCTGTGACTCCATAGTCATCTCCAAGGAATGTATGTTGCCTTCTCCCAGTACTAAATGAGCCCCTGCTATTAGATAAATTTTTTAAAGTAATTAATCTTTCATACAATAAATATGTAAATGAAGTCATTTTTTCATTCCATTCAATAATATTGATCCATGCTTGACTTATTTAGCTGATCGGAAGCTCCAGAAACAGTGTAGAAAAATTTAATTTCCATTTGGATACATTGTTGCTAGGGATGCAACAATCTTCCTATATGTAAACATACAAAAAGAAGAAAGCATACTAACAGACTATAATACTTAGCTAAAAGCAATTATATATTTGTGAAACAGTAGATAGCCTTTTTTACTTCTTCAATAACTGTATGGTATTTTTAGCTTCTGTCAAATATGTGTGAGAGAGTACACTTTTTGAAATAAAAAGAATCTTTGTGTTATGAAAAGCCGCTCCTTTCAGTCAATTCTAAAAACAGCACCATATCTGATTATTTAGCGAACAATCAGAGATATTAAGACATTTGGTTCATGTTTATTCCATTCTCTCTCCCAAAAAGAATTCTCAGAAAGGATAAGCAAAAACATAAACTGAAACATTTTTCTTAAGTTTAAATTTATTTTTCTTTCAAAAATACGGGAAAAAAACCATTCTGGCAGACGTTTAATGTGGAAAAGAATGTGCAGTTTTCCAACAGAGAAAAAAATAGGGCTTAATAACACAAATGATTCAGAGACAATAAATACTGGTGTTTTTCTGCCCAGCTTTAGAATACATGAGGAACCATATATTTAAATTGCAGTTTAAAAAGATATCTTGAAATATTTTCTTTCAAATTAAACCTGATCAAATTGTTTACTCTGAAATAAAGTTTTTGTGTACCTACGTAATTATAATAAAGAGAAAAATTAGCTCCAGATACTTTGCTAAGATTCACTGGTCTTTTTTTGTGTCCCTGAGCTATCCATTCATCCATCTACCTTAGCTGATTATAAAAGCAGCATCCTTCTGGAAACTGCTTCAAAAATTAGTGGCTAGGTTTTCTTTTTAGTCTTTGTTATCCATCCACTTTACATTCTTTCCATTTAGATTACATTTATCCTACTTTATTTTGCACAATTCAAGGTGATACACATAATGCTCCTATCTATTTTTATAACAATACTCATTCTGTGAGGTGGGTTGGGCTGAGAGAAAGAAAATGACTCAAGGTCATTCAACCAGATTTTATGCCTAAAGACCAGAAATCACACATTCTTGATTTCTAGCACTAGGAACTGCCCAGGGTTATATGAATGACTCAGAACATTACATATAGGCATACACAGAGAGAGACCACTTTGAGCACAATATAAATTTAGGCATGAAGATGAATAAGCAGAATAAACAATAGCCCCACCTAGTGGTATTTTGAATATCTAATTGAAGGGACCCCTTCATGAATTTAGTTTAGGCAGTTATGTGTTAGAATATACTCTGTATCATTTAATGTAAATATATATTTATGTTTAGCATTGTAGTATAGGAGTTTTCCTCAAGAACATTTATAATTTATACAAAAATCAGATCTTTCATATTAATATATGAATATTATAAGTAACAGTTGCCTGGCAAAAAAAGAAGTTAGATGTAAAGAAACTCAACTGGATATGTACTGGATCATTAAATACTAAATATAAGAGAAAAGCAGGGTTTCTAGAAATACTGAAAAGCTGTAGGCATCCCAGATCTGAAACTGCTTATGTCTGGATGTCCAGTAGAATTTTCTGTATTTTCTTGCTACCATCTATTGCTCTTCTGGATTTTTACAGCACAGAGCTGATATGTATTCATTACAATGGCTAAGGTCTACAGTTTTTCTGCTGCATTTCCAGCTCTGTAATGGACTACATAAATGAATGTTACCTGTGTTTAAAAGACAGTAACTGGAAATCTATGGGAATCAATTGAAATCCTAAACACACTGTGAGTTTGTGAGCATGCCTATAAGTTCCTAACATTTCTATTACCCAAATCTTCAAAAGAAACTTGATCAAGGCTGGCAATTGTCTCAATATCTGCAAAACTCAAAAGACAGAGAATGCTGATATGAAAACTGAATCCTTTGGGTAAAACAAATAGGAATTGGATGATGACTAAGTTCTCACCAAAGGCAGAATCACTTACAAGTTCTGCAGAGCTGTAGCCTTTCAAATGAAAAGACCTGCTTTGTTGCAATTTTGGATACACCACAGCAGAGACATTAACAAGCTATCTGGCTCCTTGATACAGTTAGCGTGATGAGACTGGACTATGAAGCTGCTCTATGTTCCTGAACTTTTTTCCAAGAACAGAAGATGGAGTCTTTAATCCTCCTCAACTTGTATCACTAGGATAACAATCAGAGGTGGGATTCAAATTTTTTAACAACAGGTTCTGTGGGTGTGGCTTAAGTGGTGGGTATGGCTTGAGTGGTGGGCGTGGCTTGGTGGTCATGTGACTGGGTGGGTATGGCTTGGTGGTCATGTGACTGGCTGGGTGTGGCCAACTCAATATCACTCACATCGAGACACACATCTCCTCGCCTGGCCTCTCATGATTGTGAGGATGCTGCAACAGTCATAACTGTGAAAAATGGTCACAAATCACTTTTTTCAGTACCATTGTAACTTTGAATGGTTACTTCACACAAGCAAAGTACCAGCAAAGGAGGGGGAAAAAACTCCAGAGACATTCCTCAGACAGGAAGTCTAGTCCTGCCAAGAATGTAATTAGGGTTAACGGAGAGGCAGTGCCATGCCCCTGGTGGAGACTGACTCTGAGGAAGAGGAGGAACAGGCAACAGGGAGTGGGAGTGTGGCTCCAGAGATGGTGGAGGAGGCTGAAGAAGGGCAGAGGCTGGCTGAGCAGTCAGAGGAGGGTCCAGGCCCATCCCCTATCCATCCTAGGGCACGCAGGGAGGAGAGGATCAGGGAAAAGTGAGGTCTACTCAAGAGGAGATTACCAGGACCCTCCTCATGGCTTGCAGCTGGGAGCTATGTATATAAGTTTGTAACTGAGCAGTCAGAATTGCTGGAGTCAAACTTTAGTGTTTACTTTGAAAGAGGTTTATCTTTGCTGGAGTTCTTCCCATGGATTCTCCTCCGTTATTTTCCTGGAATTTATGATTAGTTATTTTGGCTTGCTTAGGAACTCTCGTCAATGCGGTTTGTTTTGGTTTTCTTTTTGCCTCATTATTTACTTTTGTGACTTTAAACTGTGCCTAATAAAACAGTGAAGTTAAATTGAAGGCCTTACCAGACTTTAATGTATGTTTTGGGTTATTTTGAGAGACTATGGGTCATCACAGGCAGTTTCTGTAAGCAACACCAGAATGTTTCCTTCCTGCCTTCCTTACAGGATTAGGCCAGTAATTTCTTCAAACAACTGGTTCTCCAAACTGCTTAGAATGTTAACAACCGGTTCTAGGGAATAGGTGAGAACTGGAAGAATCCCACTCCTGATAACAATCCTATAATGTAAGTTGGGTGGAGAATAAGTGATTGGCTGAGGCACATTTCATGCCTGAAGATAGATGAATACAATACTTTATTATAATGTTATTCATCAAAGTTAATTGAATTACAATGCTGAATAATGAAATGATCAATGAACCAAATTGGAAATATATCACTTAAACAGACAGGAGCTATATGGGTATCATGTTTTTATGACCTGTAGACATTTGTTATAAACAACTATTCAGTCCTGTTTTTTTGTTGCGATACTATTTAAGGGACACATAGAATGTTATCAAAATGATTAATTTTATTGTATTGTTCACATATGCCCTCCTGAAACTCTTATGTAATACAAATTAATTTACAAAATACCAGTAAATTTACAATTTTACCAGTAAATATTACAGTCTTAAAAAAATTAATACAGCAGCCTAAAATTCAGGTCTGTATGGTATCCAAAATAAGAATCAGAACTTGTTCTTTTATTCCTCCTCGAGCAAAGAATCTGCTGAAAGCAAGTTCACATAGTGAAGCTAAGTAAGTTTTTTGTTGCACTCTTCTCTTTGGGGTCTAGGACAATTGGCATTAGCCAGATTACTACACCCATGGACTCCCACCTCAGCCAACCCACCACCAGCATTTATGTTCAGTGAGCTCTCTGCTGGCACTCCTTCCCCAGCAATAGTTTGCCACCAGTCCTGCCCCAGCTCCTTCTCCCAGATGGGTCACTGAGAGACGCTTCTTCCTAGGCATTTCACTACATGGGACTATCCCACTTTCCAACCCTGGGAGGCTCATTTAAGTGTCTTATGAAGTGAAACACCTAGTAAGTAGTGTCTCTCAGTTATTCGAACAGGAGAAGAAGGCCTGCCGAACAAAAAGTCTGGCAGTGGGTTGGCTGTGTTGGAGGGACCTGCAAAGAAATGGGCATGGTAATCCAGCCGACACCAATTGTCCCATTCTGTCTCTCTGGAGACCATCCAATGATATAAAGAGAAAGCTGGGCATATTCTTATGGAAAATAAATACAAAACTAAGATTAGTGATAACAAATAAAATAGTATCAAGTGTGTCCAAAATTAATAATATAAATATTTTGAACTAAATAACCTTTACCTATTAAACCTATACTGTAATCAATGTGTCATTAAATATGTGTGCTCCATTTTGATTGCAAAATGTTTTGTTAAAAGACATAAAATGGTTTAGTATAAGATGTTTAATTTAATGAAAGCTACTATATAAATATTATCTTGCTGCATTCTGTCTTATCACAGTAAAGTCACTTAAATACAACCTCTGATAATTACCAGCTATATAAATTGTGCAAACAATTAGAAAGTGTCTGTCTTTTGCATATGCAAAAACTATGTCATTATCTGTCTATCCTAGAGAGGGCAGTAGCCCCTACAAAGGGTAACATATAAAAGCAAGCAATTAAAAAAGGATGCAAGGATACTAAAGTCAATTTTTATTTTAAAAAGAAAACTAAATTTTAAAAAGACATTTGCATTTTCAGTCAATAAAAATGGACAAATATATAAGAAATGATTTTTGTATCATTTGTATTGCTCACTGATTTAATTCTACAAAATTGTTTATGTTATTTCCAAAGCTTTTCAGGGAATAAAGATCAGACCTCTAAATAGGCACAAGCTTAGATTTCAGAATGTTCTTTAAAATGTGTTTAGATTTGGAAAAAACATTATTTGGAAACAAAGCATAGTCAAGACAGAAATTTCTGAGATAACATGAAGAAAAGACATAAAAATGGTAAATACTATATATTCCATCACATAAAGGAATGTTATTTCAAAGATTTTACATGAGATGTGTTAAAAACATGAAGCTATTCTAAAATGTAAATTTCGTACTATTTAACTATTTATAGATAAACCATTAACTCTCATTTTAACAGGGGGATTTTTAAAGTGGAGAGAAGGATTTAGTGATGGGAAACTTGAATATATTTGAGGCTACTAACATAAATGTGTAAATTTTTGTGAAGAGTTTCCTAGGAAAGCAATACAATGACTGTTGTGCTTAATGATTCTAATAAGGCTATGATCTCTACAGAAACACCTTCAAGGAATACATCTGTGTGAGTTTGACAACATCCCTCTTCTGTTCATTAAAGCAGACACTCCTTTTTCAAGCTTTAATGAATAACAGAGAAGTACTCATGGGAGGTCCAAGATACTTCTTCCAAATAATTTTTGAAGCATGCACAGACCAAATGCTGGATGGTGAATTGATGCATTAGTTGCTTTACTGTATCTCTCAGAGGTAAATAAAATTCTGAGCATATAAAAGGATTATTTTGATACTTACATAACATTTTGTGTTATGTATAATACTTTTTAGGAAACAGATATGCTTCTGTGAAAACATCTGAAGCTTAGAAGAAAAATCCCATAATGGCTAAAAACTCTTCAAGCACTTTGTATCAAAGCTAAAACTGGAGATCTTCTTAACATTACTGCTTTCATTTCCTGTCAGCAAATTTCACATTGATAAAATCTGCAGGCGTCAATAATCCATGAGTTTTGGCGAAAACTGATTTAGTTTTTGGAGATCTTTTTACTTCAAAGTGCTGAAGTATCTAATAGGAGAAATGGAATAATATCAGGATTAATAAAAATGAAACATCAGAAAGGCAGCAATAACAGTTAATAGTTTTAGAAGTTGACATCTTATAAGATATACCATACATTGTATTCATTTAATGATACAAAGACTAAAACAAACTTGCCAAAAAAAGATAAAAGGAAAGAAGGGAAAATATATTGTTAAAAAACAAAAACTATATACAGAAATGTGTATAGAAAACTTTCAAAAATTAAAAAAAGTAGTTAACTATCTGAGAATGAGGGTGATTGAAACAAATGTAGTGACTCTTCTAGAGCTATATGATGACCAGCGAGCTAAGAGGAAGGGTTTTTTAAAAAGGCATTACGGTATTAGATTGATTCACAGTGCCATCTAGGAAGGACAAGACAAAGCACATGAGAAACTGTTTGCTGTTTCCTCCAGTGCAACTGGGTCAATTCGAATAGAACTGGAAGGGACTTTGGAAGTCTTCTAGTCTAGCCCCCTGCTCAAGCAGGAGACCCTATTTTACCAGTATAAAATCACAGATAATGAAACCTCAAATAATGAGAACGTGCCAATAGAATGAGATTAATTTACAAAGTCTATAATCCTCATCCCTTCTCATCCCATAGAAGTTCTCTGTTCCATTTTGATGGTCCCAAATAGTGTCAAAAATGTCACTTTACATGAGAAACAAGCACAGTTTTGATTCCAGAGCATAGCTTCTTTTTCTTACCTTCTGGCTAGTTAATTCTACTCCCTGTAGGTCTGACCCCATTAGTATTTAGAGATCACTTTAAATTTTCATAGCTTTAAAAAGTCCTAGATAAATTCAGTTGCTGGGCTTCTCCATGGAAATTCTGTCCACATTAGAATTTGATAATGCTGGAGCTGCCCTTAAGCAATGGAACTGGATGAAGATTTTTCCAACAAGCTTTAAGTAAGGAGTGACACCCCATTATTTATCATTTGCTCCCCAAAGGGTCTCTTTCAATTTAAAAATTACATTTAGCCTTCATTTAGCCAGGCTGGATACTATGCCCTCAGCAATTCTTTTTGGATGTTTTAAGGGCACTTCTATGCATTTTTGGTTATGTTCATGTGGCAATGATTCAATAGAAACCATAGGCCATATGCTATTATAGTGCCTGTTACATAAGGACTAGACAGACCCTTATATATCCTGCCTTGAAGACATTTCCAGATAAGGAATGCAATTTATATTTAATGCTACTACTCTCAGACAAGGATTCAAAAATAACATCTCAAGTTGCACAGTTCTGTGCTATCCTTGTATGATACAGGATACCATTACTAAAGATTGCAACTTCTTCTAATAGTATTTTCTTCAGATTTATTTTAGTAACTATGTTATTATTTTTAGACTCCATTATTAATGTTTTTCTCTTATACATACATACAGAAGTATGTAATACTTTTATTCAATATTAAGATTGCATCTGCCTTGGAATGTAAAAAATCTGAATTGAATTGTTCTATGCAGTTTATCTACATTTATTCTTCCTCCCTTCTCCCTTGATCAAAGCAGATCTTACTGGATCAGCCTAGGTTCAAGGATTCTATGACTTCCTCACAGCAGCTTGCTATCTTCTTCTATTTTTGATTGACCTTTGGGTCAATTTTTGACTCCTAGCTACTCCCCGGGCAAGTCCCCACAGTTTTCTTGGCAAGGTTTTTTGGAAGTGGAATGCCATTGCTAGCTTCTTAGGGCTGAGACAGGCTGACTGGCACAGGATCATCCAGCTGGCTTTGTACCTAAGGTGGAATTAAAACTACAGTCTCCTGCTTCTAGCCTGATGCTCTAATCAAACCGACTCTGTCTTCTTCTATGCATTGTCTTGATTTGCTGGGGATGGAAGGAATTGCCCCACGTGTCACAGAAGCTCAAGCTGGCTTCTTTCACAGCCTCAGTAAAGGGATTTCTTGATTGTGATGCTGAGGATAAAAGCTAACACAAACCACTCATGACATCTGAAATGAGCCATAAGCAGTTTTCAAGCAGTGGGAACATCCAGAGGCATGGTGGGGATTGCCATCAGCAGTCTGCAGGGCACTTCAGGCTGCAGCAATAGAACTGAAAGACCCCTCCACTGAGATTGTGAAATAACATGAAACATGCATGTGGAAAGCTAGTATGAGCCATGAATGGCACTGCCAGTTTCACAAATCACTGCAAATAGGAAGAAAGGTCAGCTGGTATAAGGAAACCATTTTCACCCTTTTGACCAAGCAAGGAGGGCCAATATTAGTACCCTGAATAGATAGCCTAACCCTAATCCTTAACAAACTACATTCCAAGTGCATGAAAGCCATCATCTGTTTTCTATATAAATTAAATAACCAAAAAACAACCCACCCAAAGGCCAAAACTGCAGCTAAGTAGTAGATAAATTACACACATACCAAAGTCATGTCTCTTTTTATCATAGATATATGTAAAACCTTGAATAATGAAACTGTGGACAGCAAGCACTACCTGTACACTTGGATAGGAAAGAATTAAGGACCTGACGTTCAGACAGTTCATGAAAGGTTGCCTAGAAACTCAAATTCTTTTGGCATGCTTCTAAGAAGATTGATGCACAGTTTCAATACAAGGATTCAGAGAGGAAAGTAGCTTTTGTTCTGCTAGATTTACCCAAAGGACCTGCTGGCTCTTTTGTTTTATATAGTTTTATACAGCTCATTACTTAAGAAGAAAGTGAATGGAAGAGGCAGGAAATCCTTCTTTCTTTTCTAATCTGTGATAGCATTTGTCATCTCTTCAGCTACAATGTTCTTAACCTTATTGCTAATAATAATTATGGTGCAGTTGATTCTTTCCCCACATCTTCATTTACATTCAAATAGAATTAAAAGGGGCATCTTCACATAAAGCACCAGTTTTTCTAGGGAATCTACAGGGCATGTGGAATGCCTGGTTATTCTCTGGAGTTGGTAGCAAAGAAAACTTAAGTTTTTCTTTTTCCACATGAAGTGTTTGGACTGTAAAAAGAAACCAGGATAGAAAAAACTTCAAATAGCTGTCCTCTGAATCACCAAGCCTGCCTAGCCTTGAAGAAGACAAGGAAGAGAGTATTTTCCCCCCTGGCTTTAGCATTAAATCAGGGCTCCTAACCTTGCTGACTCAGAAGATTCAAGGAAAATGTTCGTTTAATAGCTCCAATAACAGCCAGTAAGTGGAAGGGGAGAGAAGGGAACTCATTCTCCTCAGTCATGAGAAATGGAAGGAAAAAAGCTAAAAGGGAAGTAGCAGTAGTTCTGAATAGAATAGCTATTCACCCTTGCTATCTGCAAGCCTTGTCACCATTTAAAACAGCCTGTAAGCCTCTTCCACCTCTACCTTAGAGGAAGACAGAGTGAAGGTGTTAATTTTGGTTGCCATGATATAAAAAAGATGTGGAGACTCTAGGAAGAGTGCAGAGAAGAGCAACAAAGATGATTAGAGGACTGGAGGCTAAAACATATAAAGAATGGTTGCAAGAACTGGGTATATCTAGTTTAATGAAAAGAAGGACTAAGGGTGACATGATAGTCATGTTCCAATATCTCAGGGGCTGCCACAAAGAAGAGGGAGCCAAGCTATTCTCCAAAGCACCTGAGAGCAGGACAAGAAGCAGTGGGTGGAAACTAATCAAGAAGCGAAGCAACTTAGAACTAAGGAGACATTTCCTGATAATGATAACAATTAATCAATGGAACAATTTGCCTCCAGAAATTGTAAATGCTCCAATACTGGAAGTTTTTAAGAAGAGATTAGATAACCATTTGTTTGAAATGGTATGGGATTTCTTGCCTAAGCAGGGGGTTGGACTAGAAGGCCTCCAAGGTCCCTTCCAACTCTGTTGTTCTAATTCTAAGTCCAACATCTTCCTCTCTGATTCAAATGGTTGGAGTAGGGCTTTTCAGGGAATGTAGGGCAATTAAAAATTTTTTTAAAAGTAGTTGCTTGTACATTGCATTTTTTTTTCTTTCACCATAACATTTTATCTATATATATATTCAACAAAAGAAGTCTTAGTAGTTTGCTTACCTGTGTTAGTGCAAGATGAATTTCCAATTCAGCAATTCGCTTGCCTATGCAACTTCGAATACCATAACCAAAAGGGATGGATCCAAAATTATCTACCCTATCCATATTGCTTTTCCTTAGCCAGCGTTCAGGTTGGAACTCCTTTGCTGAGGCAAAATTCTCTTCCTGATATGAAGTAGCATAATGACAGAGTGCCAATTGTGTCTAATAAAGTAAATATATTGTAGCATACATATATCAATCCCCAAGTACATGTAATTTTCAATAATTTCACAAACATCAAAACAGTATGACAAAAATGTTCACCATGTTATATATTGCTTCAAAAATTATTTCAAATAAAATCACAACAGCCTTGAATAAGCTAAGTTATTGCAATAGACACACAGTTGTAGTTATAATAATTAGAATAGTAATTGTATTTATCAAGTTAATATTTAAACCTGCCAGTGTTTTTTAACCTCATAAAAACATTTTTTTTAAATTAACTCAGTGTTTTGTGGGAGTGGGAATTTATAACTGAAGTCTATCTCATCAGATCTGCCTTAGATTTAATAAATTAGCAATACAAATCAGCAATTCAGTGTCTGTTTTAGAAAAGTGTTGCTATCCACTATGGATTATAAATTGACATATTCCTGATCCGTTTCACATAGCTGTTCACCACATTATAAGCAGCACTTTTACACTTGTGTATTTGCTGGCAAGTAACTTAGCTTTCCTTTCTTTTAGCAAGGTCAGTATTAAATACTATTCATTCCAATTAATCAGAGAATACAAAAATGGCACCTGTCCAAGGGTCTGTCTTTAGTTTTTCCATCAGCACACCTATGAAGAACACATTGTTTAAAAAAACAAAATCCAATTGGACAAAAATGGCAAAGCAGGGTTGAAGGTGGAGGAGACAGAATTGGATTTTGAAGGTGGAATGAAATGTGATTCCCATTCGTGGGAAGCTCTTTATGTAGCCACTCAGAACCAGACTGCAAAGCTATCCCAACTCCCAGATAAGAATACTATTAATACATCATAATTCAATGATAGGCAGTTAAGAGGTATATTTTTTCAGTTCTTAAGTTGATAATCTCATATTAAAACTAAATTAAATATGAGTCAATTTCTTAACTCATACTTTTATACACAGTGGTATCTTGGTACTCAAGTGCTTTAAAACCCATCAAATTTGGTATTCAATGCATTCTGATCCAAACATTTTGTCCCGGTACTCATCGTTTGTTTGGTACTCAATGCACAAGCTAGAATTTATCGTTGTTGGCTACCTTGTAATTCACTACATTATTACTTATGGGAATATTTTGTTTGTACTTGTTAGGAATGTAAGTCACCTAACAGTTATTTGGGTTGGAAATATATAAACTAGGATAGACATTTTAATACTGTATCTTTAAGAGAATGCTAAAACTGTAATTGGGTGTGGTTTCTCAAACCATAAGATGGAGCCAGAAACCATGGGTTGTTTAATCTCAAGGAAGTCTCAGTGAGTTTCTGTTCCCTTCTGTTGGAGAGAGTTGACATTTCTTCTAATGACTGTTACTGATAGTTGATGTAAGTCTGTTACTGAACTGTTTTTGATACTAGACTTTGATATTTGGATTATCCCTGACTAGAAAACTGACTGATTTACCTGCGAATGACTTGGACTGCTTATCTTGGACTGTACTTAAACGTTTATTGGAAGTAAAAGCCTACATTTACTGTACAGTGTATCTATGTGCTGTGTGTGTGTGTTATTCAACATTATTCTCACTACGTTTCCTTGTATGCACTCATTCTCCTAATGGGGAATTACCTCATAGTTTTTGTACTCATCTCACTCCTTCAAACCAATTAACAAACAATACTGAGATACCACTGTACTCAAAATAAAGCTGCACCATCTTCTTTCCCATTCTTTTGATAGAATCATTGCCCTACTTACCCCTTTAGGTATCAAGTAGCCTCCAATGATCATATCTTTCTGTATAACTCTGCCATTTCCTGGTAATACTGGAAATAATCTACAAGTAAGTGTCAATTAGACATTTAGTGTCTATATCATATTCAGAATATTTTGATGATAACAAATACATTATTCAGGATCACAAAAAATCTTAGAGAAATCTGAAGAGCTTCAGATTGTATAATTGTTGATAGAATGAGATAAAATATAAAAAGTGATGAATAATTCAATAAGATATAATAAAATCCTGATTTCACAGAATATAAATTGGTTGAAGCAAATGTAAGAAATGGCTTTTAAAGATATGTCTGAATAAAACAAGTGTTCATAGTTTAACCATTGTGTGCACATCATCCTATCTGGTAACAATAAAACTGTAGAAAAAAACCAAAAACAAATGCAATGTGATTAGTAAACCAAGGTAAACCAGACAGATAACTTGACCAGATGAGCTACTTCAACTTTATTATAAGGCTATATTAACAGAATCTTGCAAGTCTGAAAACACAAATCTCTCACCACCAACACTTGCAACTGCCTGATCTATTAGGGCAAGTCTTTATTAAGTTTTGTCCTCTGGGGGGGCGCCACCCCCACCCCCATCTGATAGTTTACTAGGCAGTATCTCTTCCCATCACTCTCATATGCCATTACAAATCCTATACAATTTTAGCTAGAAATCTATATATACATATATATAAAAGTGAAATACCACTCACGCATCATTACAAAATTTCCACAACTGTAAAACTTACAAATTTGAAATTTGGCACGCATGTTCCTCTTGTCTTCTAGGTGCTCACTAATCATTTTGATTTTTTGAAATGACTGTCAGAGCATTAGTATTTTGTATATTATTATTAACATGCTCTGATGCTAAGGAGTTCTATTCCCCCTCCCCACCTGAAAAGAAATCTGTTCTAAATGCAAAACACAAGCAGAGGAGAGGAATTTCAATTTCAGTTGCAGAACAGCAACCAGCTTTAGAACAGAACAGTTGAGCTAAGCCACACCCAGGCTCCTTGCTGTCTCCTTGCTCACACAACAAATAATGTTTCAGTTTCCAAACAGCCCTCAACTCTCTCACACACTGACAGGACACTAGCCAGATGAATATTGATGGACGCTGGTAGGCAGAGGCAGATTTTTTTCCCCTGATTTTCCTCCCCAAAATCTAAGCCCAATCACATAGTTTTGTAGTGAAGCACGGGTATCGTGCTAGTATTCTCATAATGTTCAATGGAGGGACTTTAAAATTAATTATTCACATATTATACAATAAAATGATAAAGGCAGTGAAAGGACCACTGTCCTTACAATAAACTTCTAAGTGAAGCAATTTGCTTAGGGGCGAGGGTTATATGATTTTTATACAGAATAAATCAAAATAATGTTTAATGTTATAATATAATTCATTGGAAACAATAAGAAGAAATTACATATTTGTTTATTTTATGCCCCATCCTCCCATCTTGCCCTAGAAAATGATTATTTCAGAAGAATTTATCAAATTTCATGGAAAATAAATCCATCAATTATTTCTGCTTCTACTTGACAAAGTAACCTTCGAACATACAAAAGTTGTATATTTTCCATTATCTTTACTAAGAGAATATATTTGTTTATCATTGTTTCATCTTCTCTAAATTTTCTGCCAGTTAATGTTGGGGATAGAAATCAGATTAAAAGTAATGGGAAATTGTATTTTCCTCTTTGAAAATGAAACAGCATGAACTCTGATCTCTTGTGCTCATTCTCTTTGCCTTACAAGAAGAGACTAAAAGCTTCTTCTTTAGCTTTTGAACATACTACATATGTATATATATATATAAAACTTCAAAAACTATATAATACAGCTTTTGAAAATACCGGGGCAATGCAATGGCTCAGCGATTAAGTTGCTGGGCTTGATGGTGGAAAGTTCCCATACTCACCCCAGTTCCTTGCAAATATGAGCTGATAAATAAATACCACTTAACTTAACAGCACCCTGTGACATCAAAGTGGCCATATGACCATGGAAATATCTTTGAATAGTACTAGCTCAATGGCCTTGAAATGGAGATGAGCACTACTCTCTATAGTTGGAAACAATTGTTAAGAGTAAAATCTGCAGGAACTTTTTTTTAAAAAATACTATTGTTTTGAAATTTACGGAAGTAAATTTTCTATTATAGCCTAGTACCTATTGGTAATTAATGAATATAAACTATTATTTATTCCTATCTTGTTTTAATCAGAGGGGGAAACTATAAATCTATAAACTGAGTTCAGATATAGAATTTGAGGATCAAAATGAAGATTAGTTCAAAAGTTTAAGGGAAACTTTTCTCTGTCTTCTCACTGCATATAAAAAAACCTACAAAGAGAGTATTAAAGTGGGCAAGTGTTGCCATGCAAAAAAAACCAAAGCCTTCTTCACTCTCATTGTATCTAAAAGGAGCATAAATAAATTACTAACACTTTTACCCAATCCCTATCCACATTTTCATTCATGTTGTATGAATTTGTCTGATAGTTTGCAAACAAACGAACAAATGAGGAAAGTTTATCAGCTGCAAAGCCACCTTTTCACCTGTATTTCTATATTTAAAGTCTTTTGCAAATTATGGTAGAAAATGATACTTTGTGGATAATCAGGATTTTC
The DNA here is from genome assembly GCA_015471245.1 of Laticauda colubrina. Taxonomy (NCBI): domain Eukaryota; kingdom Metazoa; phylum Chordata; class Lepidosauria; order Squamata; family Elapidae; genus Laticauda; species Laticauda colubrina. Next base: position 23,531,470 of record BLBF01000032.1, read on the forward strand.
CCAATACTCAGGGGTGGGATTCTACCGGTTTGGACCTGTTCTATAGAACGGATTGTTATGATTCTGCCCAGTGTGGAGAACCAGCAAATCGTGCCCATGGTTGGCCCTGCCCCTCTCCACCTGCCCCTCCCCTCCCTGCCTAGTCAGTCCTTATCATGCATGCTCAACATCGCTGACTGTGTCTCCCCCGCCCAGTCACTCCTTAAGGTATTTCTTTTTTTCCCTTCCCAATGATCAGCTGTTCAAATGATCAGCTGTGCTTGGATCCCCCTTGCTGTCTTACTGCTTTGCCCATGAGGCTTCCCTGAGGCCCAGGAAGGCAAAAAGGGGCATGTGGGGTCCATTTTTTTCTTTCCTGGGTCCCAGGGAAGCCTCCCGGGAGCAAAAACACGCCCCCAGGAGGTTTGCCTAAAGCCTAGGAGGCAAAAAAAAAAAAGAGAGTGGGGTTTGCTGGAAAAAAGAAGCCATGCCCACCCAGTCACATGGCCACACCCACCTAGCCACACCCATAGAACTGGTTGTTAAAAAATTTGAATCCCACCCCTGCCAATACTGTAGCTGTAATTATGGTTGTAGATTTTTGGATTGAGAGAGAGACAGAGGTGGTATTCAGTAGGTTCTGACCAGTTCTAGAGAACCAGGAGCAGAAATTTTGAGTAGTTTGGAGAACCAGCATATACCACCTCTGACTGGAGATTTTACAGTATCCTTACCCTGCCATGCCCATCAAGCCATGCCTACAGAACCAGTAGTCAAAAAAAAATGAATCCCACCACTGGAGAGCGATATATTCTACACAGTACCTACAGACAGAAACTATGAACAGGATATTGAAATTCTTGTTCAGAGTTGGTAGAATTCTGAGTTCTGAACCTGAGTTCTGAACCTGAACCAGCTATGCTGGCTGGAGAATTCTGGGAATTGAAGTCCACAAGTCTTAAAGTTGCCAAGTTTGGAGACCTCTGCATTAAGCTAAAACTGATCATCCAAATTTAGCAGGTATGATACTTTGTTGATCCAGTACTTTGATTCTGATGCATATAATATTTAGTTAAGATTATGAATATATTAAAGAAATATATTTGGTGGCCTTTGAACTTCATATTTGCACACATGAATATGTCAATTTGTTTGTAGTATTTATTAGAACTGGGGTCTATTTCTCATTATCATCTATATTCATTAAAAAGAACTCCCCACCCAAAATTAAGCTGTCTGCCATTTACTATTAAAAGTATGTATAGCCATCTAATCATAAATTATTTATCACATTTATCATTTTTTAAAAGACTATTAGCGTAATGCAAACTATTCCAATATGAAGAATAAAGAAAAATGCAAGGAAAATATGACAAAAGGATCGAGTATATATATTGAATTTATATGTCTTTTCTTATAAGCTTACAGTCTAGATCCAATTTTGTAATGACTTTTGTAATATTGTATTTTATTATTACAATTTTGTAATAATCCAATTATTGTAATGAGAACATTTATAATTATCATCTTACATTTTATACACTTACCTTAAGGTTTCTTTGAGAAGGGCTCTAATCATTGGCAAGTTGGGAATATGGTGTGCATCGGGAACCTTATCTTTTCCCAAAATATGAACTATCTCTTTATAGACAGAATCCTGCACTTCTGGATGCTTTGCTAAGAGATATGTTGCCCAGGATAAAGTGAATGAAGTCTTGGAGGGCATTGGGGTGGGAAGAGATGAGAAATGGGGAAAGAAGGGGGATGTGATATTATTCATCAAAGAAGAGCATTTTTTCATTTTCAACCAATCATATACATTCAGACAATCAAGCTGTATATCAATGATGGCATCAAATGATTATCAGACACTTTCTCAAACAACACGCCCTTTGTTTGTTTTGCCGATCTTTTACATGTTGAATTTTCAGATAATCTAATTCCCTTTGCTTAGGATTATAGCTGTAAAAACTGCTTGTTTTATAGCATTTATATGGCTGCCCAACTTGAACAAAAGTGTACAAAAAACAGTACACAAAAATATTCCTCCCCTAGGCAATTAAAACAAATGAAATAACTGGTGATCAGAATTTTATTACATTCCATTAGATGTGTACTCTGTTCCTCCTGTCCCAAGCGCCTAATGAAAGAACCAAGCCTACTTTATAATAGCCTGCAGTGTTGGGCACAGTGCTGGGATTCAATTATTTTTAATACTGGTTCTGTGGGCGTAGCTTGGTGGGTGTGGCAGGGGAAGGATACTGTAAAATCACCAGTCAGAGGTGGTATTTGCCGGTTCTCCGAACTACTCAAAATTTTTGCTACTAGTTCTCCAGAATACCACCTCTGGTTGGGCATCAAGAGCAAGCACTACCATGATAAAAGCTCACCTCCTAGATCCCATGAAATGACTTTATTTGAAGTAAAGAACCTGAACCTTCCCTATTAGAGCATTGGGCAGATACAATGGGAAAAAAACAGTCCACAAATATCCGCTCCTATACCATGTAGATAGTTTTATAGATAATAACCAGCACCTTCAGTTCCATTCAAAATCCCATGGGCAGCCAGTGCAGATCCTAGAATAGAAGTATTACATGGATCTACTGAGGAATACCCATAAGTACCTGCATGACTGAATTCTACACATCTGTAGTTTTTGAATAGCTGCACCTTATGGAAAGCTCGCTAGCTAGCTTGGTTGCTTGGTTGATGCTTGTTTATTTCCTGCCTTTATTGTTTTACAAATTACTCAAGGCAGAGAACATACCCAACATATTTTGTCCCCTTATTTTTCCCACAACAACTCTGTGAGGTAGGTTGGACTGAGAGAGAGTGACTGGTCCAAGGTCACCCAGCTGGCTTTCATTGCTAAGGCAGGATTTCAATTTATGGTCTCCCATTTTATAGCTTTCATGACTTTACCATCAGCTAATCCCTAATAATCTCAATTGCTCATTTCTGAAATTTTCTCCACTTTCCAGTATCCTTTTTGAGGGGTCTACAAGTACAGTATCAACAATTCTATGATGTGCTTAGTATTCCAAGAATTGTGCTTAGTATTCCAAGTAAGTTTTCATCAAAACATCTTCTTTTCCTATACTAAATATAACACCATAGACTACTGTTAAAGTAATTAAGACATTTCTTTTTCCATTCTTCAATCTTCTATCCGTTCTTCCAATTCTATTTCTCTTAATGTTTATAATATAATTAATGGCTTTCAGTTTTGAATTTTAATTCAGCCCCACAATATTGACTTGTATTTCAAGTTCTGTGTATGCTTTTAACAGCTGTGAAAACACATGTCATGTTCTTAGGATGAAGTTTACAATGGCATTTAAATTTTTTTTTCTCCATCTCATGATAGGGAAAAAAAGAGACATCTTTCCCTGAATTCCAATTTCATTTCTTTCACTGCATTTTACAATATTCTTTGTCACAAAATTTCAATTTTGAACTGTCTATTTACTGTAATCTAAACAGTATTTCTTCTCAGATCCTTCATACTTTCTTCAAAATTGGCACCATCCTAAAAAAATATGGATTTTTCAGACTTAGCACTTATTCTGAAGTTCAAACCTTATCTTTTACAACAGCAGAAAACTGACTGATAAATGATAAATTGATATTTTTAAGAGAATAGAAAGGAGATTGGAGAATGGATTTATTACATTTAACTGGAAAACAATCTGGGTGATTTGGGATATATAAGAAGTTGTGGTAAATTTTCTATGAGTTGATTACAATAACAATTCGTTAACAGATGGTTTTGAAACTCTAATGTTGTCTTATTATTATTGTTCTTCTTGTTAACTATTTTATCATTAATATATTATATAGATGACATATAAATAACTTGCAAATAGAATTAGTAGATTACAATTTTGGGGGCCATTTCTCAAACGATGGGAAATTAATATTATTGTAATATATTAATTAGCACTCAGTTTGGCAATAATGTGTCTATGTGTTTTCATTTTTTTAATGCAGTTTTTTTAATGTCTTGTTTGGGTTGTATTTTTCTTTGTTTCCTAAAAATATTTTTGGGAGTTTTGTATTTTAAATTCTTTTGAATAAAATAAAAATAGACTAAAATGCTTTTGTGTCTAAATTTGTTAATAGAAACATTCTGATAAAAAACAAACTACTGTTAAATCCTGAATTGCATGGAAATCTCCCATATACAGTTGTATTTTTAAGAATCTCTTTCTACAAACATATGACTTCTCTCTCTGTGTGTGCGTGTGTGTGTGTATGTATGTGTACCTTGAACTTCAGAGAAACAAGCTACCCAAAGTGTGCTATGTCAGTGAAAATTATTTATCATAATCCATTCATGAGTACTTTAAAAAGCAAAAATATTGAGAGTAGAAGACCCAAACTTTACTATATATACTGCCTAAATTTATCCACTTACATAAGTATAAAAGAAATTTAATATTAAAAGGTAAAAGAATTGTTTTAAAATAACTTATATTGTATTTTTATTTATGTTGCATATAAGACACTTGAGAGCATAGATAGCCAGATATATAGGATATAAATAATGAACGTACTGTGTCAACACCTGCCAAAAGCATTTCTGTCACATTGGCATAAATTTCTTCTACTGTAAGCTCTTTTCTCCTAAGCAGAGTTGTGAGTAATCCACCTTCTATCTTTTTTCCTTGATCTAAAAGGGACTTTATTTCATTTATTTTATTGTCAACATGAATTTGACCTTAATGATTAAAAGAGAAGAAAAAACAAATAATATTTATCAAAATTTGAAACTAACTTTTTATGCTTGTTTATAAAGTAGGGTATTAAAAAAATATTTACTTCAAGTGCTTTAAAAATGTTAAATGTTTTACTATCTTCAATGCTGGAAAGTAATTTATTTTCAGTCTATGGAGATCCTCAATTATCCAGAACTGAAACGTTTCATGGATAAGATGTGAAACATTTTCAAGGGGAAAAAAACCCCAAGACATTTCAGTTGCTTCTTGGACTAGTACCTTTGAGATACTTTCTATTATGATAAGATTTAAGAACTTGCAAGATTACACATGTAGTAAATAGTCAATGGGGAAACCATATTCATCAAACAACCATGTTACTAATTATGAATTGCAGTGATTCACTTAATTCTGACAAGAAATGTTATAAAATGGTGCAAAACTCAATAATGTCTTGCTTAGCAACATAAATGTTGGGCTTAATTGTTGTCAGAAGCTGAGGACTATCTGTATGCAATTGAAGCTAGCAAATGAGTCCAATATTGTTTAAAATCAAAATATGATAGTAATCCATTCTAGTGGTCTCAGAATATGAATTACTATTATCACTCTATCCAAATTAAGCTGTGCCATCTGACATGCTACTGAACTTAATTCAAAATTTATATACTTATCTTTAAAGACCAAAACAGTTGAAACTCTAAAACTCAAAAAGGTCTATTTTTCCCATGTCAACTTAACCATAAAAAGGCCTTTTCATATAAAGATTACATGCCTTGTGCATGAAAAAAGAAATATTCTTTGGCAAGGCATTTCCCAATTTGGAATAGAGAACTATTTAGCACAGATCCTATTCCTTCAAATGTATTTTTATATTACCCAGCTATCTTAAATTATTGCATTTTTAATGGAGTAAACAGTTTTTATTCCTCCTATTTTTAGCATATTAATATCTTAACAGTTGACATTGTCACAACATTGCACTATAACAGGAATTATGTGATATGGTAATAACCATACTCTGAACATTAACAAAGACAGGATCCATACATGAAAGGAATTTTAAAAAGTAAAAGGTTCCTTAAGAACTAAAATATCCAATCATCTGCTCTCAAAAAAAAGTGCCACACACTCTATGGAGGCCAAAAAATGAGACATTTCTTTATTTCTGCATTTTAAAATATTGTATAAAGAAAGGTTTTGCCTATTCGAGTATGCATTCTACTTCCATTTTCAGCTCCCTCTACAGAGTTTGCTGTGACATTGAAAAAAACCACTTCAGATTATTTAAACAGTAATACTAAATATAATTTGTCCAAACTGATTTGAAACACACACACACACACACAAAGAATCAGTATGCAGGAAAGAAGAAACCATGAAAGAATTTGGAGGGTCACAGCATGATGTCCGAATAAGGAGGGGGAAAAAAGAATAATGGAGAAAGATTGGGAAATTATTTTCTGCTTGTTAAAATAAACCAAGGATAAAGGTCACTTACAAGAAAGGCTGAGAATGGGTAAATAACAAGTTTACAATCATAACTATACAAATAATAATATATTCATGTATTGTTAGTCAAATTCTGACTTTTTTTCCCAACAGATTAGAATATGGTACTTTGATTGTTGCTGCAATAAATAAGTTTACAATTAGAGCAGAATATCTGGTTGCTTTAATTTCAATTTTAGACATAATTTAAGAAAATTAATATTCATAATTAAATTCAGTATTTCAGGTTGCTTTTACAGTTAGACTTTGACTTTGTTTTTAGCAAACATACAGTAACTGATACTTGAATTTCAATCTTAAAAAACAAAAACACTTACTAAATTTAAAAAGTCCATCCCACGATTTACAGAATTCTCTCCAAGGCTTTGAAATAATTGGACGAAGCCACTTGGGAATAGCTCCTGCATACATAGTGGATTTGAAACTGCTAAACATCAACTCCAATGCTTCAATATATTCCAGTGTACTCTTGGGAATATGATTTTCCAGGCACCCCAATCGACACTCATACAGAACAGTTGCAACTCCTGTAAGGGCAAAGTAATGCAGAACTTATTGTTTTTCTTTGCAAAATAATGTACAAAATAATATTATACAACAATTTTCGGGGGGAGGGTCTGTCATAATTTTGAATTGCTGCTGCATGATCAGTCAAAGTCAAGAACCACCTGTATACAAATGATAGGTACTCAGCATTCTTTTCTGAGTGACTTTATTATTAAAGGTGGATTCTCTCTTTAAAAGATTTGGATCTCCCCATCTTGAGCTTTTTGCAACAGATACTGAACTGCCATTTTAGCTAACTCATTGATTCTGCCATCTGTTAATTCTTTTTCTCTAGAATCTCTCATAACTTTTGGCTATTGGCAAGGGCTTATGGAAATGATAACCTCTAACAAGTAAACAACCTCAGATTGCCTAGCCCTGCTTTGTAGGATATTCCATCTCTTGTTTGAATGTTGTAGCAATGCCTTCAGCTGGTAATAATCACTGATATAATCACATCATTTAAGCTTTTATTCCTTATTTTAAAATGATAATTCTTACCTTCCATTGAATATTTAAAAAAAAGACTATTAACGTTTGTCACAGTTTCCCCATCTTCTTCTTCATTTCGAATAATATAGATTCTCTTAATTAAATCTGAAATAACTTCATTAATTCCACTGGAGAAAACTGCAACATCACTGGGCTTTACCATTTTTTGCCTTAGAACACGTCTCATTTTTAGCCATTCTTCCCCTTCTCTAGAAGAAATAACAGGTAAGGACAATCTAGATCACATTTTTTTCTGTCAAAAATAAAAACAAAATTTTCAGTAAATGGAAATGTAATCATATTTTAAACTGTTTCTGGAGGATTATATTTGTACAAAAATTATTAATGTATAAAATGCTTTATTTATGTGACTTATTATTAAATCTTATTATTGTAATTTTATTGGAATGCCCCTACCCTAAGTCCCTTAGTACCTTAAGTTATTAATCTTTTCAGGTAAAGAAACACATCTCTTCCCTTTACATTAGTAATGTAATGACATTTGGAAAAAATATGACAGAGGTTTTAATTTTTTAAAATCAAGTTCTTTTCCTTGTGATGCTATCAGAATTATGCTGCCACTGATTCAGTAGGAAACTGAAATAAAAGTGAACATGAAAAATATCTCAAAGTTTGCTTAAGAATTTTGGTAGGTGCCTCAATTCTAGTACTTTTCTAAACATAATCCATCATCATTTTTTAAACAGTTCAGTAATTTCTTTTAGAAGTTCTTATCTTCATGAAGTATTATATCCAGATAAATCTTTCTGAAAATCAAGATCACTTTTAAATCAGTGCTCCATTTCCAAATGTTTCTAAACATAGGCCATAAACAATTAGACGAAAAAGATTTTTAGAGATGGTCTAATTATTTTTATAATAATAAAAATTCAATTTCCAGGTGACTACAGTAAATATAAATATACCATTTTGCTACTGTCAACATCACAATCACTACAGGATTATTGGAAACTGCATGTAGCCTGCAAAACTACAAGTTGATCCAGAAACTGATGGTGACATATATATTCTTAGGAGTAATGCTACCTTACTAGATAATCTGCAAAATCTTCATCTGAATCCAGGGCCTGATATATTTTTTTTTCCTGAGAGAAAGATAAGGGGAAATATCACTAATCCTTTTTTGGTTTGGAAAATGGGAAGAAGATGCCATCTGATCGTTATGCAAAGTATCATTGACTTTATGTTATTAAAAACTGTAGCAGATGGGGGAGGGAACTGTCAAAGGTTTGGACTGAAGTCTACAGTAGAAAATTATAAAAAATGGACTGAGAACAAAAGTAATAAAAATATTTTTTAAACTATTTAATCAATCATAAAAGAAGTATAGAGTTTTAGAAGATTAAAGAAGAGTAATTAAGGTTTTCCTAGAATGAGACTCATCCATTGTACTTCAACTGTGCTGATCCCTGCGATTTCTCATTCACATTTGGGGAGGGGGGGTATCTTTAATCTTTTTTTGATTAAAATCACTGGAAGTTAATTTGACCAGAATTCTTTTTTATAATAATAAAATAGAAAATGCTGATCTTTAAAATTTAACTAAATTTGCTTATTATGAGTAATCCTATAAGTTATTTGTGCTTATATGCTTCTGATTTTAATAAGCCTTAAATGTCTGTACTACAGTGACTAAACTGTAACTGCAATTCTAACAACAAATGACTTTGTGGTTAACCAAAATAAACTGAATGTTTCATTTCTGGAATTGCAGAATTGGGATCTTTGTGTTACTACATACAGTTTCGTTGAAATTTTGCTGACTTTTTCTGAAGCACATACTAATTCTTACTCTATAAAGTTCTAAATGCTACAATTTTATCCTATGAAAACAGAATAGTACTGTGACTCATGAAGGGTTTGGCTTTCTTTCAAAAAATCACACTGCATCAAAAATTATTATTTTTATTAATTATTCCCTATAGGCATTTACCAACATTCAACCCCTGGGGATATAATCACTTTCTTTAATAACATTAAATAAAATAGATTCTTTAATAAAATACTTGAGAATAGTTTCATCACAAGAATATAGTTAGAATATTGTTTGAAAATACACACACACAAAAAAGTGCACTCACGCTGATATAAGTCCTGTAGCTCGTGCCCGTAAAGCTCTGTATTCCTGCCAAGAATCCATGTCAGCTCTTTGTGGCATGCAACCTTCTTCCCGTAGAACCTGAGCCACCATGTCTTTATCTGCAATGGACACAACTAGTTTGGGACCAAAATGAGACTTGAAAATTTTTCCATATTCCTGTACATGTTTCTGCTATGAAGGAAAAAAAAAAGAATAAATTATTCATCCTCCTGGCAAGAGAAACATTTTTATACAGCACTTAATTCTAACATACATTATGATATCAAATTTCAATTAAAAATAACAGCAATAAGTTTCATAGGAAATTATATTTATTTGCTGCTCATGATTCCAAGATACTGCCCACATTTTCATTTCAAAGATAAAGGCAGCTTCTCCTTCTAATAATAATTAATTTTTGATTGTCTTATATGCTTGCCCAGAGTCACTTTTTCATAAGATGATCATATAAATTTGATAAGTGAAATAAAATAAAATTTATTAGTTCAGGGAAACCTCTTTGCATGCTAAGACTATTAATACTAAGGCTTGAGTGAAAAAATATCATAAGTATAGCCATAAAATATAAACAGGATGGTGAATAATTATTGTTATTACTAAATTTAGATCAAGCATATTGAAATGAGCTATCCTATATTGAGCCTTGCTAGCTATTAATTGAAAGTTGGGGACATTATGTACTGAAAAGTAACTGAAATAAAGAGTCAGAATATTGAGCATGTGGTAAGGTTGTATTACAGATCTCAGTAGGATTGACAGTGGAGAACCATGTCCTGTTGTTTCAATGTCTTCTGAAAAAGTATTATAAGTAGTCCTAGACTTAAAACCACAATTGATGCCAGAATTTATGTTGCGAAGCAATGCGGTTGTAAAGTGAGACAGCCACGTGTCATTATGCCATTATCACTTAGTAACAGCAATCTCAACACTCCCCGCTGCCTTTGTTAAATGAAAATTGCAGGTAGATAACAGATAATCAGAGTTGGAAGGTACCTTGTAAGTCATCTAGTCCAACCCCCCACCCAAACGGGAAGCCCTACACCATTTCTGACAAATGGCAGTCCAATCTCTTCTTGAAAGTCTCAAGTGATGGCACTCCCACAATTTCCCAAGGCAAGCTGTTCCATTGGTTGATTGTTCTCACTGTCAGAAAGTTTCTCCTTGTTTCCAGGTTAAATCTCTTTTTGTTCAGTTTCCATCCATTATTCCTTGTCTGGTCTACAGGCACTTTATAAAATAGCTTGACCCCTTCCTCCCTGTGGCAGCCCCTCAAATATTGGAAGACTGCTATCATGTCTCCCCTGGTCCTTCTCTTCACTAGTCTAGCCAAGTCCAGTTCCTGCAACCATTCTTCATACGTTTTAGTCTCCAGTCAGCAAGCAGTCCCAGAACCGCATGGCTCTGGGGCTCTTTGCCACAATTCAGGAAGCTGCAATTACCACAACCTGCCCCAGGAAGCATTTATTAACCTGGAACCTTTTTCTCCCAGTTTCCCATGCCAACCTCTTGCTTTTTGTATCCAGCTGTTGTGGCTGAAGAACCACTTTGATGCCTTAGTGCCTGTCCCCTTTTCAAACTCAGGGCCACCATGTTACCTTGTTCCAGCTTTTCCAATTAACACCTGGCTCCCCAGTCTGCCTTAGCAGTGTGATGCTAAGCTGCAGACCTGTGGAGTACCAACAAACAGCAATGGCTTTGTAGAGAGGGGAGTACGCATGGGAGAGTGGCTGCAAACTTTTCTTAAGCAGAAGGAAAGCAAGCTGAGTTTCTCTCTCTCTCTCTCTCTCTCTCTCTCTCTCTCTCTCTCTCTCTCTCTCTCACACACACACACACACACACACACACACACACACACAAACACGGCCCCTGCTAGCCCTTGTCCCTGCACCAGGTCAGCCAAGCCCTTCTGGCGAGGGAAGGTCTCAGCATCTGTGGGGTTCCAACCGCTGCCCTCCCCTCCCCTCCCCAGGCTAGACCTTTTCCGGGCACCCTGCCAAAGTCCCAGGGCAGCCGACCTCCCTTTAGCTGCTGCTGCTGGTGGTTTGGGGAGTGTGGGGAGGGTGCCGGGGAGGGAAGAGGAGGCAGCAGAGCTTAGGTACTCTTAGAAGGGAGATCGGGCGGGCTCCCGAAAGGAGACGTGGGAGCAGTCCTCATGGGAATGAGGCAGGGAAGCAGGGTGTGAAAGGGTCGCTGCGGCAGCACAGGAGGGTGGGAAGGAGCTGAAGCAAAGAAGGGCCAGGGAGAAGCTAAACTGTCCTGTCTATTGCTCTGGTGAGGGCCGAATATTTGCAGGGTCTGATTGGAAAGGTCTAATTTTAGTATGAACCTTGAGTTATGGGGGGGGGGAGTTGAACGGCGAAGGCACTCTGCACATGATCCAAAGCAATCCTGGTACAGCTCACAGGTGGCACTACTAACAGTTGGGGGGAGTCTGAGAACTTCAGCGATGCCTCCTTTTCTCTCTCTCTCTCTCTCCCCCCTCTGAGCACCTGGAAGAGTGCCCATCATTAACCAATTAACCAACGCCAGCCTCGGAATCCCTTATTTCAGCATAATTTGGGATGAGAGAGGAGCCATAAAACCAGGGACTCGGCGACGAGGTGCAGTTTTTTTTTTTTTTATTGAGTTCAATCACGAGACATTTCTGGATTTCATTGGATGTCCGAGGCATTCAAAAGAACTTTTGAAAAACTTGCGGGTCGAACTTTGAGAAGCAATGAGTTCGCTCCTCTCAAATGGCGGAGGTTAGGGAAGGTCTTTGGAGACCTCCCCTCTCCTTTAGCTGAGGGAGACCTGGGTGATTTTAGGCCAAAAGCTGCCCTGGAGAGATTGATCAGAGAATGGGCAGGAAAGCAAAACAAGAACACATCTGGGCTAAGGCCTTTTCTCCCATTCCCTCTGTCGCAGTCTCACAATTTTTATCCAGACACAGATACGTGTGTGCTTTCTCTCCTGCCCTGCGGGTAGATTCAAAGACAACTAATGCACGCTCCCCTCACCATGAGGCCATTTCTATCGGCTGATGGAAGCTCCCCAAAGGCAGAGTCACCAGCCACTTCTACCAGTCAATAGAAGCGGCTGGTGACTCTGCCTTTGGGAAGCTTCCATCGGCCGATAGCAATGGCCTCATGGTGAGGGGCATGCACACAAGCGCTTGCCCCGAGGCCGCTTCTACCGGCCGATAGAAGCAGCTGGTGACTCTGCCTTTGGGGAGCTTCTATTGGCTGATAGAAACAGCCTCGCGGTGAAGGGAGTGCGCATGGGCACTTGCCCTAAGGTCGCTTCTACCGGCTGATAAAAGCAGCTGGTGACTGCCTTTGGAGAGCTTCTATCGGTTGATGTTCTATCGGTAGTAGATCATGGTATTCTAGCCTAGGCTACCTGCATGAGGTTCCTAAAGGCAAGTTTTCTCCCCCCCTTCCCTTCCCCCGCATTTTTCTTCACCTCATGTAGTTCTAACGAATGATGTGAGAAATGGTGGGGAAATGCACGGTTTAAATAGGCCTAAATTTTGGGGCCGGGACTTAATTTCATCTCATGCCTAGAAATCATGCTGGGCCTTCCTATTGGTGGAGGCCATATTGTTGGAGAAACACAGTAGGAACTTTTTTTGGCATCATAATTAAGAAAATCTGGCTTCCTCCATTAACTTGTTGCTCTCTGGGAAAGTTGCAAATGGTGATCATGTCACACACACACACACACACATACACACACACACAATGCTGCAACTATTGTAAATACATGCTAGTTGCCAAATGGCCAAGTTTTCATCATGTGACTAAGGGGACACTGTGACAGTCTTAAGTGTGAGGACCAGTCATAAGTCACTATTTTCAGGACCATCTTAAGTTGAAAGGTCATTAAATGAATGGTTGTAAGTTAAGGACTACCTTTAAAGTTATGCTGTCCCCAATTTCCTTTTAATTCAAATGACGGCCATCCAAAAAGTGTCTTATGTATGCTGCATGAAACCTAGGCACTGGGTTTGAATCACGGCTATTTTCTGAAATCAACAGGTTGACAAATGCAAAAAGGCCATATTATGTGGGAAGATGCCATTAGTAGTTTGATGAGATAAACAGTATAGCATTCTATTGGCCTGATAGGGGATGGTTTTTTGAAACTAGTATTTCTTGGCCCCAAATCTTGGGCTGGACGCAATAAAAACTGACAGTATGTTTATAGTACAGAGTCTTTTGCCTGCTTCATTAACCATAAACATATGTGGGCTTTCCTTGGCATTGAACACATGGCTGTAAAATTGTGAGTGTTGGGCCATATTGACAAATTAGTTGACAAGATTGTGACATCTGCACACAATCACACTGTAGCTTCAGATGGCATTTTTGCTCTACTCTTAGACTTTAATATGGGCTTTGGTTTTTTGCACCCTGTCAGCTTACATTAGACTCTTTCAAATGTATTCAGGCTGCAGAATCTATTAGTTTAGAATCTGTTTTTAAAAACATAAGCTTTCCTTTTTGGCATTATGTAATATTTTGGACACAGATATACAGACTTGGGTGGGTAGAAGCAAGGGAAACCATTATTTTTTCATGATCCAATCAATGAAGAATACAGCACCTCTAAAGCCCCTGTCACACAGCACCAACGGATGCAAAGAGGATGTAAAACGGGGAGAAACACTTGCCTTCCGTTGGTTAATGTGATGCTTCCGTTCTGTACTCACTGCATCCGTTTTTCATCCTCTCTATCCGTCCAGCATCCGTCTATTGACATTTCATCCGCTCAAAAAGTTTTGAGCTGCACAAAACTTTTTGAGCAGAAAATGTATCCAACGCATCCGTTCTGCATCCGCTACGCACACAGGGAACATCTGTTAGACGTCCGTCATCATCCGTTACGTGTCCGCTATATCCGCTAGTCATCCGCTGCACATCCGCGCAACTCGCATCCACTCCAGCGGAAAACGGACACAGGGAGGAAGCGAAACGGACGCGGAACGGACACACAGCGTTAGTATCACGGACGGAGAAAGGATGAAAGTGGATGCAGCTCGCATACAAAGCATTAAAACGGAAAAAACGTTTGCATAGGGGACGTATCTCAGATATTTAGGATGTCCAGAGGATGCCTAGAGGATGCAAAAGGACACCTAGTGGAAAACCTATATTTCCCATAAAAAAGGGGAGGAACTCACCTGGTTCTCACTTTCAATCCAGCAGCCCAGCTGTGCAGACCTCTTCAGCCTTCATCTGGCTCTTGCTCTTCCACAGCATCCAGTCATCTCCACCATGGATCATCACACACTCCTTTTGGTAGCCACCATCGTTCTACAACAGTGCGAAGCCCTCTACAGGCTCTTTCATCTGTTCTACGCGAAGAAAAGGAGGCGGCCAAGAAGTGTCTGGGTCCGAAGATGGATCATCAGAAGAGCAGAGTACAGACTGTATAACAAGCTGATGGTGGAGCTGAGGAACGAAGACCCTCGTGCATTCCAAAATTTCATGAGGATGCCGCCAGCCATGTTTGACGAAGTTGTGGAGCGTCTGAGACCCAGATTGACCAAGCCTAGCACCAACTTTGGTGCCAACCTGGTCCCTGGACTGAAGGAGGTACTGAAGGAGGTCACCTGGCCTCTGAAACCACATACAGAAACATGCAGTACGCGTGGAGGGTGCCACACAACACCATCAGCAAAGTGATCAGAGAAGTGGTGCAGGCCATCAATGAAGAATACATGGAGGAGCTCCTCCAGTGCCCCACCACTGAACAAGGCTGGAGGAAACTTGCAGAGCAGTGGTATGAGAGGTGGAATTTTCCCCACATCGTTGGAGCCATAGATGGGAAGCACATGGCCTGCAAATCTCCACCCAACTCAGGGTCCACTTATCACCACTACAAGGCCTTCTTCAGCATCCTCCTCTTCGCCATGGTTGATGCTGACTACAAGTTCATGTACATCGATGCTTCAGGCAACGGGTCATCTTCAGATGCCAAGGTATACAACGCCAGTCACCTCAAGGAGGGGCTGGAACGCAACCTCACCATGGGCTTCCCAGATCCAGACCCCTGCCCAACGACACACAAGATGTGCCCTACTTCATCATGGGGGATGACGCCTTCTCCCTCAGAACCTACCACATGAAGCCCTACACTTCCAGATACCTCACCCATGAAGAAAGGATCTTCAACTACAGGCTGTCCAGGGCAAGGCGGGTGGTGGAAAACGCCTTTGGCATCCTGGCCAACAGGTTCCAGGTACTTCTCACCACCATGCAGCATTGCCCACAGACCGTGAGGAGGATCGTGGAAGCTTGCTGCATCCTGCACAATCTCATGCGCACCCGCTACCCAGTGTTGGAGAACAGGCTCGTTGACCTCCAACAAGTCAATGGGGACATGGAGCCTGGTGAATGGAGGCAAGGGTGAAACCTGATAGATACTGTGGATGTCCAACAGAGCTTCATGTGAAGAGAAGAAGCAGCGCAACCTCCTGAAACAGTGGTGCAACTCCCCAGCTGGAGCAGTGGAGTGGCAAGACAGGATGATAGATGACTAATGGGTGCTTCCTTCAGCCTGTCTCATCACACTGATGAGATTGTGCCATGTATGTTGAGTGGCCCTACAATGAACAGGGCATTTGATAAAGAGTTGTGTTAATGTTGAAATGTGTGGATCAATGATTACATTGTTATTGATAATAAAGGGCCATAGGTGTGGCACCTGGGAGGGTGGACCATACAGTCCCACTATGCTTGCACTGGAGGTTTATCTATCCCCACAGCTATTACCCATCCCACAGGTATCCCTGCCCATCCCACTGCTATCCTAACCCATCCCACAGCTATTACCCATCCCAAAGGTATCCCTGCCCATCCCACTGCTATCCTTACCCATCCCACAAGCATGCAAAGGCTTAAACCATTTCTAAAAGTTTCCACCAAGACTTTATTGACTAAAAGAACTGAAGCAAGTGTGTGAAGCAAAGATAATCTTTATTAATAAAAACTGTAAAGGAAAATGACCCAAGTGTCCCAAGCAAAGATAAAGTCATCAGGTAGCAACCCAGTCTCTGGCACTCTTCTCAGTCACTCTGAGGTGTGCCCATAGTCTCAGGGGTGAAGTGTCCAGGTGCTGTGGAGGTGGCTGCTGCTGGAGTGCTGGTCTGAGGCGCCATTGGGGTGCCTGGCTCCGAGAGGACAACAGGGGACGGTGTGTGGAGGAAGCTCTCAGAGAGCTGGCTCAGTCCTGTGATGTTGAGAGCCCCTTCCTCCAGGACATGGGGTGTCAGTCCCAAGACCAATGACAGATGTTCTGAGGCCGGGCTTGGCTGTGGGGTGGAGGAAGGAGGACTGTAGTGGGGATGTCTGGTCTGCAGGTGAGCGAGGTAAGGCGTGGGTGGCATCTGTGGCATTGGTGACATCTGTGGCATGGGTGGCATCTGTGGCGTGGGTGGCATCGGTGGCATCAGTGGCATCGGTGGCATATGATGAACCTGTTCCTGGACTAGGAAGGGCTGCCTGTGCTGCTGGAGCTCCTGGTAGCCATAGCCTTGGTAGGTGAGGGCCTGTGGAAAGCCTTGGAAGGGCAGTGACATCACCTGGGGTGGAGGAGCAGACCTGGACTGGTGGGAGCAGGTTCAGCTGGGTCTGGAGGGTTGTGAAGACAGGTGATCCTGTCCTTGATCACCTGGTACTTTGATTCGAACATGTCCAGAAGGGTCTGGTTGACGTAGGTGAGGAAGGGCTTGCGGTTGGAGGATGGTATGTCGGTGTGTACCAGCTGAGAGAGGAGATCTATGCTGCTTCTGATGGTGTCCCTGATCTCCAGCAGGACAGTGTGGCTCTGCCCCTCCGGTCTGGCTCTCTGCCTGCTTTCTGTGAAGGTGGAGCTGGGGGTGGATGTGGGTTGGTCTCTGGTGGAAGTGCCCTCTCCTTGCTCCCACTGTGTCAGGGGGTCCTCCACGCACTCTGCCATGGGGAGTGCAGCTGTCAGGGGGGTCTCCATCATGGGACGTTCCACAGATAACTGCCTGGACACAGGAGCTGACTCTTGGCCAGAAGAGGACTGGTTCTCTGCGGGCTGCCTTAGAGAGAGGGTTGTCAGAGGGGCTACTCCTTGGTGGTGGATCTCACCCTCCAAGAAGCTGCACTTGGCCATCACGTAGGTCTCTCGGTCCATCAGCTTGACCGTGGCCTGGCCAGATTTCTTGAGGTGCAGCTTCCCATACCAGGTGTGCATGTGCTTCCACCAGCCGAGGAGGACCTCCAAAGTGTAGCCCAGGCTCTCCGCCTTCTCTCTCCAAGCAGCCTGCTTCCTTTTGGTGTCACGATAGAGCCTGTGTCCCTTCCGCCATAGATACTCGTTCTCCCTCAGCCATTCCAGCACCTCATCCTCATGTTCCTCTTCGATGGAATATTGCCTCCTCTCCCGTTCTCACGTATGCCTCTTCCTCCCTCTGGCAGGGCCATCTGGGCCCTCATCAGAGGGGCTTCGAGGTTGTAGGGGCTGCTCCTCCATACCACCACCAGCAGCATCAGCAACGACAACAGTAGCAGCAAAAGCAGGACCAGCAGGACCAGCAGTACCAGCAGCACCAGCAGGACCAGGATCAACAGCAGCAGAGTCAGCACCAGCAGCACTAGCAGGACCAGCAGGACCAGGAGCACCAGCAGCTCCAGCAGGACCAGAAGCACCAGCAGCACCACAGGACCAGGAGCACCAGCAGGACCAGCAGGACCAGGAGCAGCGTCAGCAAAGTAAGCACCAGCAGAAGCACCAGCACCAGGAGCAGCGCCAGCAGAGTAAGCACCAGCAGAAGCACCAGCACTAGGAGCAGCGCCAGCAGAGTAAGCACCAGCAGAAGCATCAGCACCAGGAGCAGCGCCAGCAGATTAAGCATCAGCAGAAGCCTCAGCACCAGGAGCAGCGCCAGCAGAGTAAGCACCAGAAGAAGCACCAACACTAGGAGCAGCGGCAGCAGAGTAAGCCCCAGCAGAAGCACCAGGACCAGGAGCAGCGCCAGCAGAGTAAGCTCCAGCAGAAGCACCAGCACCAGGAGCAGCACCAGCAGAAGCTCCAGCACCAGAAGAGTCAGCCCGAGCAGCAGAAGTCCCAGCAGAAGCAGAGTCAGGGCCAGGGGGTGGGATGGTGGCCCTGTCCCTCTTGCCAGGGCTGGCAGCAGATGGCAGAGGCTTCCTCTTTTTCCCCATGATTGTTGGCTGGCTGGAGCTGTGTCTGGTAGCAGGTCTTTCCTCTGAATGGTGACCTGCTTGCGAGCTGCTTCCCTTTATATCCGTGGGGCTGATGCAATGCATCCTCCCCGCATGCGCAGTGAATGCTTTGCATCCGATAGGCATCCGATAGGCTTCCGTGATGCATCCGCTTCATCCGCTAGGCATCCGCTCTGCATCCGTTCCTTCCGTTGTGCATCCGCTTCGCTGTGCTCCCCCGGAAGCCCTGCGGATGTGCCATCCACTTCCGTCCACTTCCATCCGCTAGGCTTCCATGGAGCATCCACTTAACATCCTGGCTACGTCCTCCCCCCGTCCGTTCCTTTCTGTTGTTGTCCGCTCTGCTTATGCAAATTCGGGGCAGTTTTGAGAGCGGATAACAACGGATGGAACATTTTCTCGTCTGCTGTGTCCTTTTTACATACCTTTTGCATCCGTTGGCCTATGTGACAGGCCCTTAAAACAATGCTGTGCCACTTTAACCAACAAAGTATCAGCCATAGATGTTACAGCCTGGCTTAATGTTGGAGTCAGGTTACGACAAACATAATTTTCATTGTGAAGCCACTAAATTTCCTCTGCCTTTCACATATGCTATAATGCAGGGAACATTTTGTGATCATTTAAGTGCAGAGTTTAGATTTTTCTTTTATCCACTGTACACAAATAGAATTATATAAAAAAGTTAAGCATACTAATTTATGAAAGACTTTTAAGCAAAAAAGCTAAACACAGAGTCATTCTCACTTAATACCACTTTCAGCAGCTTCCAACAAACCGTTGAACAACATTTTCTCTATTTAGATGTAAATTTGTACCAACAAATTTGAAATGATTGGTTACATTTGATTAGGCATCTTTTTAAAACACAAATATACAAACAAGCACAGTTCTCTGCTAATTCAAAAATAGTTTTGGTCCATTTCATCATACAACACTTCCTAGTTTTGAAAACTGAGTCATTTTTTATTCTTTTTGTTCTAGTGCAGTTTTTAGAGATAAGAGGAAAGCTGTTGTTTCCTTTACAGAATTTTATCTCCATAGACTTCTGGCCAGCCTATTTTCCTAGGAACTATTGTCTCATCTTGCCTTCTAGCTCCTGAATTTGACAATTTCTCCCCTTGAAGCTCAACAGCCAATTCCAGTTGCCACAGCAGCATCTAATTACTGTAGCTCAAAATGCTGACATCCTATCCTTTACCATTAGTTCTTGAAAGCAATTAAATACAATGGAGGAAAGATAGAGTTTGATATCTTTGTAGTTTTTCCAATTAACAATTGCTCAAAATATTTTTTGGACTTGGCTAAGTAGTAAACAAAAACTTGCTTCAAAGTTATGTGGGGAGTATAGTTAAAATATGGACAAATTCATATCTGATTAAATTTTGCTACTTTGAGTGTAGTGCTCAGCAATCATCAGCTGCATATTAAACAAATGGATTCAATATGTTTGGTTATTGTAATCTTTGAACAAGTTTCTACCTGTCATTGCAAGATATCCTACTCAACCACAACTCAGTTTCTTGAATAAGGATATTGTTATGGATAATATGGATTTTTAACAATCAGGGAAGGACATTGGGGGGGGGGGGAGCAGTCAGAGCAATAAAGCTAACAAAGAATAAAGCTCTCTAAAAAATATGGACATGCAAGACCTGAGGTAAAACAGAGAGAACTAGAAATCAATCCAAAGTAAGAAATCAAGCAGAAAACAAAACCTAGCTAAAATGGACTTAATCAGCATCAAAAGCTGAACTAGGAGGACTGTTATAAAAGGCTGGAGCAGAAGTTGATTGGAAACACTATATATATATTTATCATCTGAACCTGTAGCTGTTTTTGCCCTTCTCTCTCCTTGGGCAATTGCTTTTTGAGGATTTGGTATATGAGAGTGAAAGGTATGTGCATAAAAATGCTGAAGCAAAACTTATCTATTTTCTGCTCAGTAAAGCTAGTAGGTTAACAATGGGTTCTTTTGTGTATTGTGTTGTCATTTAGTGTAAATTATTCACTTGTCTACAATCCCTATTAATTGGGGAGAAAGGCTTTCGCTTTACTGTACTCATTTACAGCAAAGTATATAATGTAGATAGCATATATACAATCTCAAGATACCTGCTCTTATTTGAGCTGAAGAGAAAATAAATTGGAAGAGTAAGAACAGAATAGAGCTGGAAGGGAACTTGGAGGTCTTCTAGTCTACCCTCCTGCTCAAGCAGGAGACCCTATACCATTTCAGACAAGGGACTGTCCAATGTCTTCTTAAAACCCTCCAGTGATGAAGCACACACAACGTTTGAAGACAAGCTGTTCTCACTCTTAGGAAGTTTCTCCTTAATTCCCAGGTTGCTTCTCTCCTTGACTAGTTTGCATCCATGGTTTCTTGTCCTGCTCTCTGATGCTTTGGAGAATAATTTGACTCTTCTTGAAGATGAATCCCTCAGTGGCTAGTGAAAGGGAGACTGGGTGATTGAGATATTGTAAAATCATATTTATGATTTATGGAGCCATCCAATCTCACAGCAGTGCATCTGAGGTAGTCCTCAATATTAACTGAGGCTGAAATGTTTGTCCCCAATGTCATGTGACATCACTTAGCTCTTGCAATCCTTGGTAGCCCCATTGCTGTTATTTACCAAATTTTACCAGTCAATAGCCATTCCTACTTTGATCCCACACAGCTAAAGTCTTGCTGGGTGCTACTTCCTCTTAAATCCACCCCATCTCCATTATTTTCGTTACCTACTGCTGCCAGATGCGACCTGCCCAGCCCTATTTGCAGCATCATGTGCCGTTACTATTCCAGCCTGGGCCTTCTGACAAACTTCCTTTCTCCATGATGCAGCTGGGCTTCTCTTATGTGGTGGCCAGTCTCCCTTCACCAAAGAAGCCCTGTAGGCAAAGGATGGCTCCTGCTGGAAGGATGATTTTTATTGGCAAGTAAGAATGCAAATTTTATACAATTTTACCTCATTACATTCCATTTTTGTTTATCAAATACAATTTTTTTCCTCAGTAGCTAACTTCTATACAATTTTACCTAATTACATTCTGTTCTTGTTTCTGCTCTTGTTTATCAAATGCAATTTTACCCTCAGTGGCTAACCTCTATTTTATAGACCACTGTAAAGCCCCTGTCACACTGCACCAACGGATGCAAAGAGGATGTAAAACGGACAAAAAAGCTTGCCATCCGTTGGTTAACGCGATGTATCTGTTCTGTACTCACTGCCTTCGTTTTGCTTCCTCTCTATCCGTCCAGCATCCGTTTATTGATGTTTCATCCACTCAGAAAGTTTTGAGCTGCTCAAAACTTTTGCACGGAAAATGTATCCAATTCGTCCGTTCTGCATCTGTTACGCATCCGCTATATCCGCAAGGCATCCATTCTGCATCGGCGCAACTCGCATCCTCTCGGACGCAGGGAGGAAGCGGAATGGACGCAGAACGGATGAAGAACGGATGCCTAGCGGATGCAGCACGGAAACAAAGCATTTAAAACGGAAAAAACGTTCGCAGAGGGGACCTATCTCGGATATTAAGGATGTGTAGAGGATGCCTAGAGGATGCAAAGGGACACCTATACTGCCTATAAAAAGGGGGAGCAACTCACCTGCATCTCACTTTCAGACCAGCAGCCCAGCTGTGCAGACCTCTGCAGCCTTCATCTGACTCTTGCTCTTCCACAGCATCCAGTCATGTCCACCGTGGATCGTAACACAGTCCTTTTGGCAGCCACCATCCTTCCGCAACAGTGCGAAGCCATCTACAGGTTCTGTGAACTCTACTACGGGAAGAAAAAGAGGAGGCCAAGAAGCGTCTAGGTCCGAAGATGGATCGGGAGAAGAGCACAGTACGGACTGTACAACAAGCTGATGGTGGAGCTCAGGAACGAAGACACTCGTGCATTCCAAAACTTCATGAGGATGCCTCCAGCCATGTTTGACGAAGTTGTGCAGCGTCTGAGACCCAGGTTGACCAAGGCAAACACCAACTTCCGGCACAGCCTGGACCCTGGGCTCAAGGTGGCACTCACTCTGCGCCACCTGGCCTCAGGGACCACCTACAGGAGCATGCAGTACGGCTGGAGGGTGCCACACAACACCATCAGCATTGTGGTCAGAGAAGTGGTGCAGGCCATCATCGAAGAATACCTGGAGGAGCTCCTCCAGTGCCCCTCCACTGAAGGATGGAAGAAAGTTGCAAAGCAGTGGTATCAGAGGTGGAACTTCCCACACACCGTTGGAGCCATAAATGGCAAGCACGTGGCCTGCAAAGCACCACCCAAGTCGGGCTCCACTTATTTTAACTACAAGGGATTCTTCAGCATCGTCCTCTTTGCCATGGTCAATTCTGACTACAAGTTCATGTACATCGATGCTTCAGGCAATGGCTCATCTTCAGATGCCCAGGTATACAACGCCAGTGACCTCAAGGAGGGGCTGGAAGGCAACCTCATCATGGGCTTCCCAGATCCAGACCCCCTGCCCAACGACATGCAAGATGTGCCCTACTTCATCGTGGGGGATGACGCCTTCTCCCTCAGAACCTACCTCATGAAGCCCTACACTTCCAGACTCCTCACCCATGAAGAGAGGATCTTCAGCTACAGGCTGTCCAGGGCAAGGCGGGTGGTGGAGAACGCCTTTGGCATCCTGGCCAACAGGTTCCAGGTACTTCTCACCAACATGCAGCATCGCCCAGAGACCGTGAGGAGGATTGTGGAAGCTTGTTGCATCCTGCACAATCTCATGCGCACCCGCTACCCAGTCTTGCAGAACAGGCTCGTGGACCTCCAACAAGGCAATGGGGACATGGAGCCTGGGGAATGGAGGCAAGGGTAAAACCTGATAGACACTGAGGATGTGCAAGGCCCCAACAGAGCCTCACGTGAAGGGAAGAAGCAGCGCAACCTCTTGAGACACTGGTGCAACTCCCCAGCTGGAGCAGTGGAGTGGCAAGACAGGATGATAGATGACTAATGGGTGCTTCCTTCAGCCTGTCTCATCACACTGATGAGATTGGGCCATGTATGTTGGGTGGGCCTACAATGAACAGGGCATTTAATAAAGAGTTGTGTTTGTGTTGACATGTGTGGATCAATGATTACATTGTTATTGATAATAAAGGGCCATAGGTGTGGCACCTGGGAGGGTGGACCATACAGTCCCACTATGCTTACACTGGAGGTTTATCTATCCCCACAGCTATTACCCATCCCAAAGGTATCCCTGCCCATCCCACTGCTATCTTTACCCATCCCACAAGTATGCAAAGGCTTAAACCAATTCTAAAAGTTTCCACCAAGACTTTATGAAAAAAAAGAAATGAAGCAAGTGTGTGAATCAAAGATAAACTTTATTGAACAACAAGCTGTAAAAGAAAAATGACCCAAGTCAAGTGTCCAAATAAAGTCCACACCCAGTCTCTGGCAGTCTTCACGGTCACTCGGAGGTGTGCCCAGTCTCAGGGGTGAAGGGTCCAGGTGCTGTGGAGTGGTGGCTGCTGCAGTGCTGGTCTGAAGCACCACTGGGGTGCCTGGCTCCGAGAGGACAACAGGTGATGGTGTGTTGAGAAAGCTCTCGGACAGCTGGCTCAGACCTGTGATGCTGAGAGGTCCTTCCTCCATGCCATGGGGTGTCAGCCCCAGTACTGATGACAGATGTACTGAGGCCAGGCTTGGCTGTGGGGTGGAGGAAGGAGTAGTGTAGTGGGGCTGTCTGGTCTGCAGCTGGGTGAGGACTGGCGTGGGTGGCATCGCTGTCGTCAGTAGCATCATTGGCGTGGGTGGCATCGGTGGCATCAGTGGAACTGGTGGCAACGGTGTCGCCCAATGACTCTGTGCCTGGACTGGGAAGGGCTGCTGCCTGTGTTGCTGGACCTCCTGGTAGCCGTAGCCCTGGTAGGTGAGGGGCCGTGGGAAGCCTTGGAATGGGAGGGACATCACCTGGGATGGAGGAGCAGACCTGGACTGGGTGGGAGCAGTTTCCTCTGGGTCTGGAGGGTTGTGAAGCAGCTCGGTGATCCAGTCCTTCATCACCTGGTACTGGGGTTCCTCCATGTTCCTGAGGGTCTGGTTGACAAAGGTGAGGAAGGGCTTGCGGTTGGAGGATGAGGAGTCGGTGTTGACCAGCTGAGAGAGGAGATCTATGCTGGTGCGGATGGTGTCCCTGATCTCCATCAGGACAGTGTGGCTCTGCCCCTCCTGCTGTCTGGCTCTCTGCCTTTCTGTGGAGGTGGAGCTTGGGGGGGGGTGGATGTGGCTACGGCTGTGGTGGACGCGACGTCTCCTTTCTCCCACCGCACCAGGGAGTCGTCCATGCGCTCCACCATGGTTACAACACCTGTCCGCAGGTTCTCCGCCGTGGCACGCTCCACAGAAACCTGCCTGGAGACAGGGACTGACTCTCGGCCGGAAGAGGACTGGGTCTCAGCAGGCTGCCGGAGAGAGAGGGTCGCGAGAGGGGCTGCTGGTGCTCCTCGGTGGCGGATCTCACCCTCCAGGAAGCTGCACCTGGCCATGACATAGGTCTCTCTGTCCGTCAGCTTAACCGTGGCCTGGCCAGATTTCTTCAGGTGCAGCTTCCCGTACCAGGTGTGCATGTGCTTCCACCAGCCGAGGAGCACCTCCGAAGTGTAACCCATACTCTCCGCCCTCTCTCTCCAAGCAGCCTGCTTCCGCTTGGTGTCCCTGTACAGCCGGTGTCCCTTCCGCCACAGATAGTCATTTTCTCTCAGCCACTCCAGCACCTCATCCTCGTGTTCCTCCTCAATATAGTATTGCCTCCTCCCCCGTTGTCGCATACGCCTCTTCCTCCCTTTGGCAGGACCAGATGGGCCCTCATCAGAGGGGCTCCCAGGTGGTAGGGGCTGCTCCTCCACACCAGCAGCAGCAGCAGCAGGATCATCATCATCATCGTCATCATCATCACCAGCAGGATCATCATCATCATCAGCAGCAGCAGCAGCAGCAGCAGAATCATCATCATCATCGTCATCATCGTCATCATCAGCAGCACCAGCAGGATCAGCAGCAGCAGCAGCAGCACGAGCAGGATCAGGAGCACGAGCAGGACGAGCAAGACCAGGAGCACGAGCAGTACGAGCAGTACGAGCAAGTCCAAGAGCACGAGCAAGACCAGCAGGACCAGCAGGAGCAGGAGCAGCTTCAGCAGAGTAAGCACCAGCAGAAGCACCACCGCCAGGAGCAGCTTCAGCAGAGTAAGCACCAGTAGAAGCACCACCACCAGGAGCAGCTTCAGCAGAAGCTCCAGCACCCGAGCAGCAGAAGCCCCAGCAGAAGCAGAGTCAGGGACAGGGGGCGGGAGGGTGGCCCTGTCCCTCTTGCCAGGGATGGCGGCAGGTTACTGAGGCTTTCACTTCTTCCCCATGGTTGTGGGGTTGCTGGCTGGCAGGGAGGCTGGCAGGCACCAAGACTGGCAGGAAGGCTGGCACCAAGGCTGGCAGGAAGCCTGGCAGCAAGGCAGGCAGGCAGGCAGGCACCAAGGCTGGCAGGCAGACTGGCTGGCAGGGAGGCTGGCAGGCACCAAGGCTGGCAGGAAGCCTGGCAGGAAGGCAGGCAGGCACCAAGGCTGGCAGGCAGGCAGAGAGCAAGGCTGGCAGGGAGGCTGGCAGGAAGGCTGGCGGGAAGGCTGGCAGCAAGGCTTGCACGCAGGGCAGGCAAGGACTCAATGTATCCAGCAGCAGGTCTTTCCTTCGAATGCTGGCCACGTGCGAGCTGCTTCCCTTTATATCCACGTGGCTTATGCAATGCATCCCCCCCGCATGCGCAATTAACGCTAGGCATCCATTCGGCTTCCGCTGTGCATCCGCTAGGCTTCCGCTCTGCATCCGTTTCATCCGCTGTGCATCCGCTGTGCATCCTCTGTATCCGTTCCGTGTCCGCTTTGCTGAGGTCCCCTGGAAGCCTTGCGGATGTGTCATCTGCTCCCATCCGCTGGGCTTCCGTTCCGCATCCGCTTTCCATCCGCTCTGCGTCCTCCCCGCGTCCGTTCCTTTCCGTGTTATCCGCTCCGGTTATGCAATTTTTTGCCCCTTTTGAGAGCGGATAACAATGGATGGAACATTTTGCTCGTCCGTTGTTTCCTTTTTACATACGTTTTGCATCTGTTGGGCAGTGTGACAGGGCCTTAAAGTGTAAGTTGGGATAATTATGCTTGTTGAGAAATATGAAATCTTTAGCAAGAGGTGTGAAACACTGAGGCTGTCATTACCAGCCATGGGGATGTCAAAAGCACCAAAGATTCGGGGGGTGGGGGGGGGGAATCTATGTACGCAAATGCTAGAGTGAAAACACCCTCACTCCATGGCAACCACTTGTCATGGAATGAGGACCGGACTATGGAGCCGGTGGAGAAAGAGGACGGTCGGGGAATCCGAACCCATTCTGCCGAAATTCGACCCAACCCTTAGAAAGCGCGCATATACGCAGGCGCGCACGCCAGCGATTGAAAAGAGTGTGATATAGGGAATGCAATAGGGTGAAGGGAAATTTGAAGGAGTGGTCCTAGCTCGTCGCCCCCCCTCCCCCGCCTTGGTAGCGCCGCGTGAGGAGAATGTGCCGTTGCTGAGGGTTTGGCATCGTTCGAACCTCGCGGGCGCGCGCGGACGCGCGCGCGCAGCTGCTCCGCGGAGAGGGAGGCAAGCCGGATGAAAAATGGGAGGGGCTTCACAATGCCGGCCTTCTGCTAATGAAGCTGTTGACTGCTTTGCCGTCTCGCAGCTCTCGCTGTCTCCCTCCCCTTATATAAATAGTCCAAATGAAATAATCTAGCAGGTATACAACGAGCGGCAGATTTTAACAGAGATATACTGAAGAACGTGGGTACTGGCTAGAATAAGCTTAAAAGTACAAAATGGTTTCTTTCCCCGAGAGAAAGAGAGGGGCGGATGGATGAAAAGTCTGTGAAAATAGGTTGCCGTTGGCAAAGCCCAGCAATGGGGCTTGTACCCCCGAAGGATCTTGCAACCAGGTTGGAAAACCAACGGAGAGTATTTGGTCAATTCAGTTCAATCTCAAGCAGAAAAGATATCTCAGTACAGATATACACTGAGGCAACTTTTTTAAAAAAAAATCCAAGTGGAAGTAATTCCCACTGAAATGGGTTAGCTTTAAACTAATCCAAGCATTGATTGAATCATTTCCTGCTCTCCCCCCCCCTTTTTTTTTTTTTTGCAGTGTGAGCTGTAAGTAAGGGAAAATGCACATGTGAACATGCCAATATTAAACTGTCTACAATTTAAAGGCTGCAGATATCTTTAAGTAAAGGATTAATGCCACTCCACTGCAGTATATTTTAGTTTGAAAAATCAGAACCTAAAATCTTACATCACAAACCAGATAATATGAAACCCAAAATAGCTGGGAGAGAAAGTAGGAAATACTTAGGAGCAAAACTCTAGCATTAAGATGACATGGCCATATAAAGAGCAAGATAAGTTTTTAAGAATTGCTTTGTGCAACAAAAAGCAAATATAATCAGTCTCAACAATGGTAGCGTTTCATTAAATTTTACCTGAATTTCATGAATGCGGGCAAAACCATCCTTGCAGAAAAATTCGATGAGATTGGAGAAAGTCTTGGGTCCTGGCATTTCTTTCAGGCTTTTCACTGTCTGGCGGCTTGGATGCTGGCTGGATTTGAGAAGTCCCTTGGCGTTCTCTGAAGTTTCCACCATCTCTTCTTTGTCCTCTGTTGCTGCAGCTGCATTATTTTGCATCTCCAAGGAAGTGCTGCCTGAAAGTTTGGGCAGTTGGTGAAACTTATTGCCAAAATCAATACTAGAAATACAGTTCCTTTGAGCTTCAATCACCTGTTTGCAATCAATTTTCAAAGCTTTGGAGAGAAAAGACATTTTTTTAAGTTAGACAAAACTTTTGCTAACCCTCACAAACTGATTTCATTTAGACTGAGCTTCTCTGTTTGATTTCTAGTCAAGCAGCGCTTCTCCAAACTCTCACTGCCTGAGCATCAGTTTACACAGGCCATTTTTAAAGACTCCCTCCCCGGAGGCTGAAAAAGGTGGGGTGGTCTGAGACTTCAAGGGAGAAAGCCGATGATGTATTTTGTTTCATTTAGGTCGGATAAGTGCCATACTTAAATACATTATCTTACATTGCCAACTTTGAGGCTTCTATTTTATGTTGGTTTGGCAAAATAAATTGAGTTACGTGTCTATTTTTTGCAGTTTACTTGATTTTTATGTGTCAGTTAATACTAAAATAGAACATTTTAAAACTTATTAAATATGTAACAGTGCATTGCAGAAAACGCACAAAAAGATATTCCAGTAATGTTCATCAGTGCTTAAATTTCATTATTTCATGTTTCATATTAGAGACAATACTGTATTTTGAAGCTAACATGCCTTGTCCTCTGAAACATAACTGCTATTTTTTATGGAATTATGCTTTTTCTCATGCTATGTTTTAATCTTTATTATAGTTGGATATTTAAGATTAAATAAAAAACAGCTATGAAGATGGAAAAGACAGTTTTATCTTGTCGCAATCGGTTTGCATGCATTTCTGGGAAACCTTGCTAAGATTGTTACTCCATTCTCAGAATTACTTCTGGCATATACAAATACAGTTCTAATCTTGACTCCATTATAATTTATTTTCAATGTACAATTTGACCCCAATGGAAAAAAAGCTGTCATCCTCCAATGGGATCTATTGCTTGATCACAATCCCATTTGCTAATAAAGGGACTCTACTTGTGGACATGGTACTATCCAATCCAAAGTCCTGCAAACATTAAGGATTTCATAAGAGATTACCTTGCAAATACCGTTGTCATTTTTTTTTCCAATGCTTTTGTAACTTCAAATGATCACTAAACAAATGGATGTCAGTCGAAGACTTAACTGTATAGACTTTTTATTAATGTATTTTATTACTTACCATTAATCTAAGTGAAGTTCATTCTAAGTTTATTCTAATTCAGGAAATGTATCGAGCTCAAATTTCAAGAGTATCTCCATTTTGGTATTTCAAGTAGTTATTAAATCACACTGGACAAATTTGAATAACGTGTAATATATAGGTCAATGAATAACATTCATTTCCCAAGATTACATTCTAAATGTGGGTTAATCATTCATCTACAGTACCTCCAAAAAATTGTCAATAGAATTATTAGCTCCATTAAAATCAGATTTTACTCTTGTGCCTAGTTTTGTATATATATCTATTGCAGTTACCAAAATATTTCAATCCCATGTCCAAAGGGAAAAAAACCAAATAATTGGCCTAGACATTCAAAATGGGAAGAATATTGGTATTTAAAAATTAGCTTATGCCACTATCCACAATTCTATTTTGTTATCGCATAGAATCAGTAAAACCAGCAAATTAATAAAACTATAGAACCATTGTACCAGCCGATAATTAAAACCATTGGGTTTTAAATGTTCTGCAGAAATCCCATTTTCAAGATATTTCTGGATGGTTAGATGCAAATTACAAGGTAAAACACTGCTTCAGGTGCCTTCTCTCTTCATCTCATAAATGTTGGACATACTAAGCCTCCCCACCTAGGATAATGTGTACTGGAAGGGTCAGTACCTTCTTAGAGATCATCCTGAATTTACTTATTAGGAAAATATGTAGGACTTGAAGAATGAAAAACAACAATTTTGACCTCCACTTAACACATATAAAGCTCTGTCCACTTGTATTTATGACTGAAATGAAAATCTATACCTACTGCAGCTTCTGAAGTTTTCAAGGGTAGCCTCATCTAAAACAGACTGAAGGAATTATTTTAGTGGTTGTTAATTACTGTTTTTAGATCTGGTTGTTGGAACATGTTTAGATATACTGAAGATAATTTCCAGAACATCAATATGGCCATGCTCATAATAAATTGCCAGAAGTCCTTTTACTTCTAATAGATTTGTATTAGAGATAAATCCAGAAGGTATGCTATCTTTTTTCTATATAACCTCATAATGGTCCCTCAGTTTAGGTCTCACCCTTTCAATCACTATTCAGGCAGAACTCTTTGAAATCAACAGGAGTTGTGTGTGAGTAATGATTGTTGGACAGCAGCTTTTGTAATTGCTTTCTCACTCTTTGAACTCAACTCTTATCAAGTTTTTTTTTTTTAAGAAAAGCTTGGCAATTGTTATTATAAGGTTTTACTTTACTAAGACTGATCACATCCCAAGCTGCCTCCCACTAAAGCAAAAGGGAAGGGAAAATTTAATTTGTTTTACTTGATGATGTTAGCTTGAGTCATAGTGACAGTCATTCTTCATGTTTGTCTTTGTGCCTTTTTCTGACAGCTGGGTAACTTTCAGTTTAATTACTTCTGTTGTATACATATTTATCAAACACCACCTAGGGAGAATATGTCAAATGAACTTAGCAGTCATGTCAAAATGACATCTTGTCCTTTGACATTTTCTCATTAAGAAAAGGAAGTACACATTTTAATATGAGATGGGAGTTATGCAGTAATGAACTTAAAAATTTAAAGTAAGCTGGAATGCTAAAAACTGTACAGCATGTATAGTGTGCAGTGCACTGCCTAATTCTTTACCTATTACTGCAGTGTAACAAATAGTGAGACTGAACGAACCTTAATCCTAGGTACAAGTATCTGAAATTTTTCTGAAGGATGAAGAATAGCAGCCAAGTATCCTTAGCAGATGTCTGCTTGTGATTAAATATTTCTACCCTTTTTTCATCACCAGTCTTTCCAACAATTTTTTCCAATAACATTTTCTCAGCTTTATACTTTTCCTACCTCCCAGCCCCAACAGCCAAGCTAAAACACGATACAGTATAATTTAAGACACCAGAATAAAATCAGGGATAGGGAGATGAGAGTCTTTTAATATAAAGTATTTTTATTCAGTGTTTTCAGGTATTTGCATACTTTTATGATCTTCTTACTACAAATATAAATATAAAACACATTCACAAATATTCTTAAGAATCTCTGAAACTGTTAAATAAAGTTAATAGTATTCCCAGAATATAGAATACTGAAATGATTATCTTCAGTTGTGAGCAAATTGCTTATTCCATTTCCTTAATTATGAAATAATATGCAATTTTAACATTTCTTTTCCTAGGAAGCGATATAATGCATTTTCCTTATTTCCTAAAGCGTTTAAAAAGTGGGTGAATATGTTTATTTGAAGATGCCTTGCTTCGTGAGGTTTGATATTCCATGTAAACTGTATCATCTGCTCCAGACATGGAACTCATTGTGCCATAATGTCGGGATATCTAGAAAAGAACATAAAAATTAATTTTATTTACTTATTTAAAGCATTTATTCATATACATTTATATTTCAACCAACTGAAACAACTTTGGGGTGCTCCCAATCAAAAATTAAAAGACATATATAGAAAGAATTAAGAGACATATAAAAAGACATAGAATAATATTAAATGACATTTTAAAGGACATCATATCTTCTTTATCAATAAGACTATAGCCTTTTTCATGCAAAAAATCAGGTTACAATAAACAGGCACTCACAGCTAAGTACATTTGCATAAAAGTCACAGATAAAATGTGATTGGAGCATGGGCAGCTAGGATAAATCACTATAAATCATTTTAGGAACAAAATATATTCTTAAACAACCAAATTAGTATAGACAACAAAGTTTAATTTATGAAATGGAAAAGTTTTGGTGCAAAAGAGGGCTTATGATAAACAGGCTGAAAGAAGGGAAGGGAATTCTACACATTTTTTCTTGGTATGCTGCTTTCCATGTTATTTTGGAAGACTTCAGGAGAAAACCTTTGTATGGTTTAGACTAGAATAATTATGAAACAATTCAGGTTACAAAAATGAAATTAAGATGAATTTAAAATAATTAGCAGTGCTACGGGCTGGCAGCATTTCTACTTAATGCCAAGATTATGACTAAGATTAAGAAAACCAAACTAGTGCCATTAGATACAACAATTGACAAACAGAAGTTGAAATAGCAGACAGCTTTTGTCATTTAGACTCATTCATCAACAGCAAAGAACGGTTAAGAAATATGTCATAGACACTTGGAAAAGATATTTAGATTCTGTGATGTACCTATACCAAGAAAGATCAGAATCTTATAAGCTATGGTATTATCTGTGACACTTTACAGAAGCAAACATTGGGATTTTAAAAGAAACACTAACCATAGCCCTCAGCCATTGAACAAGGTGGTTAAACAATTGCCCATGTGATTGTTTTGTTCAAGAACCACAATCTCTGCACTGAGTCGAGACAGGTAATCCTCTTTTTTTCAAATGTTCCTGCAGCCTGCCAAAGGATTTTTCTCTCTCCTCCGTGCACAGAGGAAATCCTTTGGTGAGCTGCAGAAATAGAACTGAAATTTTGAAGATTTTAGCTTCTTTCTTGAAGTCCATAAAATTATTTCAGCTCCCCTCTATCACCTCTCCTTGTAACCTTCCCTGGTGGCTTCCACCACTGGCTTTCTGGGGAAGCAGGCAGGAAAGGCTGCAAGTAGCATTCATACAACTGGCACTTGGCAACCAGTTGTAAATGTGAGCCAGTGGCCAAGCACCTGAAATGTAGTCACGTAACCACCTGGGGGTGAAAGAAACATTTTACAATGTCCAGAAGCACTTCATGGGCTGTAAAGTACCCATTCCAAGGCTGTCATAATTTGAAGATCACCTGTACAGTGGTGTTGGGTACACTGTCAGAAAACCTGAAGGACAAAGGGTATTAATACTATTATAGCAGACAGAGAAAAGTCCTAGGCTATAAGCCAAAATATTCCCTTGAGTGATAAATGTAAAATTGTAAAAAGATTATTGGAGCACTATATTTCGTTTTCCTAATATAAAACGTTCTTCGTTATGTGATTTAAATGATGCCCAACTTACAATACTGACTCTGGGGTCTTGACATAATAATCACTACTTGCCTGAGATGACTTTGAGCCATATTCTCCTGCAACCACTTCTTCCTCAGCATCCAGGTCAGAAGCTTGTAAAACTTTTTGGAGGAGCTGCTGCTGCTCTTCTTTGGATGAAAACATAAGTTCTTCCTCTTCCATACCTGCAAGTTTAGTAATTACCTGGAAACAGGAAGAGATAGTATTATTCAATTCCATTCTTTACTATTGTTTGGTCTCAAGGGTAAAGTGCCTATACTGAGTCTTATTTGGGAAATTTTAAAAGTTGAGAAAGATTTTAGTGGGAAACTAGCTCATACTGCATTTGCTTCTAGGGCATGG
Organism: Laticauda colubrina; assembly: GCA_015471245.1. Classification (NCBI taxonomy): domain Eukaryota; kingdom Metazoa; phylum Chordata; class Lepidosauria; order Squamata; family Elapidae; genus Laticauda; species Laticauda colubrina. Next base: position 23,565,280 of record BLBF01000032.1, read on the forward strand.
TTCATACTATCAGCTTTTCAAATGCTGTAGCACAATAGTCATTTTGCTACTTTTTTCCTTGATTATATTTCCCTGATTAAAATGAAGGAAACAATTAAAGACTACACTATATCACTACACTTTCACTACATCATCCTCTATGAGCCCCAGATTTTATGGATTTATGGGCAATCTAAATGCCTTTCTTAAAGTACATTAAGTGTGAAAGTAAGATCTACCCCTATGGTGACCATTTCCTATTTGCTTATGGGAATGCATATTATCATTTCTTGTACATACTGCCATCATATTCTGAAAAAGGTAGAACATGTGTTATTGGAGTTACTCTGAGAAAATCCCCTTTTGCCAATGGATCATTGATTCAAGAAGCTGTAAAATGCCCATGATTTAACAGGCATAAATAAATTATCTGCAAACTTTCTTTCTTCCTATAGGAGTTTTATAATTTAAAGTTTAAATATACATTTCAATAAGCACCTAATCAGGAGCATCATGATTTTAGAAACAGATTATATAATGGCAAAATAATGAAAAAAAGTGTTCAATATGTTGATGATCTCACTGTGTATTATAGGTCCAAATTTTTGAGCAGAATTCTACAAATCCAAAATAATCAAAGATTCTATTTTTTATCATAATACAATTTTTATCAGAGCGTGTCTAGCTTTATAGACAGTAATAATTTGGCATCTGATGAAGTGAGCTATAGTTCTAAAGAGCATTTTCTTTTAAGATTAATTAGTTTGAAAAGATGGTAGATTTCCATGATAACTATGATAATAGTTAACTATGCATAAAATAAATGTGAACTGTCTGGCTAATTCACTAGATACAAGTTATAAATTGGGCCCTTGCGTCCTAATAGAAACCGCAACAGACCTTTATACTTTTCCACAAGAGTATCATCTTAGCATCTAATATATTTATTTTATGCATTTGCCCTAAAAACAACTATTGTGAAGATATTAAATGCACTAAATGTAGTGCTCTTTGGAGTTTAGGGACAGTTTTTTTAATTTAATTATCTTACCACCTAAAAAAGGAGGCATCAGTACTTCAAAACACAGCATAGGTTTATACTAAGAATCTAAGTGGAATCTAAATATGCAGCCCTTTTGTATTATCTCCTTATTTGCATCAAATTCCTAAAAAATTCCAAAACTATAACATAAAATAACAAACTAGTAAAGTGTATCTCTTCGTTCTTTTGGTACAACCATTTTTTCTTAATATAGCGAAATAATTTTGGTATATAAATATAATATTTGACTTACGACCACAGTTGGGCCCAAAATTTCTGTTGCAAAGTGAGACATTTATTTAAGTGAGTTTTGGCCCATTTTACTACCTTTCTTGCCACCGTTAAGTATATCACAGCAGTTGATGAGTTAGTAATCCAGTTGTTAAGTGAATCTGTGTGCTGATGACACCCAACTCTATATTTCCACTCTTGGTGACCCAAGTGATGCTGTGGCCATCCTTTCATGGTTTCTGGAGGTTGTGGGAGCCTGGATGGGGGACATCAGGCTTCAACTGAACCCTGTTAAGATCAAATGGGACCCAAGACTTTGTCATCTTTGACTCTGGATGGGGTGGCACTGCCCCAGAAAGACTCGATCCGCAACTTCAGAGTTCTTCTGGACTTGCAACTCCTGCAATCACAGCTAAGACAGCCTTCACACAACTTCATGCTGTGCACCAGTTGCGGCCTTTCCTGGACCAAGATTCTCTGCTTTCAGTCATTTAGTCCCTAGTTATTTCACAGCTGGACAATATAATATGCTCTACATTGGGCTACCCTTGAAGAATATTCGGAAGCTACACCTGGTGCAAAGTATGACAGTGTGGGTAGTTTTGGGGGCTCCAAGAATGGCCTCTATGAGACCATTGTTCCATGAGCTGCATCAGTTACTAGTCTGCTTCCAGGTGTAATTCAAGGTATTGGTACTTTTAAAGCCCTTCATGGCATGGGTCCATGCTACTTGAGGGATCATCTCACCCACTAGGATGGCCTGTACCATTTGTGCTGGCAGACGAGATATGCTGCAGGTCCCATTATTCTGGCTAATGGGTTCTAGGTGGGGGGGGGGGACTTTGCTGTTGTGGCTCCTGCCCACTGGAATATCTTGTCCCCCCTGATGTGAGGTTTGCCCCAACCCTATCTTTTCATAAGGGCCAAAAGATGTGGCTCTGCCAGTCGGCTTGGGGCGCCAGTCGGGGAATTTTAACTTTTTATGTTTTAATTAATAGCATTTATAACTATAAGCCGCCCAGAGATACCTTGTGGTAAGATAGCCATTACATTTTACAAATAAATAATAAAGCTGGGTTTCCCACTGACTTTGCTTGTGAGGTCACAAAATATGACCTTGGAACATAGCAATGGTCATAAATATGAACCAGTTGCCAAGCATCTGAATTTTGATCATATGATCATGGGGTTGCTACAAAGGTTGTAACTATGAAAAATGCTCATGTCACATTTTTAAGTGCTGTTATAACTTTAAACAGTCACGAAACACCGTACTGTTGTAAGTTGAGGACTACCTGTATACAATTTAACCTATAGGCAGAAACATAATTACAATGCAACAGCTGTTTCCTTTAAAATAATAAATTTAAAATATTTAATTTTTCAGTCACTATAATAAAAATATTGGATCTCTCGTGGCACATTGCTTAGACTGCAGTACTCTCAAACTCTGCCCAGTCTGGAGTTTGAACACAGTTTAAACAACAAATATTTGAACATTAGAACTTAAAGATTAAAACCTGTTCTTTGTTCTCAACTCTGCAAATTACAAATAACAGAATTACCTTAAAGCTGTAACCTTGATCTACTAGAAACCTTTGACGCTTCGTAGAGTATGCCATTTCTTGAGTGTCCTGAGAGACCAAAGAATAAAAAAAGGCATTGTATTCCTCTGCAATCATTCCTGAGGGGGAAAAAAATAGCAATGGAAGATTAGCTCACATCAGAGCAAGTCAAAATTTTCAAGAAAAAACAAGTTTTGTTGGTTTTTCTCTTGTCTACTGTGAGAGGAAACCCTTAACTCTTTACTGTGCCTATGCTTCCTAGCTCTGTACCTGGTTTGTAATGCTTCTTATATGACAGTATATTAAAGTGCTAGCTTGATAAAGGCGCAAACTAAGGGAAAATTTGTAATCTGCATTGTGTAATACTTAATAGTTGCAAATTAATCAGTTTTGGGGCTATTTTGGACATAACTGTTTAGGAAATTACGAGAATATGGAACCAAAAAGTGCAGATGACAAAGTGTTTTTCAGATAAATGCCAAGCAACAGGATGGCACAGTGAAATGAAGAAGTATCCTGGTAAGATTCCAGTGGAACAGAAGAGATGAGAGAAAAAGAGTATATAAGGGGTTTTATCTCAAATCATGGCCATTGGCCATACTTATTCCTTGCTGGACTCGGACATGACAGTGGACCTCACTGTAATGGGTTGTTTGTAAGTATTATCTTATGTTATGATGGCTGTTCATGTTCCAAATTGTTCATGAAATACACCTCTAATCTCAAAGTAGGATTTATTGCCTGTGGTTTGTCTTTGTTTCTCTTTTACTGAATTATTTTTACAACACTACAAAAATTTCTTCCTGGCATGCTATAAAATTAAGTATACTGATAACAATATTCAAATTTAAATTTATAGATTAGCAAAAGAAAACCCCAAACGTTTCTCAGCTGTAAGTCCTTTTTTTCTGTTAATGCAAAATGCAGCTGATCTGGCACATGACCTATAGCAGAATGTATTGCAGCAATTTTGCTCTCTGAAGAGAAGCAGTCTTCACCCTGAGCAGAAAATCCTGTCATTTCTCTAGTAAAGTGGACATACTTCCAAACAAAGCATTTTTCAGTCTCTCATTCCCTCCAACTTTTTTTAAAATAAAATATATGGTGTCCATCTGAATCCAGAATGCCTCCTTGATAAAAAGATGATATAGAAGACATTGTCTCACTTTTCTTACATTAAAAGAATGCTTTAGAATTATAAAAAGTTTGATGGAAAAGGAAGCCCCCAAGATAGCAAACCAGGTATCTATATATAAAGCTGACACTCACATGTCAAATTGGGGAGCCCATTTTTAAAGAATAGAAAGGATTTAATTTATCAGATACAGTTTGCTAGTATAATTTTAATGTTCTTAATTTGGGAATTTGTGGAATACAAAAATGCATTTTATAAGTTCTAGTAAGTTTTTACAACAATTACCCTTTGTTGTAATTTAACTGCTGACAGAGGCTTAGTTTTGGGTCTAGAAGAGGAAGGAGTACTTTGCACTAAAACCCCTGGGAATCCTTTAGGAAAGAGGCAGAAAGTGCTTATATGCATTAGTCTTAAAAACACACCTCATACTCATGTCAGATGTCATTACTGCTAAATTTATACTTTGGCTGGTCAAGCTGCAAATGGAATACCTCAATCACACTGTTTCCTTTGGAGTAGTGTGGCATGAAAGAATATTTGTCCAAGTCCTAATCCCATTGTAAAATAATACTACAGTGGTATTAGAATTTTGGCAATGCTGCCATCAAAGTTCAATCAGAATAACCATTCTCTTTAACATAAGATCTACTACATTGTATCTTTAAAAAACTAAAAATATTAAGTGTTGGGAGGAATGATTAGGCAGGAAAGAGAAAAGGAGCAATGACTTCCTATTGAAGTATATTTTATAATTACTTTTGAATTTTGTCATAACCTGTGACCTTGAGCTGACAGTGACAAAACAGGACAATAGAAAATTGTATGTGCTTAGCCAGCTAAATAACATTACTTTCATGCTTCAATGTTCCATTAAAATTACAGAATCTTGCAACACAAGACTCAATTTACCTTTTTTGGCTCTTAAGACTCGCCCCAACCTCTGAGCCTCCTGTCTTCGAGAGCCCCCATGAGATGAAATCTGAATGAGAACATTGGCTTCTGGCAGATCAAAAGATGTATCACCAACCTGTAAATGCATAAGCACCCTTTAGGAAACAAACTATAACATAGATAACCAAATCTTAGTAAGACACATTAGCTTGTGACCAACAATGAAAAGCATATGAAGATGAAAAAGATTAAAAATAATTTACAGATTATTCAAAATGAGTGCTGAACCTAATGTAGTCCAATGTCAAACAGAGCAGCATGGATTACCTTGGAGATAAAGATGGTATTGATTTTGGGATTGTGTTTGAAATTCTGCAGTATTTGCATTCTTTCCCCCTGTGCTGTAGGCCCATAAATGTAAGGTCTAAAAGAGACAATGTGCATACATATAAAGGATCAAATAGTTGTATTTTACTTCTTGGATTCAGGTACATCATATAATTTATTATATTATGATTAAAAAGATAAAAAAACACAGCAATATGCTTTCACTATGTAATTAAACTATACTTTTAGAGAATAACTTTCTTTTTTTGTAGCATTTTTCTCTCTTGTTTATTTTTAGTTCACTGAATTAGTCCCACTTATTTGGAGATAAATTCATTCTGTCAGACACCCCTCCCACCACAGAAATAAATCCTGACAGTTGTAAAATGTTATGTTCTTGATGTGTGCCTCATGACTCAACAGATCAGTGGGCGGAATATATCTACTAATCCTACATGAAAGGAGAGAAGCAGCTGTTAAAATAAAAAAAGTATTTTCTTCAGCTGAACCAGTGAACTTGTACTTAACAGCTGTGTTCTTCTTTCCCTTTCCTCTTATATCTGATCACATACAAATTGCACTTTTGAATTAAATTGTTCTGGTCTCAAAATAGTTCACTGAGAGCTACAGTGAAAATTAACAATCAATATATCTTTTGCAGCAATGTAAATAGATGCTACCAGAACAAGGTAGAAGTAGTCAAAGATACAATCTAAGGTATCTGCTAAGTTCATATGATATATTGAAATAAAATAAGAAGCTAACACAATTCAAAGTAAACATGCTTAAAAACATGCATCAAATTTGAAATATATAAATATCCAATCGAAGAGAAAGCCAAGAAAAAGAAAGAAAATTTAATATACATGAATATAAGCTTGAAAATAAATCACAAGCTGAGAACTGATGGTTTCTCTGAAACTTCCATGGAAATATGCTACAATATTAATGAAATAATTTAAAATATGCTCAAAGAAGGCCTTGAAAATTATTCCAGAATACAATGCCATCTTAGGAGATTTAGGTTCAAATTTTAGCTCACTGATAAAAGCTCATTAACTGAGTTTGGGTTGCTGATTCTCTTTCATCCCAACCCACTTGACATAGATATTGTTGCAGAAAAATTTGGAAGAAAAAACTGACAGGGGAAATATATATGTGCTGCCTCTGGTACTGAAAACATAAGAAAATCAATCTAACAAGTAACAACTAAAATGTTCTTGTTACAACATCAACTACTATTTAAAAGAAACAAAAAACACATTACTACATAAAACAATCATATTGTAGCAATTTTCCTTCAAGTTTCTATCTTGAATTCTGCCTCTGATGCTAGACTTGAATAATGGATTAAAATACTGAAACTGCAAACTATTCTGGCAATGAAGGTACCTTGCTCTTCTGCTGTATAGGTTTTTCAAATGCTAACTAGTTAAATTGAATTATGTGGCATTGATCTTTAAAATGCTGAATAACACAAGGAAAATTGTGACCAGCATTGATGATGTTACCTAGTTTGGGTAATGAAACATCTCGCAAGAAAACAAGCAAGCTCAGGGAGCACCAAGGATGACTTACATGATAAATTATTGCATCAACTTATTATTTAATGTTCTTCTCAGTCTGAAAGAAAATAATTATTTGTTCTTCAGTCGCTAAGTCATGTTCAACTTTTTGTGATCCCATGGACAAATAGCATGCCCTTCCTCCATTATCTCCTGCAATGGGCCTAAATTCTTGTTCACTGTGTTGATACTATCTAATATCTCATCCTCTGCTGTCCCCTTACACAACAATAAAACCAAGAGATTCTTAAAAGCTGTATTCGTATTGCAGTGTTTTAAGTTAATGTCCCCATTATCAACATTGAATTTAGATTGAATTTACATTATCACATTATCATAAAACAGCTTTAGGGACCTTTTCATAAATTTCTCAACAGCGAAATATTCTTACTGTATATACAATGCAAAGATATTATATATTACAATTTGGAAGATCAGGAAAGCATAAGAGGTGCATGGATCCCTTAGTTGTGACCTTTGGAGACCTTCCAAAAGTAGCCACAGAATTCTCATTACTTATTGGGGCAAAAAAGAAAATTGCCTGAGGATAGATTTGTCCAATTACTGCCCCTTTCTGGAATGCAGCCCTTAATACTTCAAAGGGCCAGTATATATCCCTTTGCTTGCCAAAAAATTATGCATTTGTACTTATATGCACTCGTAACTGTACATGTAGGAAAACAGATTGTTGATAACTGAGTGCAAGAGCCTCATGTAACTTGCATCTGTTTTTTTTTTTTAATTGAGGATTTCTACCAATGAGAAAATCTTATAATTTCTGAAGCAACCTCAAGAAGCACTGTAGCTTATCTGTCAAGAATTCTTTCTAACTTAAGAAATATTTTTGTCCCTGGTTGACAATTAACTCCTGTAATTTCATGCAAATTAATATATAAAAAGTAATAAGTAGCACTATTGATTTTAAGGATTTAATATGCAAAATCACAAACCCGGAAGAAGTCTTTTTTTGCTTCTGATATTTATTAAACACACAAATATCTATAATTCATTAATACTTACTTGCCCAATCTAACAGCATACTCCTTCAAAGCAAACACATTGTCAGCAAAGACGATGATCTTATCATTCCTTCGTTCATGGAATTTAATCAGGAACTGGCAAGCCCTAAATTTGTTTGGGTTCATGGTATAGAGCAATATCCGCTTCTTTGTTTTAATAGCTACATATTCTCTGTAGAATTCAGGAGACATTGGACACCAAACCTACAATTATAACCAATAAAGTACAGACTGTATTAAGAATAGCTCAATAAGTTTACAGCAAAAATGTGACAGGGATAAAAGTTTACAAGATTACCCCGTATGACAAGAAGAAAGTATTTATGCTAGCAGGAAAGACAAGGGCAGATATTTGCAGCCTTATTTAAAAAACATTTCTGATTATTTAAAAACCCATATAGAACTATTATCAACTTCTGATTCTATCCCTAGCAGCAACTGACTAAAGAAAAGCTGTTTCTTTTCCCTGTTGAAGATTTTTCCCTCAGAAGATTCAGGAAAAGTGTGAATTGTGGAGTAATGAACTGCAACAGGGAAACAAGAAGACTTGAAATTATAAAAAATAACATGAAGACAAATCAAGCTAGGATTTCTAAAACAAGGCACATGCAGAAATTTTAGATCCAGTATCAAATGATCCAGAGTTTTATACCCCAATTGTAACTTAACTGAGGAAAATATTGCTGCTGGAGAATATATTTGCTGAATTCTCTGTAGCACAGCTAGCACTGAGCAAAACATTCCTTACCTCAGCACACTGGACTTTAGCAATATAACCACTATTTTGCAATTCCATCCAATTGGCTTCATAGAGTTTAGGCCCAATCAGGAAATTCAGGTCTACAATTTTGTCATCTTCTCGGACAAGAGTGGCTGTTAATCCAAGCTTGCAATGGGCCTGAACAATAGTGAGCACACGCCTGAACATTTTTGCTGAAAGAATTGTGCAAAAAGAAATGAGAACCTGTCTGAGATGTATTTAAAAATATAATACTATGTTAATTTTTCATGCCATAAGTGATATTAAATGAAGAACCATTTGAGAATCATACTGAATTAGAATCTTACATTAAAGTTAGATGTGTTTCATGGATTTCCATGCATATATCTATGTGATCAGTTTTGTAGCAATAACTTAACAGTATTCTTCATCCAACTCATTTCACAAATTAAATCTACAGAAATTAAATTAAACAGTATCAATTCAGGCTAATCATTGCTAAGTTGGCTAATATCTAAATCCATGCACCATATTTAAACCATACTGGGATTTTTTTTTATTTTCCACCAAAAAATAAAAAACTGCAGCAATTATCATGAAGCTCTTAAGTACAATAAAAGATGTATTTTTGATGTTTAAAAATGCATCAAACTGCAGCATTCATGCTGTTGTTATTGTTTCATTTTACATTAGATTCATTATAAATGTATACTACTTTTTACAAAGCAGTATTGCCAACGTATTTCAAAATAATCAGGGTTCCTATAATTTAGTAATGAAACATGGGCCGGGGCAAAAGCAATAGCTTTTAAGAGGGTCTTTACCAGGTATGGTATGCACTTCATCAAGGATCATCAGACCCCATTCTTGGCTCTTCAACCATTCCATCACCCTCTCTGCTTCCCATGACCTCTTTGTTGTGTGCCCCAACATGGAGTAGGTGCTGATCGCTATAGAACAGCCAATTGGCTTGTCTTTGGCATCAGAAGTAAATCGGCAGATTTGGCTATCATCAATTGTAGACCACATCTTGAACTGGGCTTTCCACTGCTCCACCGAGACAGCGGAATTACCCAGTACGAGGCACCGCTTACGGACAGTGCAAGCTGCTGTTACGCCTACAAGTGACTTGCCAGCACCTGTTGTGAATGAAACAAAAATTTGTCAATGGAATGTATTACTATCCAGAGAATAAATAATAGAATATTGAGCCAAATATGTCCCTCTTAAAAGAGCTTTGAAAACTCTAACCTGGTCCCTATAAAAAAAAAAGACACCAACATGGTCTGAAAGCAACTCACACCACTCTGTTGCTGAAACTAATTATAAACTATGCATAAACTGTACAGAAATCTGTACGAGATTCTCAGAGTGCAAGAGGAAGAAATAAATATGGCTATCCCACAAAATAAATGTTATTTTTACCAGTATTCTCTCAGAATCTAATCTCAGTCAGGTAATTTAAAATAAACATTCAATATCAGCAGAGTCCACTCACCACAAGGCAAGACAATAACCCCAGATCTAGCACGACCATTCCCAAACATTTTCCTCAAACTCTTCTCCTGGTATGGTCGGAGAACAGCTGTGGGTTTCAAGTCTATGTTAATATCTGGATTCACAGAATCATTTCTAAAATCATATTCAGCAAGCAGAGGGTACTCCAGATGAATGCAACGCTTCTGAAGCTCTTCAATCATTTCCTAGAAATGGAAACAAAAAGGTAGGAGGGTCTTTTGCAGTTCTTCTGATCTGTTATTCATTTAAAGCTATAGGGAAATACTGATTTTTTTCCATAAAGTTTGAGGTATCAAGTTGCACTTTAACTTTCTTCTAACACACACACATTAGAGCAATGGATCATCAGTCACAAATCCAGAAACATTCCTCATACTCTTGAAAAGATTTCATGAGTCACAAAAGAAATGCTTTACAAATATTTAAACAAATACATTTATGTTTTGTACTGATATAAAAAGTTCTACATCCTCTTAATTTGAAATTTTTAATTTGGTTAAATTGCCATATAGCATCTATCATGTTAGGTTCTGAAATGTATAATAGATGTTCCTATAGTGACTATGTGGGAAGAAACACTTTATTATTATGGCTTCACATCTTAAGAATATAGAGGAGTGACTTGATGTAATGCAAAGTGCTGTCTGTTGAAGTCTATAGGAATGCTGAATATCTAGAACCCATGGTGGAGTAGATAGCAATAGCAATTAGACTTATATAACCTTCTCTAAGTGGTTTACAGTGTCAGCATATTGCTCACAATAATCTGGGTCTTCATTTTACAACCTTGGAAGGACAGAAGGCGGAGTCAACCTTGAGTCAGTGAGATTCAAACTGCCAGATTGCAGGCAGCAGAAGTACCCTGTAGAACTGCAGTCTAACCACTGCACCAACATGTCTGTTCATATTCATTCCTATGAATTTTCTATGATGTTTTAATGGAAGCAATCAGGAAGGAGACTAGTATCACAGAAAAAGTCAAGGATTTCTTCCTCTAATTTCCTATTTAAGTTACCTACAAATTGTGTATGTAAAGGCCACACTGTATTTTATGTGTTTGTAAATGTTATTGAAATTTTTAAAGAATAAGACTAATATAAACTACAGAATAAGAAGGGTGCAAACGTAATAGAAAAATGAGAAAAAGGATATAAAGTGGTTTCCAATCTTCTTTACAGTAATTTAAGCACAATTATAAATTGACCTTTCCGTCTTATGACTTTCTTCTTTCTCCATTCCATCCATTCCATCCAATCATCAAAACTATAAATCGTAAGTTCATTTTTTCTTTTTTATGAAAAAAATCAAGGGATTTCCAAACAAGTCAATTTGACCAATCTACTATCTTCATCAATAATTCTCATCATAGATATTGCCAATCTTTGTACATACTTTGCTGCAGTTATCATATTTAAAAACAATATTCCATGACTTTTTTCCAACTATTTATTCATCAGTCCCAAGAAGAAAAGTTTTGGTTTTAGTTGTATATTAATCTTTAAAATCCTCTTAATCAATGTATGCATTTGAACCCAAAATTTTTGAGCTATTTCTACATCCATCATATAATGACATTTCCTGTTTACATTACCAACATAAATTTAAAGTGCTTGTATGCATCCCAACTAATTTTTTTGATGTTATGTCAATAGTATATCATTTTATAAAAAATATCTTTAAGATTATAACTCAATATAACAGTATAAATTTCAATTGTTTCAATCCCATATTTCTCATCTGCATATTATAACCAAAAAATTTAACTCACTTTATCATATATTCCTTGACATAAATCTTGACTTTATAATGTCACACATATATTGATGCCATCCACATCTTTGGTCATCTTCTTCTAACTCTAAAAGTATTCTATTTGTCAGTAGCATTTACTCTTTCATCCAAACCAAACAATAAGCTGTGAAATACAATTTCAAATCCAGGAAACCTGGACTTTAGTCACTGTTTAAATCAGGGGTCGCCAACCTTTTGGACCTCAGGGAGCACCTAACTCATAATTTTAAATCCCATGGACCAGAAACCCTGGGAAAATCCCCCCAAAAAGTCTGCAGGAAAATTCGCAGGATATCATCTTCAGCTCCGTTCTCAGGGGAAAACAGAGAGAGAGAGAGAGAGGCTTTTGGCTGCACACAAGGAAAGCAGCAGAAGTCTTTCTTTCTCTCCCCCAAATTCTACCAGAAATGAGTCTTTGCCAGCGCAGGATCCCAAAGACTCATTTCTGGCAGAGTTTGGGGGAGAGAAGAACAGACTTTTGCTGCTTTCCTTGCGTGCAGCCAAAAGCAGGAGAAGAAAGAAGCAGAAAGCAGCAGCATGGTGGCCAGGCGAGGTGCATGGGGCGTGTGGGACAAATTCCCCCCTCCACCCTTTTCCCCCTCCCCTCACTAGCCCGTGTTGTTTGCAATATGATGCAAGCCTTGTGTTCTCGCAGGCCATGTGGGCGGTTCCCACGCAGCCTGGATTAATTGCTGTGGGTGGTGCTTTGGGGGTGCCATTTCTCTGTGGACCACAAAAATTTTCTCTGCAGACCACCAGAGGTCCCCAACCCACTGGTTGGCAACCACTGGTTTAAATGACACATCAATTGCCAAAATAGGTAGTAATAGAACCAGTTCGCGTGAGAGGTGAGTCAGTGGGCCAATGCACATGCACAATCGCGGGTGCACTAGCCCACCACTCCTGCAAATGGAGATGTGGGCATACATGTGCGCTGCACTGTCACTAGCGTAACCCAGTTCTTCTCTCCCCCAACCAGGCTACCAAACCACAAATGTTAGGAACTGCTGAAACACAAGCATCATTCGAGATAAAATATTCACTTTATCACAAATTCTCACCAACAGTGACAAATTCTCACCAACAGTGGCAGTCATAAAGCAAATGCTGTGATCATTAAACAAACACATTGTTTGCTATGGGACATTTGTTGTTGGAAACTAAGTAAATATTAGTTTCTGGTAAAAATTTGAAAATCATGGTCCTATGTCTGTGGGGCGCTGCAAACATCCAAAAATCCAGGCTGGTTGCCGAGTACCCCAGATGTGATCATGTGACCACAGAGGGTGTGGGGATGGAAATTAGAACTTTGAAACTGGATCAGAAGTCAGATTTTTAGGGTCTATCAGAACTTTGAATGGTCCACTATACAAGTGGTCATTAGTTGAGGGATACCAGTATTATAGTTTTTTTGTAAAATCTACCAACTATCTACATTAATATTAAAACAAAATTCACACAAAAGTCCAATCCATCTGCCTGAGTTCCAATATTTGAAAACCACTTTTGCTAAAAAAAAAATAAATCAAAATTTGCTGCCCCCTTTATGAATTTTATCATTTTTACACTTTTTGCTAGAGATTTCATTCCTTTCTAAGTTTTTTTCCTCCTTATTTAATCCAGAAAGTGTTGACTAACCAACTGCTTTTGTCCTATCCTTCTAATCAAAAGATCTAACTATAAATTGACTACATCCAATAGTGTTAAACAAAATGAAACTTTTGTGGACTTCATGTCCCTTACAGATTGCAATGCAGTTATGAGCCTACCTAAAGTCCCTCACTTCCAGCTGCTTAACTCACAAGTTGACTACAAAAACCTCAATCCCTGCTGTCTACTGACAAAGAGCAGTTGGGGAGTAGAGATGGGATTCTCCTTATCTGCAGAACTCTGCCAAGATGCTATCCACACTCATTCAGGGATAAGTAATTTGCCAAGGAACTTCACCAAGTTATACTGTATTTTTTAGCTGCATAGAGTCAGCATATTAAAACCACAGGAATAAATATATTTTGCTAAACAGAAACAAATTATGAAAACATGCTTTTTAGATGAGCCTTCAATTTTCACATCACCATGGAAACTAGAATGTTTGGGATTGATTCCTTTAATGGACAATGTTGTTGTTATACAGCACTATTAAGACTGGATTTAGCTGTAGCCTGAAGTGTAAATTTAAAGGAGGACAAGGCACAGAGATACAAAAGTACTTAAGGAAATAAAAGATTTAAACTGTCTGACTTCTCACATTAAAAATAAGATGTTTTATTGTATAAGTTCATATTCCATATGCTTTTATTAGGATAGTAAGGTATAAGTAAATTCATATATTTACCTGCTTCACTTCAAAAGATACAGTTTGCGTTTCCTCTTCCTCTTCTTCATCTTTATCCATTTGTTCATAAAATTCAAATAAGTCAGCAGGAACATCTGGTTTATTCTGACCGTCTGCCCCTTGCGAAGTTGATGGCCCGCTATTTTCACCAGACTTTGAAATCTAAAACAGATAGATTTCTCAATGGAGCAGAGGAAAATGAGGCCAGATAGAGGCTCATTTTATCATTGGGATAGGCAAACAACACTTAAACAATGTATGACAGCAGACTGTACAGATACAATAAATTATAAAGCAACCCCTCCCTAAGGATTAATAGTAGTGATAACAGACACTAATATATGTGGCATATTAACCATATTGAAAAGGAATTCTTAGAAAGTTTTTACATAATTGTTCAGCTGTAGTTAGAGTAAAGCAAATAGCTCTCCCACTACATAAAGGCATGGACCATAATCTCAACATACTGCAGATTTGCTCTTGAATGTTTCTGTTATGAGTTCAGTTTCTTCCCCCTCTGCATTTCTCAGGCGACACTCCCTAATAACTTGGTCTTGAAGAAGTTGCTGAATGACTTCAGGATGGGTGCTTTCTACAAAATACCTAACAAGTATAAAAGAAAAAAAAAAAGGGGGGGGGGATTATACAAATAATTAATTCCACAAATGTTATAAATTTTTACCATTTTAACATCTTCCGTTATAGAAACATGAGTTCCTGTAGGTTTTTGCAATTTCTTCAGGTAATGTGCTATTCAGCTGGAGAAACACAAAGAATTTATATCTGACCATAACCCTTAGAGACAATGGCCACATTCATACGTCAGAAACTACACACGTCACAATTTGAATGAGTGTATACTGATTAGCTTTAGTTATTCTGTTATTTGGATTTGTCGCATTTTGGTTTTAGTTCCTTTGTTTTTTCTGCAACCAGTTCACATATTTGTTTGTTTGGAGCCTATCTATCTGATTCTATTTTACTCCTGTTTGTGTAGACATTGGCCCTCAAAAAGTTGCTCTTACTTTAACAAGTTATATTTGCATATAGTTCTGATCTAATCCAGTAAACTACCTATGAAAAACCAAGATTGTTAACTGAGATAGTATCAAAGCCAAAACTAATAACATGACACTAATAACTAATTAGTGACACTAATAACTAATAACATGACACACATTTGAAAATGCCAAACTCCATAACTCAGGGGAAAAAAATCATGCAAGTAATTCTTTACCTGTTATGCTTCAGGACGAGCTTCACCTTTCCATAACTAACAGTACATAGCTACAAAATAATAATATTAATTAGAAATAGATGCATAAAATATATTTGCATTATACATAGAATTAGGTGACAACAGAAAACTTTCAGCAAGCTATTCCACAAGAAAGGGAAATCAAAACTAAAGGTTTGGTTACAATTCATAAAAAATACCCTGAATATTTAGACCATACGATTTCATATACTTTCCCCCAACTTAGCACTCTTTAAATGCACTATATCAAAATGACTTATCACCCAGATGGGGACAATTGGTGCTATAATACTTCTGGAGACCCATAAGTTGGAAAGGCTAATTTAGCAAAACTCATCATAATAACTCTCTAAAGCAGGTTTTGCTACCTGTGCACAAATTTTAAAATCTATTGCCAAAGAAAAAGAACATTTACTATGCAATGGACAGGATTCACAGTGTTCTTCTAGAGGGTATTATCAGGGTTAAAGAAAATATTTGGAAGGTCATAAATGGTCAAAAGTTTGCTTTCATAATATGATCCTTGTAAACTCCTGGCTGTGTTCCATAACAGCAGGTGGGAGAATTGGTTTATTACCATGAAAAAAAACCAAGCTGTTTCTGTCATTTACATCTATCTTGAATCAATCTTTCTCTGGTTGCATCCCAGGTTTTTTTGTCTCCCTTAATTATACTGAAGTAAATGATCAAATGCAAATACTGAAGTATATGGCATATTTCTCTTTTAATTTCCAAAATAATTCATGCCATGAAGCTCTGTAACAAAGGCAGTAACTCTTATTATGTTTCTCACCAAATCCCCAGCATCCAGCCCTTTATATCCTGAACATACAATTAGATGAGTGTACCTTAATAAATTGAATGATTCCATCGGGCACACCAGTTTTACTCAGCTTTTGTAGATATTCAGTGATATCGCTGGTTTGCAAACCTACACTGACAGCAGCATATAGGGAATAAGCAGTCAGTTTATATTCATGGACGTGAGTAGGTCGACAAACTGGCTCAGCAATAGCCACAAGAAAATCCTGGGCATACTTGTAGACAGGTGAAAAGGCTTCTAAGAAAACATGGCCATCAGGAGCCTAGAGAAGAGACAAAAACTGTGAAGATGACCAAAATAACTATATGTACAAAAGCTGTTAAGTTTGAGGCAAGGAAAAGAATTTCACCCTAATCAATTCAATGTTGTGAATGTATTTGTATTTGTTTTAGTGGAGAGGTGAGGGGACATGTGGCCTTTTAGATATTATCAAGTTACAACTCGCGGCATCTCTCATTATTGGTTATGCTGGCTGACGTGGCAAGGTTCTTGAACCCAGTCATTGAAAAGATGCATCTCCAAACCATCTGGACAGGACAGTGATATTTTTCATAAAATTACCCAAAGAATGAATAAAAAGTTTGATGTAATATCCCAGAAAATTCATCCACAGAGCAAAAGTATTCCTTCTGCCTGCACGGGTGCTTTTTTGTTATTAATCCCCCCCCCCCCCCCCCCCCCAACATCCCCCACCATACAAATCACAAAGAAGCAGGCATCTCATCATAATAGAAGGGCCTAAGTTACAACAAATATTCCTTCCAGCTCCTTTAAAATAGATGAATATGTATAATGTGAAATACAGAGAGAACTTGGGTCTTATTCAGCACATGAATCAAACAGGTATGGAGATACTATTTATATGCCAGCTGACAGGTCCACAGGTAGAAGCGATAAGACGACGTAGGAAACAATAAACTATGTTTCCTTTCTTTGAACAAAACTTGTTTTGAAAAGTAATGCATCTAAAAAGACTTACCACCCACAATGGTCGTGAGGAATGGTCAGCTTTGAGTGGCATCTGGTTCCTGTAG
Organism: Laticauda colubrina; assembly: GCA_015471245.1. Lineage (NCBI taxonomy): Eukaryota > Metazoa > Chordata > Lepidosauria > Squamata > Elapidae > Laticauda > Laticauda colubrina. The sequence goes on from BLBF01000032.1 coordinate 23,582,514, forward strand.
TCCTTTGCACCATATTCATCAACTTTGGTCCCAGAATCTTCCACTTGCTTCCCTGCAGCTGACGGAACTGCTTCTTGGGACTCTTTGCCTGTAAGGTCATATTCTTCTTCCTCTTCTTCCTCATAGTGGCGTTTTTTTGATTTCTTCTTATCTGGAAACCCAACCGTAAACACATATGCAGTTCCACAACTGTTTTTTCCTTCAGCCACATGAGAACACAAATGGTGCCATGCAAAACTTTGAAGGAAGCATGAATGTCAGCATAGCTTTACTGGTTTCAGAAGTAGTTGTTCCTATAAGTATATAGCTATCATTTAAGGTAAACAGCCTGCCAAAGATTGCTTTTAGCAGTTCCAACGCTTCTTCCCACTTCCTATATTCAAGGAGTAAGCAGACAGCTATACAAATTATTGCCAGCTTTCCTTTAGATTAAGTTTTACTAATCTGAACATGAAATTTTTCTATGGGAAATGTTGCACTCACAAAATATAGCAAAAGGAGAGGGGGAAGAGAGACTATACTGTACGAAAACGACGTCTTGCTTCACCGAGATAATAAGGCGAGTCCGTGAAGCACCGATTTATCAGAAACCAGGACGTGCTGATTGTGGTCAAAGGCATTGCCGCCACAAAGCCATCAGCTGGGCGTTACGTTTTGTCAGCATAAGAGAACCGGCGTTAGGCATGACGACGGCAGGGAGGGGAAACCAATGGCGCCAGGTCTTGAAGAACTTTCCCCGTCGAAGAAACAACGTCCCCAAGACGAGACTGGCTCCTCGGACAGAAGCCAAACAGCTTCCAAGTCGAAGGAGACGAAGCCTCCCGAGAAAGCGCCTCCGACCTACCTCGCTCCTTCTTGCCCATCTCTGAGGAGCTCCAGGCGACGCAGCTCCCCCGCCCGGGATCGTCTCCCGTTAGCCCCACCGCTTCCGGAGCAGGAGAGAGCGAATCCGATTGCTCCTCCTCTGTGACGTCACCACGGGAGGAGGAGGAGGAGGAGGAGGAGACCGACGAATTTGCGGGTAGTCTTGTCATCGCTTTTCTCGACCGGGGTGCAGCGGGCGGGACAAATCCTTGCCGGAGGCGGAGCGAAAACTTTGCGAACCGGGGATGGGAGACCTCTTGGAAATAGCAAGACTTGAGGGTGGGAAGTTGAACAAACCCCAAACGACGGAAGACATGTCCGCACAGCTTCCGTACAACACAGCGCCCTCAAGGGCAGCCGCCTTCCCGTCGAAACGTTTTTAATCGTGGCAACCAACGTCCGTCGCATTGGAGCACGGTCTTTTTTCATTCAGCCGAGATCGAGTGCTGTGTGGGAAATGGATGTTAGGACTGCAGCCATCAGTCACGGTTCATGTGTTGTTGTTTTTTTTTTTGCTCCTTCACCCGTTCACAATCAACGCCAAGAGCCATGACACTGGAGAGGAGGGGGAGAAGAAGCAACTTCCTGTCTCCAGCAGCTCGGATGAGGTGAGATTTTATTTTTTTTGCTTCTTGAAGAACGAGTACCAATGATAAAACGACGAAAAGCGATTTTGAGATCAGCCATGTAAGTCTCTTCGTGCAAGGGCAGAGATACCTGCTCCTGACAATCTTGACTTGAGGCAAAAGGTCTCTTCTTTCTCCATCCCAAAACCCCCCCAGTAAAGAGAATATTTCAACTTTGTCTCGGCTCAATAGCTTTCACCAAATTCCAAGGATTCCAATGTTCAGGTGAAAGTCAGCACTATCTGATCCACATTTCACCATAGAAGTTGCTACAAATGAGAATTTTTCCACCGGGCATTATTTTGAAGAATTCAGGTCTTTAAAAAGAGAATGACCTTCCAACAGACTCAGAAAAAAAAGCATGTTAAAAGAGAATCAAGAAATGAGGCTGAATTCAGAGCAGGAAACTACATATGCAAAGTCTGTGGGGTATTTTAAAGTCTCTACTCATTGTGGCTGAGGATATTTCTCAGGCTAATTTGTGTTTGTTCTTAAAAACTTAAAGAATCTGGTTTAATGCAAAATGAAATCTTAAGTCGCCTAAGAATGCATTTGACCCTGTAAACATTCTTTAAAACTACTTGGCTGTACCTCCAATTTGTCTGTAAATGTGTCCCCTAGTCCAAATCTCTCACCAAAACAAGATTAGTCAGAAAAAATAGGTAGTATCTGAGATATTTTGAATTATTGACAGCTAGCCTAGGAATACAAATCTTGTTTTATTAGCGCAATACAGAAATTAGCCAACAGTGCTCTACCATTTCAGCTAGAGCTGAGTATAGCAGACTATGTTGCTTACAGAAGTGCAATACAGAGAATCCTCAATGTACAACCACAGCTGGGACCAGAAATCCAGTTGCTAGTCATGGAAATTGTAAGTAGAAGCATCCACATGATTGGCCTGTTTTTTTCAACATTTTTCACAACTATCATAAACTGAACCATGCAATTGTCAGGAGAACCCATTCTGAATGGACATTTTTTTGCTAGAAACTAGCAAAAAAAAGGTCACAAACTGCAGTCATGTGACTACCTGATATTGTAACCAGCTAAGATCTTGATATGCAGTCATGTGACCACAGGTATGTGTATGTGTTGTGACATTTTACAATAGTTGTGTTTTACAGACAGTAAAGCACCCATTCAAGAGCCCTTCATAACTCCAAATGGTTGTTAAACTACTGGTTGTAAGTCAACTGCAGTTATTTTAATATTATACACACTGAAATCAGAAAAACATTTTTTACAGAAGTGCTATATTGAATGACTAGTGTAGCACCATGATGAATCTATGGCACACATACCACAGGTGGCACACAGCCATTTGTGGACACAGGAGCCTGAGTCAAATTTTTCAGCCTGAAAAATGCCCATTTTCAGCCTCTGGAGCTTGGGGAGGCTGTTTTTGCCCTCCCAAGGCTTGAGGGAAGCCTCTGCAGGCTCGGAAGGCTGAAAAATGGACATTCCGGAAATACCGGAGGAGCCGAAATAGGCCCGTTTTCTGCCTCCTGAGGTTTTCAGGAGGGCGAAAACATCTCTCGAGCTCCAGAGGCCCTCTGGAGGCTGAAAACAGGCACCCCCAGTATTTCCGGAAAGCCTGTTTTTTGGTCTCCTGAGGCTGCAGAGGCTTCCCTCAAGCCTTGGCAGGGTGAAAACAGTCTCAAATGCACGGAAAAGTAGCTGGGAGACATGTGCAAGAGCAGTGCAGGTAAGGGGATGGGGTATTGTGCAGGAGGCGTATTGCATTGTGGGTGTTGGCATACATGTGCACACACAACAAAAAGGTTTGCCATCACTGGTGTAGCATATTTATTGAGGCTGTAATTTAAAACCTAAGTATGGCAAATTGGAATCAGTGAAATTTATTGCCAAGTCAATTTATATACAACCTCATTTTGGAAACAGAAGTTTATTCAAAATCCACTTAATGTTTATAATCCATTCTGAATTTGCTATTTTCTACTTGCAGGCAAACTAATCTGCAAGATTTATAAAAATACTTGAAATATGTATAAACTACAGACAGTATATGAAAGTATAATTATATAAGTGCTAAATATTAACATATCTTTTGAAATAGAACACACAAATTGGAAATAAATATTTGTTTTATTAACACTTAAAAGTGCCATTATCTATAGTCATTTCATAAGCTCATAAGGTTACATCCAGTATACCTTTGCACCATAACCTTTCCAGAATGAAATAACATGAAAGGAAAAAAAATCTTTCTTGTATTAATTCTTGCAGGTCCTCATGCACAATCGTTCTGAACAAAGATGTGTACCAGCAATATGCACATTTCATAAAACAAAGTCATTTGGTCAAACACAAGATAATAAAAGCATGGCTTACTTTATATTTGATAAAGACCCCAAAATAAAATAAAAAACCATTTACCAGCAGGAAAATAATGGATAATACATACTTTTTTTAAAAAATGAAAAATTATACATTTTGTACAAGCACTATAACAAAGTCTTAATGTGCATGAACAATGGAACAAACCACACTATATCAGCCATTAGTACACTCTTTTAAAAAAAAGAATACCAGTTTTATGTCAATTCTTGAGATCCCTAGTGCTCTATTTCCCAACCTGATAGTTGGTGCGTCTTAATTGATACAAAGATTCTTTCAAACTAGGTTGTCAACTTAAATTTAAACATTGGTATTCTGCTAGTACCCTCAATATGCTTTAATTTTCCCAGTACCAGAAAACAAGGAAAGATTTAAGATCCAGAGGGAGACATAACATTCATTGTAACAAAAGGGAACAGGCAATAAAAACACCATCTGACTTTTCTAAGACTGGTTACATGTCTCAATTTTTTCAAGCAGCTATAAATTCAAAGATTGCTTTCAGCTTTGCAAAGCAGTATTACTATTCTCTGTATCAAGGAGACACTTTTCAGGGTTTTTTTTTTTAAAGAGAGAGAGAGAAAGAGAGAGATACAATCCTTACAAGACAAACCAAACCACTGTCCAGCCAGAGTGTTTTAATATACAATTCATGTCCAATATTGGAAATACAAATACATTTTGAATGGTTAAAAACAAAAATTAAAAAAATATTTTCTGAATATCAGCCAGCTGAAAATATATTTATCTAGTAAATTATCTTTCAAAGCTTTCATATATTTATCTAACTAAATGCAGTACCTTTAAAAAAAGAATTATTTAAAAATGTAGAAATGAATCTGTGGAGTCTGTTGGAAAGAGAAAACACAGTACATTAAAGGTATCTTTGTATACCTTATTTTTTTAAGTTAGACATATTTGCCAAAATTTACTGAGGCTTTGATGAGTGCATGAAGTTTCATGTAAGCAGTGTTTCCTTGGTTGTTTCATACTTCTGAAAAGTTTGCATGCACTCTCATCACACATAGGTGAAAAAAAATTGACATTTGTCCAATTTTCCACTCGAATAATGGTCAAATACCCAAAACTGAATGTGAAAAGACTTACATTAAAGACAGGAAAGAGAAAACTCAGTTAACTGCTATTTTAAACCAATTATGTTGCAATCTATTGCCAATAAGGGATTAATATATTCCAACAGTATGAAGTGAGCTGGAAAATCCCTGTTCACAAATGAAATTATTTGTGTGCAGGTGGGTGTGCATGCATGTGTGAAAAAGAGAATAAGCTGCTTAGATGCAACTAAATTGCTGGATTAGATTTACAATGGGGAACTAGTAAGCAACTTTAATGTCCTGAGTTCCTCAACCAAGATAAAGCCAGAAGTTGACATACATTTTATACTGAATTAGAAAATCCTCATACATTCAAGACAGTAGTACATTGCACACATACATTTTTTGCATACACTCCATAACAGTTGGTCAGAGTATTAAATCAGTGTACAAATTAAACATTTTCAAAAAATGTGCAAAAGAGTCAACATCGATAGAAAAAAATACCATTGTGTACATACGTTACAAACTGTGCCCAGCATTCAAACAGAGAGTAAAAACATTTAGAGAAATAAAGGGATTAAATAGAGAATTTGACAGCTGCATAAAAATGTACATTAGATCAAAAGGATAAGATTTATATATTCATAGCTTTTTGAAAAATGAGTCTGCCACTGACTTCCTCATATTAGTGACACTTGGTAGAGGTATGACAGTATGAACATATCATAATTGTGGTAATCTATTTCTTTTTTACAGTTAAAAGTCTCAAGTTTTATGGTGATATTAGCAAAACAATAATAGAAAAAGCAAGCAATGTGAAATTGAGCTTTTAGACCCTGTTCCAAAAAAAAGCATTATATCTTTTTAAAAACTGATTATGTGCCTGTTGAGTGCACATGTGCATACGTGTGGGGTTAGATGGTATGTGAAGTTAATAAAATGGAATAATTCTAAACACGTTAACTTTGAATATTCCCATTATTGACACCACTTCATTTCTGAGGTTTCTCAGGATACAGACCCAGTAAACATCATAAGAAAGTAATTCTAATTGTCCCCTGTAGAAGGTTGTTTAAACACTCAGTAATATAAACCATCTCCCCCTTGTAATCAATTGTTTAAGTCTGAATATGTTATAATGAAACATAGAGAAATTATTAGCTTTTTATGTTTACTTATTTCGTTTAACCCTATACTGGAGAACATTTATATAATTCCCCTCTTATTCCCAAAGAAATGTAATAGGTTTGCTCTGAACATTCTCATTTGAGATACTGCTAAGATTCCAGTAGCTCTGAAATCTCAGGTTTGCTCACTTGCTTGCATGTCTTTAATGTTCATTGTCCTAAGACACTAAAGAGACTATGGCTCTATATTATTTGGAATGATGAGACTGAGTATGTGCAATGTTTTAATTTGCTATGGCACAAGGAATACTTTGGCTCATTATACTAAGTCTCCTGCTGTAAACTTATTTTCAGAATGGAATAATATTTGATTATTTATACCGAGGAGAAAAGATAGTACAGAAATACTTAGATGAAAACTACAATCCATCTCTAACCCACTTTTATCTAGCATAATGTGTGATGCCCACCCATAGGAGGGAAAGGGGCAAAATGGGAAACAAAATACATAGTTTATTTTTAAAGATAAATTGTCTTTTGGAATATTCTCTAGGCAGAATGTAGTAAAATTCAAAATTAGCAAAATAAGTAATGACCAAAAACCAAATGAAAAATGTAAAGTACTTGAATGAAAACTTTAACATTTACCCTGTATAATTTTAAAAGGGCTTTGATGCTAGGCCAATATTCTCTACTGATTGTAAAGCCCCTACAATTTGACCTTTTATGCCTGGTATATTTGTCAGGTCAATCAGATACCTCTGTTCACAAAGGAAGACATTCCCACTTTCTTCTTATACTGCAGCCCTCATGTCCCTTCAAAAATAGACCTTCAAAACAGGGACTCCTCAAGAACAAGATCAGGTAGAATATGGTAAAATGTTAATGGATAAAGAAATCAAATTATAGAAAAGAGGAAGAGACCTTGGAGACCATTTAATCCAACCCCGTCCCCATGCAGGAATCTCTCCATGTTATCTCTATGGATAACTCTTTTTGTTCCTCTCAAAGACATTTAATTTAAAGTCATTTAACATTCCTTGCTATGGCAATAATCACATATTATGTACACTGTTAAACCCAAATTAACAATAAAAATAAGCTTCTGTCTCAAAATGAGATTTCATTGGGATTTTGCCTTCAATATGTCATCAATTTCAGGAGCCACACACATAGAAATGAAGTACAATCCTAGTTTTTCACGTTTACAAAGTTTGTGAATCTGCTATCAAGTTGTCAAGATATGTTCTCTTGAGCTGTTAACAAAATACTGTCCTATATGGGATTTTTAAATTTTCCATTTGGTTTCAACTACTATCTACCTAAGAATGGCATAATATAGTCAAAGCAGTCACTGACTTTACACTTTACAGCCTGAAAAAAACCTGGCTCCAGCCTCTTTTATAAAATATGATGAGGTTTAGATAATTATCCTCACAGTTAGTAATCTTCATTCTTTTCTAAGGCAGCACCCTGTATGTTAAAAAGGGTATTATTAGATTTCTTTCACTGAGAATTTTTTTTCCAATTTAACATGGGGATATTTGAAAAATATTATAATTAGCACACTTGCTTGGACAGATACTTGCATTCAAAATTCCTTCTGCAAAAACCAACTGCTCAATTTCATGGTTGATATAGTCTGCAACATTTCCATTTCATTTTGTAATTATAATAATTAAAATAGAATTGCTGGGCTCATATACAGGATCATTTGCTAGGTGCACATTTCTCTGCAGCTGTATGGCTATTTTCACATGATCAAAGGGCGATCAACGTATGATCACAGCCGTGTGAATATTGCACCAATTCAAGTATACTCCCCCTCATAGCAAAACCATCAAAATAGTAATGGTCTCCACTATATGCCACAGAGTATGTCCAGAGGTCTGATTAATACAATGGATGATATGAGAATAATTTGCCCTGGAGAGATAATTAAACCAATGATTGTTTTGATAGGGCCTATATAGCACCCCAAGTACAATATAACGTAGTGGGTATATTTAGGATATACTCAATATATCCATTATAGAGGATAACTCCACAGTTCAAAGGCCAATGATAAATACAATATATTTAAGCCAATGTTTAAATTCATTAAAAATATTTCTTTACATTTGAAAAGGCTTCAGATGAAATTTTAATCTATATTATAACTGCAGCATTTTTCATTCTAAGCTAATTTTTCTGCTTTTCACATAAAGCTAGATTTTGGATAAGTACCTTCATTTTCCCTTAAGGGATAGATCTACTTTACCTTTTGTACCAGATCTTCTTTCTCTCCTGTTTCAATTGGAATCTACATATTTAACACTGAACTAGAGTTAGTTCAAGCTTCAAAAATAGTATAACCAGTAGTACCTAGGATTGTAAGGCCAAAAATATTGCATTTATGACTGCAGAACACATTTAAATATGCAAAAGCATGGTGTGTATAATTGTAGGATTATGTGCTGCTTCACTGGCACCTTCAAAAATATTACTGCTCAAGGAGCCACTTGGATTGCATGTACGTCTGGGACAGCGATAGTAATAAATATATCCAGCACAACTTAGAAATCACAGGAAAGTTGCTAACAGCCACTAAACTAGATAAATAGTGCTCTTGGCTGTACCTAAGGAGTATAAAAGCTTTGGTTTTCAGTAATTTACTAATATATACATGTTAAGTACACAAACAAATTTGTACTGGTATGTTGACAGTAATACTTTTGCTTTAAAAAACCATCGTCTTAGAGATATTCAAGCGTAAAAGTCTGTACTTCTCTATCGATGCAATATATTTCAAAGATTATTTTTTAAATCAACAAATATATTAGAATATTTTGACTAATTTTCTTCAATGTCAGACACTGCTGCGAAGTTGGTTGAAAGTGTTATTGAATTCTACATTAAATCTGGACAACAGCAGGAACAAATTTTGCCCTTGTTAAAGCTACATGGCATTAATACAATACAAATACCTTATTTGAAATCAAATCTGATTTTCCTATTCAAAACCAACACTGTCACTTGCTTTAAGCAAATACTTCCTGAAAAGAAAGTACCACTAAAATCATTCTCAATTCACTTGAGCTGCTGATTTTCTAGAATTAAATAATTTGCATGTACATAGAGTTTCTGTGTTACAGTTCTAGGGTTAAGAATAAAGATTACCATCATATCTAAGTTTAAGTGCTATCAATTTCTCCATTTGAAATTAGTGAACTTGGAATATTTTTTAACAGCTTAGTTTAAAACTAATGACATGTTTGGTTGATTAAAGGTTTAACATACTATCAGTATTTTTAAAAGCAAGGCTTGCAAGTATGTGTGTGTGTATGTATATATATAACTATATATATAACTAACTATATATATAACTAACTAACTAACTAACTATATATATATATTTAAAAAAACCATATATATATATGTATGCTGTTCAGCTTCCTTCGGGTATTATCCCACGTCATTGTAGTTGTACTTTTAAAGTTGTAGCAACGTTTCGGCAGAATCTAGCCTGACCCACAGACGAACTCAATACAGAAGCCTGATGATGGCAGATGAGATTCTGCCGAAACGTTGCTACAACTTTAAAAGCACAACTACAATGACGTGGGATAATACCCGAGGGAAGCTGAACAACATACATGTAAGTACCCGCAAAAACTTAAATATAAAT